>OX596005.2:1765707-2215371 GCA_951394115.2 Drosophila phalerata | reverse complement strand
TCCGCAGACGGGTATTTTCCCGAAGCGGAAGAAGATGTGGTGTCCTCTTGCTATGATCTCCTCCTTGAATAGCTCATCGATACCAATGACGAGGAGTGCACCGCCTCCCTCGTTTCTCCTGGATAGCACTCTCCATGCATCGGTATCCAACTTGTTTTGGTTCCTTAGCAGAGCCAACAATGAATCGTTCGAACGATCCGCGCTTCTAGGACAGAAGAGCGTGATGTTGTGGGGCGACGGTATGTCATCTCCCATCCTGGCATCTAGCGGCACACCCTTCCATGACTAAAGTCTGGACGCCACGGTCATCAGCCAGTCTGCGGCATTCTCGTCACTGCAGTCAACCACTAGGTGTCCAACCCGGACGTGAATTCCAATCAACGATACCGCGGTGTCCCATCCTGTAGAGATTACCTCGTCCAGGATGACCTCCTCTAGCGTGGATAGTTCCCCGTGGCTGAGAATTACCTGGGGATAATCCACTGGTAACACGCCCACCCTTGCCTTTTTCGCGACCTCAGCATAGGAGGAAGCAGGCTTGGTGGGCGCTAGAGAGGAAGACTTCTCTCTGAGGGCTGCTGCTGCTTGCGACGTGCTTGGACGCGTCTGCGGTGCCGTACGTGGCTCCTTTCCCTTTGCTAAGGCCTCCAGTGGCTCCATCCCTTGGGAGAGATATCTTAGGTACCATCTAACCCTGGAGCCGCAAAGTTGACGTCTGTTGGGATCGTCCAACCCTCCTAGTTGCCCTCGCTCCGGCAAGTATGCATCCTTCTTCCTTGGATGCTGCTGTTTGGGCCTATCATTGGATTGAGGAGGGCGCATCGGCCGGGATGATCCAGCTGTGCTTCCTCGCGCATTCCTTGAGGCTGCCTGCTGACGCTGCTGCTGCCGCATCGAAGGTTAACCACGTGAGTGGCCCTGCTGTGCTCTATGAGCACCTCTGCTGGTTGCCTGGTTCTGGCGATGTGGAGGATGGTCTACCACATTGGGCCGTTCCCTGTCAAGGTTACGGTCTTCAAAGTGTCTTGCAACACTCGTCGCTGGGAGATCCAACGGATATTTATAGTTGTTGTTTTTCTTCATTCTTTTGGTCCCACGAGAAGCGGAGAAAGGGATGGTCCGCCCGGGCAGAGATCCGCATACCCGGGTAAGGCTGGTTAGAACAGACGGTCGCCACTTGTCTGAGCCCACCGTTCACGACTGGGCTAGTTCATTACCCGGGCCCCCGGCCAGGCTGACTCTCGGCACGGTCCGAATAACACACTTAGTCGGGCCATTGATGTGATGAGGGGGGTGAGGATAGAGGTAGGTACTTGTGGGGGGAGTTTGGGAGAGTGTGAGGCTATACTTTTTAAGGCGGCAACACAAACACCTTGACAGTACGATGGTTAACATCATACCCGCTGTTTGTCCGGGACTGATTATTACGATGTGGTCTCGCTATTCGCAGCTAACCTCCCCTAGGGGTGGCCGTTCGCTATCCGCAACCCGCGACCCTCCGCCCCTCAGCTAAGCCCCTTCCGAACCATCCCACAAGCTCTTCAGACCAGGATTAGATAACTTATAACCAAGATTTTTTTATTAAATAGAAGGGAATGAAACAAATTTTATGAACTGCTAAGCGAAAAACTGAAACGCCTATTTTGCCCATTTGTTTGACCATTGAATATACCCTTTGCTTACAAAAATAATTGAGAGCAAAAAGTAAGTGTAGGTATGCCTCTGCCTAAGAAAATCAAATCACCGTTAAATTATATTGCTTATATATTTTGAAGCTTGAAGATGTATCCTTTTATACCTCTAACCAACATTAGCATTTTGGGCAACTTTAAATTTCTGCCTTTGGTTTTAAAATTTTCGTATTAGCCCATATATTACTTTTTACAAACGCTTTCAACAAATAAATGATTTTTGAAACGCTTTTCGCTTGTGGCCTACTTTGCGTCGTTTTAAATATTTTCTTTGTTTCAGTTCATAATTTATATTTAATATTACATTTAATTTGTTAATTCTTTACGTATTTTTTAGTCTTATTTGCACTATTATAATTTTTTGTCGAGAGCTTTTAGTCGAGTATTAATAATAACAAAAAAAAATTGTTTGCGGTTTCTAGCTCAACTACAAATATTAAAATTATTTTAATTTCAAAAAACTTACCACAAATGCCCCTTTTATATATCTTATTTTAATATCTGTATGAAAAATCGTTGTCCAGTCTCTTTTAATGGTGTCAATTGGGATCGCAGTTAGAGATAGGATCAGGCCATTTTTTAAAATCAGACCCGGCCCGCCCGGTCATATTTTCAAATGGTCCTGAGCCCGGCCCGAAATAATTTAATAATACAAACAAATTAAAAACTTTTTTCCATATTTTCAATGTTTATTCAAAAATTGAACAAAATTTGAAATTTATGGTGCATTTACACTAGTTGACGAAGCGTCAATTCGACCAATGACAACAATTGGCAACCAAGGTCAACGCATTACTTGCGATTACATTAGTTGACATAGCTGACCAAAAAACATGCTAGTCAACTACTTTTCTAGTTGGTCAACGTGAGGGTTAGCAACGGATTGGCGATGAAGTTGACAGCTGTTTTAACTAGTTGACAACAATATTCGTTGCCGTTCACGTTGTCAATGCTGTAGAGTTGACATCGATATAATTAAAAATGTTGGAAGCACATACAAATTTCGATGTATTCTCATAATTAAAGAATAATTATTAATTATTTAATAAGTAACATACATTGTGCTAAATTCGTAAGTTGTTTCCATAGTGACAGGCGTAATTATTTTATTTTACGTCTTGAAGAGGATGAAGAGCAGGAACTCGCAATGCAAACTCAATAACTAAATTTTTATTTTCTATAATGAAATATTGTTGAATATTGCAGCAAATAAATTTGCAATTTTATCTTGAAATCTCGAAAATTGCTTCGTTTACATACTTATATATATAAATATTTATACATATAATCAATTTATAATGTACTTGTGAATTGGTTTTATTCAAAATTATTATAACTTTTATTCAAAATTATTATAAGTTTTATTTAAGTTAAAATCAGAGAAAATGTTAAACAAATAACATTGATGCCGAAATTAAAGTGCTGACGCCTTTAATATATACACAATGTTTGTCAACACATTGTCAACTTGGCCATTTTGACTTCAACTGTTGACATCAAGCGTTTACACTATGTTAACACTCACAATGTCAACTGGCGTTTTTCCTATTGTGAATATGTAGTCAACGCAACAGTTGACTGAGTTGCCCGCTGTTTACACTAGGACTGACCACGTTGGCATTAAATTGACATATTTGTCAACTAGTGTAAATGCACTATTACAGTATAAATAGGCGCGTTATAATGCTGAAATGTCCATGAAAGTCGGTCAAATAATTCGGAAAATCGTATTTACAGTACAGTTTTGTAAACAGTTCCGATCATTTCTGATAACACCAACTGCAGTTTACAACTTCCATAATATAATATGTCTTCCCACACCATAATACCATAGTTATGAAGTGATAACGACTTAAGACTTCCTATCATACGACATGGAATTAGTATTTTTACCCGTCAAAACCATCCAAATTATTTATATTCCTACCGGAAAATCCGACAGAGCTGTTTCGTTCTTCATATAAAATGTTGGACATATCCATTTACTTGACCTTTACCAAGTAAAATTATTGGGTTCCGCGGTCATTTTACTAAAATAGCTTGAATAACTCTAAACTAATAAACACAAAAGAATTGGCATCTTTAAATTATCTCTGTCGTTTTCAAAGTGAACTTAACGCTCTTGAATCTATTCAGTTGAGCCAAAATAACCGACCATTTTGCATTTAATTAAAAACTAAATTATCTATCAAATACAATTTATTTATTTATTTATCCAGGGTAACTTATGAGGTGCTTAAGAAACTTAGAACTTTGCTAAAGATAGATAAATAAAGGTCTATCGGACAAAAAATAAATAACTCTTATAGAGCAGTCAAAATTTATTAATGAGAGAATTAAGTAAAACAAGGAGACCCCGCCCCCTACCCGGTTTGCTCGCCTACACTCGGCTCGCTTCGCTCGCGGTGATGTGCGTTTACAGTCGATCGCGCTCGACAGTAGGATTCCCCCTTTTCCGGGTAATCTGTTCTAAAAGTTGATTGCCGACCGATTGTTCCTATGGCAGCTCTATAATACAAAACCAACTTAAATGCATATTCGATCAGTATGGTTGACTCTTCTCAAAAAATCAAAAACCTTTTTATATTAAGACTTGATTTTGGATTGAGCGTCTCTATAGCAGCTAGATGATATAATGGTCCGATTTGAAAAAATTTTGGTCAGGATGTATAACACCCACTGAAATAAATATTCTAACAGTTTGATTAAGATATCTAAAAAAAAACAACTTTTTTATACCAAAACTTGATATCCGACTAAGCGTCTATATGATATAGAGGTCCGATTCTTAAAAAAAAAATGATTTGCGCTCGGTATCCAGGAACCTACATGCCAAGTTTGAAGTGCCTAGCTCTTATAGTCTCAAAGATCGACGCGTTCAAACAGACGGACAGGGCTAGAGGTTGAGCAAGATAATATATACTTTAAGGGGTCTGGCACGGCTCTTTCTGCCTGTTACATACATTCTGCCAAACACAATATACGCTTTTTGCTAATTTTTAATGGACACAGGGTATATAAAGAAACACTTTAGTAAATAGCTTAAGTACATTTTAAATTTAAAGTTTGAATTGTAAAATTCTTTTAGTTCATAACAAAAATAAATATAATTTCTTACTCACTTTATAATTTTTCTTTTCAGATAAAAGAGAAATATTTTTGCCTGGAGATACCGAAGAAATAAACGAATTCTGCGAAAGCACCAAAAATGCATCTAGCTCGATAATTAATGTGTTTATTCCAATAGCTAAAATGGTTTTAGAGTAAGTTAACTTATATCTTTTTTGTTTAAATCTACTTCAAATGTGATGCATCAAAAGTATTTCGCATCTAGAGTTTCAAAATGCAATATTTACAAATTTTGAATCCATTAACGAAAGACATATATTTTTAACATTTGTTCCTGCTACAAACTCATTCAAAACTTAAATAAACATTTTATTTTTTATTTTTAGGTCTAAGGACCTGTATGAAATAATTTATAATCGTTTGAATGGAGACTTACTCATGTGGGAACCACGATCTCCCTTATATCAAATCATTGAAAACCAAAATACAATCCAAAATAGTTTACGAAACAACGAAAGAGATTTTCAGAAATACATGAACTCAAAACTTCTTGATGAAAGTTTATCAGAAGAATCAAACCCCATTTCTTTTCAAAGCACCTCGTATGACACCGCAGAATTGAATGATGTTAACAATATGTTTTCAATCGAGTTATTTGTCGAAGATGGAAAATTCATAATGTATACAGAAGTTCCAGATATTGATAAAAATGTTCAATCAAGTTCAAGAGGAAAACTGCAATTGAATTTAAAAGAATTCAGATTATTTTCAGTGACTGGATTTAATAATGACAAAAATCTGAACTATTTTTGTATTCAATTAAATGATACCGATATACTTCACTGTGGTGAGTTAATTTTTAAATTCATATACGCATATTACCCGTAACCTTTAACCAGTATTCAAATTAGTATTTTAATTGGTCATAGCTAGAAGTTTTTTTTTTATAAAATGGAGACCGAAAATTCATATTATACAAATGCATACAAATATCGATTCCGGTAATTTCCGAAAAAAATTTTCAATAAAAGGTTTATTTCGGTCTTGGCCTTTCAGTTCCGGTATTCGTACTGGTACATAGCGGAACACATTTTTAAAAAAAAAAAAAAAATGTTAATTTATTATAATTAAAACAGTTTATATCTCAAATATAAATTTTTTTTACTATATCATCTTTTAAATAAATTAAAGATGTATTAATTGCATACGCAATATTTTACACACAAATATACTGTACACACTCGAAATCTGAATTCGACCAATTGCGCTTTCGGCTCTCGCCGTGCGTATGCAACGGAATGCGAATTAAGGCTAAGGCTAAAGTTCGTCCCGAACAAAGTGCATACTATTCCATCCTCTATCCTTATCAATTTATTTATTTATTTATTTATTTATTTATTTATTTATTTATTTATTTACGTCAACTAAAATCAGTCGACAAAAAAGTTAAATTATGAAGAAGATAAAACTAAATTAATATAAAAATAAAATTGGAATTAAATTAACAATTTAAATTAACAACTATATATGATTATATGATAACTGAAATTATAAAAATATAAAATTAAATTAAGTTAAGTCAAGTCAAGTCTGGGGAATTCAAAAAATTATTTAATTGATCCAACATTTGTTGCAAGGATTGTGGAAAACCCAGAAAAAACCCAATCAGATCAATGATGGAAAGTAATGAAAGTTATGTTGTGTTAGTGCCTACGGTTTAAATAGTTTAGAATTAGAAATTTAATAGTAGGAAGAGAAGCCTCTGAGTTGAAAACACGATAAAGTCGATTATATTCAGCACAGAGTACTCTAAAAGGTTCATGCAGAGAGTAGTTAGTGGTACAGGTGTTAAGAGAAAGAGGAATGAAGTTACGTGTACGCCTAGAAGGAACCGATAAGTTAATTTGGCTAAGTAATACAGAGGAGTCAATATCACCCTTAAGCAATTTGATAATGAACATAACACCCAGCATAGTGCGCCGATTAGATAAAGATGGAAGGTTAATCAATAAGAGTCTATCCGTGTATGAGGGCAAGTCAAAACCAGGGTCCCAGTTGAAGCCACGAAAAGCAAAAAGAAGAAATTTCTTTTGAACAGACTCAATTGAATTTTGGTGTACCATATATTGTGGCGACCACACACAAGATCCGTATTCTAAAATAGGACGAACGAGAGAGGTATAGAGTAATTTAGTCGTATAAGGGTCATCAAATTCCTTAGACCATCGTTTAATGAATCCAAGAACTTGTGTAGCCTTATTGGCTGTGTGTGCAATATGAAGATCAAATTTTAACTTATGATCAAGGAGTATTCCTAAATCATTCACGCGATTAAGTCTCTCCAAGCAATTTCGGTCGATCGTGTAGTTAAATATATGAAACCTGCTTCTGTGAAATGACATAACCTTACACTTTGAACAGTTTAGATGTAATTGATTAAAATTACACCAGGCGAAAAAAGAATCGACATCTGCTTGCAAAAAGTGATGGGAATTTATGTCATTATACGAAAAGCATAGTTTCACATCATCGGCATACATTAGTATATGAGAGTGGGAAAAGATTAATGGGAGATCGTTAATAAAAAGATTAAAGAGTAAAGGACCAAGATGGCTTCCCTGAGGTACACCAGACGTTACCAGGACAGGTTTAGACAGACAGTTTTTAAAAAGGACTTTTTGGGTTCGAGAATTAAGATATTCAGAAATCCAATTAAGTAGGTTATGAGGAAATCCAATAAGATTAAGTTTATGAAGCAAAAGAGAGTGATTATCAGAATCAAAAGCCTTACTAAAGTCAGTGTAAATGACATCAGTTTGCATATTATTTTGAAATCCTCTGATCACAAGAGAGGACAGTTCCAGAAGGTTAGTGGTAGTAGATCTTGATTTTACAAAACCGTGTTGGCAAGGAAATTATAGAACTACATAAGTGTTGAAGTTGAGAAGTAATCAGCTTCTCAAACACTTTTGGCATTGCAGACAATTTGGAGATACCTCTATAGTTTTTAACATCCGACTTAGAACCATTTTTGTGAAACGGAATTATATATGATTCCTTCCAAACAGATGGAAAAGAGCAAGAATTTACAGACAACTCAAATAATTTTAGTAGTGGCTTACATAGAGAACCAGAACAGTATCGAAGTACACATCAGGGAACTCCATCGGGGCCCGGTTGGAAACCAGGTTTAATTATATCAAGTTCGTTTAGTAACGAGCTTTCAGTGATCACAGGAAAATAAATGCAATTAGACTTTTGTATAGTGAAAGGATAAGGAGCATTAGAAATTAAGTTAGAAGATGTATAAGTAGATTGGAAGAATTTAGCAAACAGATCGGCTGCTGCCTGATCAGTATTTGCTTTTAATTCTTCATAGGAAACGGAAGAGGGTAATACAGAAGATTTACGCTTCATGTTTACAAAGTTATAGAAATGTCTGGGATTTTGAGCGAATTGTAAGCGACAACGATTTAAATATTCATTGTAAAGACGCGAGTTAAGAGAAATAAAATGTGATCTGGCAGTAACATAGCGGGAGAAATCAGATGGAAATCCCGAACACTTAAACCTTTTATAATATCGCGACTTCACATTTTTCAGCCGCATTAGCTCCCGAGAAAACCACGGAGGTCTATTAGCTCTCCTAGGAAACTCACGGTTAACGCACTCCTCAAATAGCGAATTCATGATATCATAAAAAATAGTAGTGGCCATGTTAATGTTTGTGCAAGAGTAAAGTTGCGACCAGTCAGTTTGTAAAATTAAAGAATTCAATTTAAAAAAAATCAGCTTTTCGGAAACATCGAGATCGAACTACGACATTATTTGAAATAATAGGCTCATACCCAGGCAACTCTAAAACTAAGTCTAGAGTAGGATCGTAGGGGTCTTCAGGAAATACTAAAGGGTCAATACGTGAAATAGTACTACAAGAGGGGTCCGATGTAAATATCAGGTCAAGAAGACGGTGTCTACAATTTCGAACCGGGTTGACTTGGGATAAAGACAGCTCAAGGAGTGAATTAATAAATTCATCAGAGCTTAACGGAACCAACACATTTGGCGAATCCGACCATACCACATTAGGTAAATTAAAATCACCGAATACCAGTAAGATGTCATTATTGGATAACATGGATGAGATCAAGCGAATAGCGCGCAGATGCTCATGATAAACAGACAAATCTAAATCCGGCGAAATGTATGAGCAGGTTGTAAAAATGGAGAAACCATTTAAAGATATTTTAATGGCTACAAACTCAATATTTAAGGGAACGTTTATTGGAACTAGCTCCGAAGAAAGGTCGGAATCAACGGCAATAAGGACACCACATCCCCTTCTTGATAGACGATCACATCGAAACAGGCTGTACCTACTGTAAAAATATAGATGAATCTGGTATTTCGGGCGTCAGTAAAGTTTCTGTAAGCACAATTAAATTAAAAGATAGACTATCTACATATAGTTTAGAAAGTTTAGTATTTAGACCTCTAACATTTTGAAAGGATAGAAGGAGAGAAGGAATTTAGTTTTTTGGCACCACAGAAGAGGAAGTTGAGGAGCCAGAAGGATTTCGAGGCAGTGTAATCGGAGGCCGATTTCTTTTTGTTGATAAATACTCTTTAAAAATTAAGTCCTTCGGCCAAAAACTATTTGAACATAAACAGTCAAAAACTTCAGCCGAAACACTTATTTTAAAAGAGGAAATATCCTTTACGTAATTAAACTTAAACTTTTCCACAGTAATATTAGTATAAATATTCCTGGCTTGGATGTAGGCTTTAACATCATCAACCGAAGTGTCAGGAGCAAGCTGAGAGACGAAAAATTTGTCCCCTAGGAGGAACAGCAGAAAAAGGTTTAACAACCCTACTATTAGGCATAGGTAATTGCAATGATCGGGAACCAGAGGCAACATTATTATTTGGTGACTCAGTAACCAACTCATTGAGAGAGCTCCCAGCTGGGGCGGGAGTAAAATATTCCAGCTGTTGCCCAATATTGACTTGAGTCGGAGTATCTGGAGAAAGAGCTAAAGATCGAGCTGGTGTGACCATAATATCCGGATTTTGAGGCAGAAGGCTATTGCCAGGTTCATCTTCAAATTTAAAACTATTAAATTTATCTTCCATGGCTTGAAACTCGCATTGAAGTTTACTAAACGCTTTGTATAGGGTATTAAAACCCAGCCTTGTATGCCTCATGAACTTACTCATATTCAATTCGGACTTACGACAAGACTCACAGCACCATTTCAGACCAGACTTGTTCGAAATATAGTCCTTAACTCTCATTGTGAAACCAGCACATTTAACATGTGCTAGATTATCGCACAGCCAACAATAAATATATTCAGCCTTAGCATCGTTTTCGCATTTGCAGTTCTTAATGCAACAGACAGACATTTTTCAAAAACTAATATACTCAAAAAAAAAGTAGGGTATAAACAGATAATCACTGCTCAAGAAATAGGGAGAGTAAACAGAAAGCAGGCGGGAGATCGTAAGCAGCAACAAAGTTAGTGCTGCACCAAAGCAAGATAAGACAAATAAAAACAAAAACAAAGACTGTTGGGCGCAGTTACACAAGCAGACGCGCGGAAAGAAAAATAGAAAGAGAGCGAGAGAGCGGGAGAATGAAGCACAAGACAGTACAAAAACAAAGACTGTTGAGCGCAGCTTACACAATCAGAAAAGAAATGAGAGCAAGAGAGCGAAAGAAATAAAAGCACAAGAGATTTGTTTACAAAAACAAAAAGCACAGTGACAAGCACAATTATGTACAAAACACAATTAAATGTAATTGTAAAACACAAAACACTCAGTGTGAGGTAGACAAATAATTAGCGTAAATAACACAAATGAACATGCAGTAGAATTTCACATAAAACAATTGCCAAATACCGATTTTGTTAGTAAATAACGACCACTTTGACAGAGCACTGGTAAAACACGACTTGACACCACGAAGCACAAAGTGTTAAGCGTTATCAGCTTAATCGTTAGTATTATCTCTGTCCGCGTCGTCATCTGTTTTAATCGCCTCCTTCGTCTATATTTCCAGTTAATTTTTCCGACTTAAATTTTCCTTCTTAGTCCGTGTTCGTCATCTGTTATATTTCTAATTCAGATTTCCCTCTCCATTCTCACAATCCCTCACGAGCCTCTCCGCTCATCGCCTCCTCACTAGCCTTTCCACTCATCGCATCCTCAAGAGCCTCTCCGCTCATCGCCTGCTTACGAACCTCTCCGTTCATCGCATCTTCAAGAGCCTCTCCGCTCATCGCCTGCTCACGAACCTCTCCGTTCATCGCCTGCTGACGAGTATCTCCGCTCATCATCTCCTCACAACCGCCAGAGCTTCCCCGCTCTTCACATCCTCCAGAACATCCCCGCTCTTCACATACTCCAGAGCATCCCCGTTCTTCACATACTCTAGTACAGCGTAAACGTTCGTGTGGCGTCGCTGCTACGACATTTTGCTTTTAAGTCGCTGTCGTGTCGCTGTTATAGGGCTATTACGCTGTAACGCGGCTGTAGAGACGAGGCAAAATGAATCGGCAGCAAACGTCAGATGCTTGATGTCTGTTAACGTTCTGTTAATTCGCACACTAGCGTCATCAAACATATGAATGTGTTGGAGCCGACCACTGCTCTAGAGCTTCTTCGCACTTCACGTTCTCCAGAGCTTCCCCGCTCTTCACGTCCTCCAGAGCTTCCCCGCTCTTCACGTCCTCCAGGGCTTCTCCGCTCTTCACATCCTCCAGAGCTTTTCCGCTCCGCCTCATTCCCAACAACGTCATGTGATGTTGGTCAATTATATTGAGCCACGAATCTCGCATCGCGGGCATCAAATTTCGCATCACTGGCATCGATTTTCTGCATAAGAAGAGAAAGCAAATCCGCAATGTTGCTCATATCTTGTGGCCGCTCACGAAATTCGCATTCTTCGGTATTGACACCGTCTTTCTCCAAGGCAACTCCTAATTGAAGATCCGCTTTTAATACGCTTGTTGTCAGTCCACGCCCGCTTAACTCTCTCTTCAACTGCTCCATCTTTTAATCGCCGATCTTCACCATTTTCAATCCCACTTCTGACACCAGTGTTACGAATTTTATAAGTGGTTCGTATCTCTGGATTGAGAAAAGTGTGATTTATTTGTGTAAAGCAATTGAAATCAGTTTTTTTGGGAAACAACTATTTATTTAGGCT
Organism: Drosophila phalerata; assembly: GCA_951394115.2. Classification (NCBI taxonomy): domain Eukaryota; kingdom Metazoa; phylum Arthropoda; class Insecta; order Diptera; family Drosophilidae; genus Drosophila; species Drosophila phalerata. The sequence continues at coordinate 2,203,395 of OX596005.2, read as the reverse complement.
AGAAAGCTCAACGGCATGACAAAATTAAAAAAATGAGACCGAATGCGTAAAAATGTTTTTGTATTAAAAGGAACGAGAAGGAAAAACACTTTCCATATGCTATGTGCAAAACTAAAACAAATGTGCGTCGTGTACATGGGCGCAGAGCACCCCTACTTTAGGGGTTTTCCAATGTCTGCTTAAACCCTGTAATTTAGACCATCTGTCATACAGAGTCAATTTTGTTTTTTAATTTCCCAATCGAGCAATGTGATTTTTAAACACTTTAGGTTAGTTCATCCGATATATAAGTCAAATGTGATTTATAAATAAAGCACATGAGGAAACAGCTAAGGAAGTAATGGAGAAAGCAGTTGACTAACCAGCTACTTATAATGATTTCATTAGGACCAGCCAATTCCAATACCCGGACTCTACTTTTATATTCTTAATTATCTCAATAACATAACCAAATCACTGCGGACGGCAGTGACGAAAGCAGCACGAAGGGTGCGAAAGGCGACTAGCAATATATATATCTAATATGGAAAAATTGCTATGACTGTCCGGTCAGAACGAGTTATATACCGATCGAAAGGTTAGGTGCTATGACATATTAAAACTTTTACTAACTCACCGGGTTCATTGGATAAGAGGGTGTAACTGGGAGCGGATAAATTTAAACGATCGCAGCTAATGGGGCCGTCGCGGCCTTTTGCTCAAATACCTCTAATGATACCTCGATCACCGAAATCTGACAACTAGTTTAAAAGATAATTAAATTTGAAATTATTAGTGGACTCCTCAAAATGAATTGAAAAGTCAGTTTGTTTTTCTGTTTGTTGGCTTGCATTAAATCTCTAAAAAAAACCTTAGATGTAATGATGAGGACTTATTCCTTTTCGAAAACCTAGAAAAGTTTTCTCTACGACTTATGAAAAAAGAACCGCTAGCTTATTTAATATCGATATGTTAATGTCATCAAACTTATGTAGCAGACAGCTTTTGCGCTGCAAAAATAACCAGTGTTCCCAGAAAGTCTTGTTTTGCGTTGTAGAATTATCTAGTGTTGCCAGACGTTTAAGTTTTATTTTTTGACAATTTAAATTAATTAAACTAGTTTTGCCATTCTTGCAACGCATATTCATTTTATGTGTTCTTTTTATACCCTGAGACTATTGAAAATGGGCATAAAAAGTTATAATGTGATTGGCAGAATGTATGTAACAGGCAGAAGGGGGCGTGGCAAACCCCCCAAAGTATAAACATTCTTGTTCAGTATCAACAGCCGAGTCGATTTTGCCAAATACGTACGTCTGTCCATCTGTCTGTCTGTCCGTCCATCCGTCTGTTTGAACGCTTCGATTTCAGAGACAATAAGAGCTAGAGACTTCAAACTGGGTAGGTTCCAAACAGATTGATTATTTTAATAATTTTATGGAAATCTAAGTATTGTATCCTTAGCAAATTCCTAAAAAAAATTTATTAATTGTATTTTGATTAAAGGGAATTATAGGATAGATTAATACGTACAAGGGTGTCTCGCTTTTTACTTTTTGTTCCGGATTTCAAACGCTAGAGTTGATTCTGAAAGATGATGATGAAAACAATTTTGTGCAAAATTTCAAAATGTTGAAAATTGATTTAATATCTATGTTTTGTCAAAAATTCATTATCATTACTATTGTTCTTTACTTACTTACTTAAAATTAGTAATTACAATCTACAAACATTTTTTTGTATTTTTGTTCAAAAATTTCGAATTTTTATAGAAAATTTAACTTTTTGTACCCCAAATCGCTTGGAAAAGTGTTATAACTTTCTATATACAGTTGCGAAAAAAAAATTTAGCACCACTACGGTACTTTGTCTTATAGATCAAAAAACATATAGTTGAGGTACCGATTTTTCAAAAAAATTTTATTTAACATATATAAACAATATAAAACGCTCCATCAGATTAATTGTAACTATTTAATTTTTGAATTTTTTAACAAAAAAGTCTTAAAAAATGACAAAAAAATAATAGCACCACTTTTACTTTCTTCGAAAAATCCGAATTATTTCGCATTATTGCGTTGAATAAAAGCACTAGATTAATAGGTTTGACTTTAATTTAATTATTTTGGTCATTAGCTTTAAAATAAATTAAAAACTACCAATGCATTGCGAAAAACTCTGCGGTGAGGAAAAGCTTGAAATATGAAAAAAAATTATATTGAATGGAAAATATTATTGAAAACTTGGTTGGATTTTCAAACAGATTTATACAAAACGCCATACCCCATAAAGAAAATACTGAAAGACGTCCACAAAGACCCCTGACCCAAATTCGTGTTAATAGATTGATCCCCGAGATCTGAAGAAATCCAAACAGCTCGAAAATATATTAGAGAACGTATTTTAAATGTTAGTAGCTCAAATAAGACTCAACGCAGAATTCAAGCGAAAAATAATAGTCTAATGTCAAAATGACAGTTACTGCTTCTATGCCAAGTATAATCGGATCACGTTGGAAACTTATTTAGGAGTCCTTGACCAAAATTAGTTTGAACAGGTACCAGGACATAGTCGAATCCAAGGCGGTGGACAGGCGATATTGCGAATAAAGGCAACGGAAAACATAATTATTTTTATAGCATAATCGCAGCTTCAATCTATTATTACCGTTTAGTAATCATTTTGTTAAAAAATTTTCATATTTTTTAGTTTTAAGTGCAAATTTGAAGAGTGGTGCTTTTTGCAAATTTTCATAAATACGAGGAAAACGTTAGATATGACTATGAATTTTATTTCCTTTTTATATTAGAATACAGTATTCCACTTACTAAAACGTATTCATACGTTCCTAATCTTACAAATGTGAATAAGAAGCTATTGGAAACATTGCTAAAGCAAGTGGTGCTATTTTATTTTTCGCAGCTGTATGACTTAAAATGAAGAATGAAATTTTGCACAAAATAGTTTTTGACCATCATTTTTCAGAATCCACTACAGCGTTTGAAATTCGGAACAAAAAGTGAAAAAGCGGGACACCCTAACGTACATGTGACGCTCCTCCCTATTGTGTATTGCAGCATTTTCGCTTGTTGTTATTTTTACATTTATTTATTTATTTAGCACTTCCTAGCACTACAAGGATTACTTATAAATTATTGTGCTGGTCACGTCTACAATTCTGATATAATGAAATACATATCAGTTATTAAACCTAAAATAAATAATTGAAAACTATTCATTCTAATGTTTTAGGATAAATTTTTTTAAGAATATTTGCATTAACTATTATAAACTACACTTTCTAATTTTTTAGGACAAATGTTTGATGAATTGACAACCGCTTGGAGTGACGATGTCGATAACAATCTTAAACGTATAATTTTAAAATTTTCAAATGATGAAAATGTGTCCAATAATCGCAATGAAATGTTGTCTATTGTGGCTGAATTGAAAAAACAACCAGATAAACGTTTGAAGGTAATTTTTAATTCCCTCTTTTATTAAAGCATGTTTTAACTGATTCACATAATAAATAATAATTGATAGTTTGAAAACTTAATCGAGAGGACAAAATATGTATGTACAAAAAAGAGTTTATTTTCATAAACTGTGATTAAAAATTTACATTTGAAAATGACCACGACGAAATTATGGTAAGGTGGAGTATATATTCACCACTGTCCCTCCTTTGGGTATTATTTTATAAAGATGTCAAGAAACTTAGTGGTGTATATTTGTGCTTTGAGTGGCGACATGTTGTCATAATTCTGCTAGAGACTGCTAAGTCTCTCCTGTTCAATTGATGATCGCAAGTGGTTCAAATTTTGTGTCAAGAATTGTTACAATCGTTAATTTGAATAGGTGAGCATAATAATAATAGATTAGCTAACTTAAGGTTTAGATTCACAAAAATTAAACAATTTAAAATATCAAATTCCGTTAACTTGTAATAATAAATTTAATGTTAAAATCTGTTAAAATGGAAAATAAAATGTACCAGTTTCTGGTATGTTTTCGATATCATCTGCAGCCTCATATTCAAATTATTTTCGCACTTTTTGTTTTCGGATTTATTTTTTTTCAGGCTCAAAGCCCTTAATTTTTGGAAAATTAACACTATTTTCACTGAGAACGGCAGTTCGCTCTAGTGACGAAAGCAGCACGAAGGGTGCGACTAGCAATATATACAGCAAATTTGGAAAATTTGCTACGACTGTCCGATCAGATCGAGTTATATATCGATCGAAAGGTTTAGACCTAACTTACAAAATGGCGTACTAAAACTTTTGCTAGCACACCTGGTTCATGAGATAAGGGGGTGTAAGTGGGAGGGAAAAAATTTAAATAATTGCAGCTAATGGGGTCGTTGGGGCTTTTTGTTAAAATATTTTCTTTTTTAAAAATTCTTATCAAAAATACGCGTTGATTGATACCCCGATCACCCAAGTCCGATAACTGGTTCAAAAGATAATCAAATTTAGTGGACTTCTCAAAATGAGATGAAAAGTCAGTTTGTTTGTCGGTTCGTTTGTGCGTATCAAAGCGCTAAAAAAGCTTAGATGTAATGATAAGGATTTGTTTCTTTTCAAAAATATACAAATGTTTTTTCTACGACTTTTTGAATTTCCCACTAGTTTAGCGGGAAAACGCTATTTCCCGCTAAAATTCAAACCCCAATAGTTTGCAAACCATAGAAGCTACAGATATGTCCTATATATCATTGGAAAGGGCTTTTTGGCGTACCTTCAAACTTTTTTTCTAAAGTACTCAGGTAACATTTTACAGGTAAAATAAGGTTTCTTAGCTTATATTTTGGCGATTTCTGACACAACGGCTCTAACGATTTTTATTAAATTTATGTATGTTTTAGTACGTAAAATTTTTTGTTTTGGTATATAACACATAAATTTTGGTTGAGGGGTTTGGAAGATATTGCCTGTTAACTGAATATATATATTTTTCCATCGGTCGAAAATCACATTTTAGTACTAAAAACTTTTTGGTTTTATGAGATATCTCAACCAAACTGATAAAATACGCATTTTACATTGTTTTATATATCCTGACCAAAGTTGGTTCAAATCGGACCACTATAGCATATGGCTGTCATAGGACCGATCGGATCAAAATTAGGTTTTGGTATGAAAAACTTTTTTGTTTTACGAGATATTTTAACCAAATTGATAGAATATGCATTTAAGTTAGTTTTATACATCCTGACCGAAATTGGATCATATCGGACCGCTATATCATATAGCTATCATAGGACCGATCTGGTCAAAATTAGGTTTTAGTATGAAAAACTTTTTTGATTTATGAGATATTTTAACCAAATTGATAGAATATGCATTTAAGTTAGTTTTATACATCCTGACCGAAATTGGTAACCGGTAATCAAACCACTATATCATATAGCTAACATAGGACCGATCGGGCGAAAAGTCTTAGTATGAAAAGTAGACAGTAGTAACGCGAGCGAAGCAAACAGAGGCGGAGTCTCTTAGCTATATTTTTTACTATCTCCCTGCATTTATGATAAAGTTAAAATGTCAAAAGCAAAAGCAATTGCAAAAATTTCTGATATCCCACAAAAAAAACGTCTACACGAGGTAAAAGTCTAGTGACGAAAGCAATTTTTAGCTCCAAAATTTCTGATATCCAATTGTGTGACGAGCAAAATTCAGTTTATTATAAAAACTTTAAATAAAAATAAAAATTATTAAAAAAAAAAAAAAAACACGATAATTGGTATTCGGCACTGTGCAAAAAGTAATTTTTATGTACAAAGAAGCTCGCCCTTTTTGAGCACAGTGCACAATGCCAATTTTCGTGTTTTTTTTTTTGTTTTTTAATTTTTATTTTTATTTAAAGTTTTTATAATAAACTGAATTTTGCTCGTCACACAATTGGATATCAGAAATTTTGGAGCTAAAAATTGCTTTCGTCACTAGACTTTTACCTCGTGTAGAGGTTTTTTTTGTGGGATTTAATAATACTTCAATCTTTTCATTTTTAATGTTAGTCATGTTTTTGGCGATCGTTATATCTTTGCGCCCAAGGCGATTGCCCTGAGGCCAGAAGTGAAGCGAATACTCCCCCTCACTATAATTTTTCAACATTGCTTCGAGTATTTTTAAATGTTTTAAATATACTGTGGCTTCTTTTTCGACATTCAAAAACTTTGAAGTGAAAGCAGGAAGTCGAACAGTCTACTATTGCAAGCTTAAACTTTCCAGTGATTTTAATTTTTCAGTCGACTGCTTTCTACTTTTGCTTCTTTTACCCTAAAAAGTATATATATTCTTGATCAGCATCAACAGATAAGTCGATATTGTTGTATGTAACACATCACTCAATAAGTACCAAGCCTAACTAATAAATCAGCAACTCTTATGCAAAATTTAATTTTATCTATCAATGTTATATTTTTCTAAGATTATACTCTGATTCCATCGTTTCTCTGTTAATGCGATGCCATTTTGAGATAATTTGTTTACTATGGAAGTTAAAATTTTATAGGTCATTCGCAAACGCGGCACCCATTTTAAGAACAGATTTCTGATAGGCAATTGTTCATGCTATTTTTTGGGTTTAAAAGTATCTTTTCCATTAAAGATTCAATTCAGATTTTTTCATTGCTTAAAAATTTGGACACAGATCTGATAAAGGATGGAGCTTGCGAAAAAAAAATGGATTTTTTACTAGTGACAGCAATTATATATCAGGGCCGGGACTAATTGAGTGATGTGTTATGAACAATTCAAGGGAGATTGCATACAAGACAAAATGACTAATTTTATTTCAACTTGGTGAATGCCATCATGATCCTTGTCCCTTCTTTCTTGATGCGCTACGCGTTGGTTGGGAAACCGAAGATTTTTCTATCCATAGAAAACTCTCATCCCATGAAAGATCCAGATGGGCCTTGGAACGGGATCGAACTAGCGTTGACGTAATTGCAAACGTAAAAAGAATAATGATTTGAGACTATGTTCGTCCGTCCGTGGGACCGCCAAGACTTGGAGTTAGAGCAACCAAATTTGGAACACATACTTCTATAAATTCAACACTAATCAAATTTGTTTAAAATTTTGGCCACGTCCGCTTATTGGATTTGTCAAATTGACTTTTTTTTTTGAGATAAAGAGTATTAGCTAGTTTACATAAAAATACGTTAATACAATAACGAATATGTACTGAAAAAATATACATTTATGATAAGAACTTTATAAAAACAAACAAGTGGGAAAGACTATAGTCGAGATCCCGACCATAGGATACCCTTTACTTATTTCAATACATTAGCGATTCAATCCTAATGTCATATTTGCGTTGCCAGAACTAGCTGAGAATTTGAAGCATTCCACTATGGTCCGGATGACGATTTATTTGGAAAAAAGTCATTATTTAAAGTTGTTCAAACTAAAGATATTTTGATGGCGATGCATTCAAAATACTTCCACCTCAAATATTGCATACCCAAAATATTGACATTTTCCAACACTGTTTAGTAAACGCGTGTGAAACATAGTTGCTTTGAACAGAGAGCACATGAAACAGATTTTCTCATTTGTAAGGTTAATTTGAATTATCTTACAACACTAATTGGATAGCTTATTTAACAAAATTTATCATGGATTGTATTCATTATGGTTTGTACTTTATGTTTATATATTTGCTCTGTTGAAAATCAACGTGCATTGTATTGTATTTTTCAAATTAACAAACTTGCTTCGATAAAAATTTTTTTGATTAAATTCTATCTTTGGAAGGAGATAACTAATTTTTCTAGCATATGCTATCAATGCGACTATATGCATATTGTAGAGTAATCAATTCTGAATATGTACTATTAAGCTGAAGTTGCGCAATTTTGCGCATTTCTCAAAATTTCACTTTATTGCAGCTAACCTCACGTTGAAAAATGCATAGTTGTCGACAACACATGAGACAAATTGACGAAAATTATGATTTTTAGGCTTATTTTATTGTGCGCATTGGAGAAAATTACAAAAACTTATGTTTACTTATTGAATAAATGTTAAATCTTTACAATCGACAAAAAATAAAAATTTCTTGATTCATACAAAAAGTCAGTTCACGACCGATTTTTATAATATGAACAATATCATGTTATAAATTATAGTATTCCGATCTGGATATCGGTTAGCCAGAATTTGAGGAGCCAATATAACATTTATACGTTCAGTTCGGTCAGATATTTTGAAAAAAATTGAGTTTTTATGCAAAAAGTGACTTTTGGACTCATAATTCCTATTATTTCTATATGATATAGTTGTATGATTTGGATGAAATTTTGACAACAAGTTATGGGCACAGTAGCACGCCTATCTTGTAAGTTTGGTGTTGATAGCTTGAAAAACAAAAAATTTACATATCGCAGAAGTAAAAAAAAAGGCGGGACCATGCCCACTTTTCTTGGCCATTTGCGTATTGATATTATAAGCCCAATGCAAAAAACTAGAAAAAAAAACCTTAATTCGTTCTCGAGTTATTAAAAATCGTCATCCGGACCATAGTGCATTCTAATAAGGTTTAACAATACAAAAAATATTGCATACTCTAGGGGGCATCTGTTGCTTCAACAACTTTGGCACGCAATAACTGCTGTTCTACTTGTCCGATCTTGTTGCGATTCAGTGGGATAATAGAAAATAATAACAGATATCGGTTATTACCAAAAAATACGTATTATATGAAAAATTGTGGGTTAGGTGGTTTTTTCGCGATTTGCGGGGGTGGAGTGGGGCGTGGCTTAAATTTGAAACAAACTTGATTTGCGTGAGGTATATGGAAATCTGTGTGAAAGTTTGGTAACTCTATCTCTTATGGTCTCTGAGATCTAGGCGCTCACACGGTCGGACAGACAGACACACAGACAGGAAGACACACAGACAGGAAGACATACAGACAGACAGACAGACAGACAGACAGACAGACAGACAGACGGACGGTCGGACAGACACACATGGCTATATCGACTCGGCTGTTGATGCTGATCAAGAATATATATACTTTATGTGGTCGAAGATGCCTCCTTCTGCCTGTTACGCACATTCCAACGAACACAATATACCCTTATACTTATTTTTTATAAGTAACGGGTATAAAAATATATATGATGCTCATCAAAAATTAAAATAAAAAAATTAAAAATTCTGTTATTGTTTTGCTCAAGACAGTGCCATATTAAAGTCAAATGGTAGGCTGCCATCTTGTGGCGGTCTCACCAACCTTGGTATCTTTCTTAATTTTATTAAAAAAAAAAACAAAATAATATATATTTATATTTTTTATTTTACAGAGAATAAAGCTTGCGTTTGGAATAAATGGCGCTATTTTATTGCATAGACCAGCATATACAGCGCATAATTGGATTTACCAGTTAATAGAATTCTTAAATGTGACAGTAAGTTCTTTTGATTTGTAGACATTAAAATAAAATTATATTTCTATAAAAATTAAAATTAAAATAATTTTTTTCTTTCTAATTTTAAAATAGTTTAAATGTTATTATTTCTTATTGGAATATCTAATTTACGCTAGCATTCAGAAAAATCTTCAAGCTTGAAGGTTCTTGATCATCTAGATCATATAGCTGCCATAGAAACGATAGATCGAAAATAAAGTTTCAGTATGAAAAAATTATTGGTCTTTTGAGATATCTCAACCAATCTGACACAATATACATAATAGACTGTTATTATAGCTGCCATAGAGACGCTCAGTCTAAAATCAAGTTTTATAAAGAAAAAGCTTTTTGTTTTTTGAGATATCCTAACCAAACTGATTGAATATTCATTTAAGTTGGTTGAGTACATTCTGACCAAAATTGGTTCGAATCGGTTCCATAGAAACAATCCGTCGATAATCAACTTATAGTACAGAGTACCTGGGCACAGGTAAGCAAGCAAAGCGACCAGGAGGCGGAAATCCTTTTGGATATCGAGCTAGCTTCCATATTTTAAGTGCCCATTAATATTGTATTAGTTAAATTATTAAAAAAAATTTGTACGAGTTTTCTACAAATACTTCACTGCACAAGGTACAGTGCACATAGTTCTTATAAGTTTTGGGAATATCATTTATTAAAACAAAAATTTTATAAATTCTTATATTCCATAGTAGAAATATAATGTATCGAAATAATTTATAGCGATATAGTGCTTATAACTTTTGTATAGCAATAGCCCATAAATTGGTTTAATTCTATTAACAGCAGACTTTTTTGAACTAAACACGACCAAAATTTACTCCAATCTTTATGTTGTAGCTGAATTAATATATAATTTATAATTACTAATCTGTTACCCAATTGCAATCTAGCATTAATGAAATTTTATTTGTTTTTCAGGATTTTCCCATTGATGCATATGAGCCTTTCGCACTTGTGTCCGAAATTCAGGGCCATTTGTGGAATTTAGCAATTGAATATCGGTAAGTTTTTATACCCATTCCTTAAAAAATAAGTAAAAGTGTATATTGTATTCGTTGAAATTTATGTAACAGGAAGAAAGAGGCATCTCCGACCCTATAAAGTATATATATTCTTGATAAGCATCAACAGCCGAGTCGATATCGACATATGTGAGCCCCCAGATCTCAGAGACTATAAGAGATAGAACTACCAAATTGGGCACACAGATTTCTGTATACCCCACGCAGATCAAGCCCCTGCCCTCGCATATCGCGAAAGTCCACCACACCTACAGTTTTTAAGATAATACGTTTTTTGTGGTTATTAACGTTATCTTTTATTGCCTATTATCTCACAAAATCGCATCAAGATCGGACAAGTAGAACGGTATTTATGGCGACTTTAATGAGAAATCGCTTTGAGTGATGTAGCCCCGCACTGAGCGACATCGCTCGAGTTTTATTATTTTAAAAGTAGTAGTACAACCCAATGCCAAAAAGAACTGGAAAACGTTATATTCGTTTAAATTTTTGAACTTATCGCCTAAAACTTAGTTCTGACTTTATGTCGACAATACAACAACAACACAAAAAAAAATGTGATGTTCTCATCTAAGTGTCTCGCTATGCTTACTATATGAATATGGTCGCTCAATTCGAATTCCATTTTACCCCAGCACGTCAAGCTTTCGAAATAACCCCAGAAATCCAATATGGCGGACACTGTTTTAACAAATACTCGCTTGAAACTCGTTACCTGGTGGTTTTTGGGGGCACTGATCACGAATGCGAATAAAAATGTAAGAATTCCAAATTCATGATGCAGTCGAATTGTTGTCTTTCTTTAACAAATCGACTATTGTAGTGGTCATTTAAGGTTGGCCAGTGCGTCAACTTTTGTCATTAGAACAAGTACGACTGGAAGCGAAACGAACGCGAATTAATTCGACAGTCTAACAGTTCGGTTGCAACCCGCACAACAGCATACTTAAGAAGACCCGCATAGTAACGTCCACCAAGACTGACTATGTTGTCGCCAAGACAAACTTTGAGCAAAAGTTTAAAACCAGAATACCGTCTAGAAATGACTGGCTACGTGGAATCTGGATGACACCTTTGAGATGTCACTCTACACCGACAGATCCAAGATAGACTGTGGTGTGGTGCGGAGTGTACTCGCCGAATTTATAAGTGGAAAAGCAATAATGGAGGCAGCCAAGCTTCTATTGGCGCGAAGTCTCGTGATCTCGAAGGTGGCACGCTTCTCTGATAGCCAAGTGGCCATCATGGCTCTCAGTTCATTCAGACAAAATTTCAAATAAACAATAAACTGCAAAGACACTCTTAATGCAGTGAGCCGACAGAATAACGTTACCGTTATATGGATCCCAGGCCATGGGGACCATGAGGGTAGTTAAAAAGCGGACGAACTGACCAGAATAGGGCTACGACTAACTACAACACCGTAAGAGGTACGACCACCTCTAAACAGCATAAAAAGCCAAATACCAGCCAGCTCTCAACCCTAGCAAATGAGAAAAAAAAAAATTAAACAGGATACGGGAGAGCCAAACAAACATGGCCAACCTATAACAACAGACGCACAGAAGAGATACTCAACAAATCACAACGCATTGTGAGACTAACGGCTACAGTGACAGGACACTGACATATCAATCAACACTGCCGTAGCTGCAACGATGAGCGGGAAGTGGAAACCAGAGAATCTGCTTTGCCACTGCCCAGCAATCAGCAGAGGACTTCTAAACCACTGCAAGTGGTTATAGATATCTCAGTCACAGCCGGTAGTCATTCTTTATCATACGAAAGGTCACTCACTGTGGAACAAAACGGAGCAGCTCACTACACTTACCTACCTAACTTGCCCTATAATCTTAAGGATTTTTTTAAATTGGCATTTACGATACGACTGCGACCGATTTATTTCGAAATTATGCTTACATTCAGAGTTCATGTAGGCAAAAATTTAGCTATTTTCCTCTTTTCGCAGCAAGAATAAGGGACCCATTTTATTTTATTTTGTGTAAATAAACTTAATTAACGATAAATATTAATAATAAACTAAACGCGAACCCTAAAACTTTTTTTTAACGATCATATTTGTAGCCTAAGCTTTGATAAGTTGTTCTCTATATTTGCTTTGTAAAATGTAATACAACAAAAATAATTTCTTTTTGTTTTTTTATTATTAGTAGTAGTATTTTTTATTATTATAATTAACCTTTCGCCAGTCTGTAAATTTGTGTTATTCTTTGATTTTCTATTTACATTTATAGAATTTAGACTTTGAATTTAGTGTGACGTTACGTTAAAATTATGACCATATATATATATATGTAACAGACCATCCTCTGCACCACTTTGCCACTGCTTGCTACGACTACGAAAATATATATATAGATAAGCGGTGGGCAAGCCCTTGCTCACGCTGCTCACAACAGAAAATTGGCTTGCCTGCGATTTTTTAACAATACAACAACAACTTTTGACGCTTATGACCTCCAATAAAACAAAACAACAAACACACAAGCAAATGCTCGAGTTTCGGCTACGACGCGTACCGTCATAAAAGTGTTCATTTTGCTAAGATTTATGACTTCAGTACCGTTTTGTACACTGTGTGAAAAGTTTTGATGCATTTTGATCTTTACCACATAATAAGAACTTAATTAGAACTTCTTTTAGTGTATAATTGTTTTGGCCAACAACAACCACACAGATCTTTCGTCGCGGCGCACAGAGTCATAAATGTGTTCATTTTGCTTTAATTTATGACTTCAGAAGTTGTGTTTATTGTAGATGTTGTTGTAGTGCTCACGGTCGCAAATTCTGTGCCCAGATTATTAAAAATAAAAGTATTATTTGGATGGGCTGAACCGGCAGGTCTTGAACCCGTGATGCCTTGCGTGTGAGTCTAACAGACCATCCTCTGCACCATCTGCCACTGGATGGCTCGCCTGACCAAACTCTACTACACTGCAAGCACATGTAAACAGCAAATACATGGGAATTTTTACCTATAATTTAACACCCTTTCAGGTCGATTTTAGAAAAATCCCGCTTTATCTCTCGATGAAATTATCTTAAGAATATTGTGGCCAAGGTTGAAGGTCGTACGATAAACCGTTTGGCCTGTACAATGCTAAATCAGTTGGACAAAGAACTTTATATATATAGATATATATATATTATATATATTTAAGGACAAGAGATTAAATAAAAACAAGGCATGGCTCTTAAGGCGTTAGCCTGATAATTTCCCGGATTTGATTTGGAACTATCACGACCATGATTTGTGCTCATACAAATTATGTGTCCATAATGAATTGCCTATTTTGGGATGCATCTCTTAGGTATACATTGAGACTGCGTTGGACAAAGAACTTTATATATATAGATATATATATATTATATATATTTAAGGACAAGAGATTAAATAAAAACAAGGCATGGCTCTTAAGGCGTTAGCCTGATAATTTCCCGGATTTGATTTGGAACTATCACGACCATGATTTGTGCTCATACAAATTATGTGTCCATAATGAATTGCCTATTTTGGGATGCATCTCTTAGGTATACATTGAGACTGCGTCAGTCCCTACCATTCAGCCAACTGTTGATATCTTCGATGTGTAAACTAGTTTGTCCAAGGAGCAGGGCTCTTAGTTCACGTAGCATCGGGCATCGTGCAATGATATCTATATCTATGTTAAAATATATCTATATCTTCAATTTCTCCCATGTTGCATATTTTACAGCGGCTATCCAGCGTGCTGTGCGGCACATGATTGAGTCTGAAACCCTCTGTTCTGACTCGGAACATAAGCGAGATGGCCTGTGCATCAAAACTGTCCGTAAAGTAGTTTGCTGCTCCAAGGTTAAAGTAAAAAAGTTTATACTCTGCAAAAGATTTGCTTGCAAGGTTTGTTTCCATAAATGTCAATATCGTAGGTTTCTGCCATGGTGTTGCAGGTGTTGCACAATGATTTTGGATAGTCGCCTGGAGTCCATCTGCATGACCTTGTTGTCGTATTTGAAATGTAGATTCAGGGTGTATTGAAACATTGTTGTAAGTCCAGTTACAATGTGTAAGGCATAGTTTGTGGTGTTGAGTGGCAGATGGAAAACTTTATTGACGTAAATCGAAGCAACCGTTCCACATCTTCGTATTTGATAATGCCCCATATCTGGGCTGCATAGCAAATGATAGACCTCGCTGTAGCTTCATAAAGCTTTTACTTTGTGCGGTGTTTAATATTCCTTTTTCCAAGTAGCTGTTTCCAGTAACTGTTTATCGCTTTTTTCGCCTCTTTTAGTTTTTGTGCTTCATGTTAATTAAATGACATATTGGAAGTCAACAACACTCGTACATATTTATATTCGCTCACGGTCTGCTGTTTCCAGTAACTGTTTATCGCTTTTTTCGCCTCTTTTAGTTTTTGTGCTTCATGTTAATTAAATGACATATTGGAAGTCAACAACACTCGTACATATTTATATTCGCTCACGGTCTCTAGCTGTATCCCACTCAGAGTCCATACATCGGATCTTGCTCTTCGGCCTCTTCTGTCCCTTATTATCATAATTTTGAATTTCTGAGTATTTATCTTAAGGCTCCAGATATGACAGTATGCACACAGAGCGTCAATCATTTGTTGCATTCTTGAAGGGCTATCCGCGAGCAACACCATGTCATCAGCGTACATCAAGACTTTTACGCGTACCATTTCCATTTCAACGCCGCCGGTCTACAGTCGAGTATCCTTCTTTAAATCCAGCTTGAAGTTCTCCCAGTATATCATACTCTTATACCCATTTAGTCAGTCTGGATAAAATTATTGATGTAAAAACTTTTGCAATTGCATTCATAAAGGATATTCCTCATATCATATCTTTTGAAACAAAAAAAAAATTTTTAAAAGTTTAAAAAGCGTTTGATTAAACATTTTAAGCTTTAAAATTAGTGTTTGCACTGCGAGATAGGCCTACTGGTTGATTCAGAGTTTGTGGTCAAAGTTGAAACATATTTTCGGTGCATATTTTACATATCAGTTCGTTTCTCTCCAAAGTTCACATTTTATACTTTTTCATCCTTAAAACAACATTGTTTAATATTTAATAATGTTTTTTTACGGTTAATACAAAAAGAAAAAAATAAATTTTTTTTTTTAAAAACCTCGTTTGATGTCTGGCATAGCGAAAATGTATGAAATTGCACTGCGCTATTCCTCTTCCATCATCAATTTATTGCGAGGTTGAATCACTTTTCGCTCTATAACTTGCTTAGACGCAGCTGGACGCAGGCAAGACCGGGGTTATTTGATTAGAGAATTGATTACTGAAGACTCCTGTAGTAGTGGGATGGAGTCCAAACGAGTCTATTAGAAGTTCTATTCCATTAAAGTAAAAAAATAGCCTAATTTTAGTGCTTTTTTATAACATTGCTGGAATAAAAAGTAAACAAGTGAAGAGACTTATTTCTCCTGCATTTTATCGGAATCGAACTTACTTTTCATATAAAACCAAAAACAAAGATCGGTTGTATAACTGGTCAACAAATCTGTTTTAAAGTTAGCATTTTTAGTAAAATTTGCACATTTGTGCGCGCACTGAAAAATGGTTCAACTTTGAGAGGCTGCCACGCCCACAATTCTTACCCGATCTCAAAAACTTTTTGGATTTGTATTCTTTGAAGAGTTCTCTATCGAATGCATATATAATTTCTACAATCGCTTTCATCAAAAAAGGATTTTTGCCACGATCTCCCACCCTTATGTCCCATTGTGCGGCGCCTGCGTGTTTTCCTTTTTATAGATCGGATAAATAATATTTTTCCTAAATCTTTCTGATGCGTCTGTTGTTGCGAAAATATTCTTGAAAGTGGCTGAGTAAAGCACGGGGTTGCGTTTTTCAGAAATTCAGCTGGGACTATCCACTCCCGGTGTTTTCTGATTATGCAGCGTGCTGTGGTCTCCGTAACCTCAGCTACTTCTATTGCCCGAACCATTTTGGCTACTGATGTATAGGGCAGAGCATATAGATGTTGCATAAAAGGCGAGTTAATGTGAAGCAAGTTACCAAAATGAGCAGCAACGGCTTGCACTTTAACTAACAGTCATGTTGACTTAATATGGACTATGGGGCCTCAAAGGTTTATTGCTGGGCTAGAAGGTCGTTGTGTTGGAGGCGGTTTTGGTTGCAAACCGCCTTGCAAGAGGATTCGGTTGCAAGGAGAGCTTTATCTTGTAGTTCGCACTTTGATACTATCTCGAACTGCTGTCCGCAATGATAAATGCGTCTAATTCAACAACCTCAAGTATGATGACTTTTAATTAATATATCGATAAGCTTTGATAGCAGTGTATTTTATTTATTAAATTTGAATTTTTTATGTGCTTTTATAGACAAAAGTTCAAACTATTAAATCCACTCAAAATTGGATAGATCTCGAGAGCCACATATTTTCTAGAGCCATTTTAGTAAAGAAAAACTGGGTGCGTCTAACTAGTGACACAAAAAAAAATCATGTTCTGATCAATTCCAGCACGTCAGGCTTTCGAAATAATCGCAAAAAAACACAATGGCGGACACGTTTTTGAAAAATTTGTCGGATTCGTTAGAAATTCGTTACCCGGGGGTTTTTTGTGGTCGCTGATCATGAATTTGAAGTCAATTTTTGGAAATTCAAAATGGCGAGTCCAATATGGCGGACACTTTTTTGAAAAACTCATTGGATTCGTAAAAAATTCGTTTTTCTGGAATCACAAAACTTATCGGACTAGCTTGAAATTCGTTACCCGGGGTCTTTGGGGGTCGCTGATCCCGAATATGAAGTCGATTTTTAGAAATTCAAAATGGCGGATCCAATATGGTCGCTGCCATAGGTCAACAATACTAAAATTGATAATTTGCTATTTCAGCGGAAACTGGTCTTACGATCACCTGGTTGTCCAAACTTTATGACGCCATATGTTGTATATTTCCCCCCAACGAAGTGTACATCCTCTTTTTTATCAATGTTTCAAGTTTATAAAAATGTTTAATTCAGCTGCGGAAGCCTGTTGATGTACGCGTACCATTACAAAATGCAACCTAACCTCTTAAGCCTTGATCCTTTTATTGCTGGATGATGTAGTAAACCGATCTGAACCAAATTTGGTATGATACATATCACCAACTTAAATACATATTCCATTATTTGGTTCATATATCCCAAAAGACAAAAAACCTTTTTCATACTAAGACTTGATTTTCGACTGAGCGTCACTATGGCAGCTGTATGATATAGTGGTCCGATTTGAATCAAATTTGGTCAAGATGTATAGTAACAGCCCAGATGTATATTGTGTGAGATTGGTTAAGATATCTCAAAAATACAAGAAGTTTTTCATACTAAAAGGAAGCTATAGGATATAGTAGTACGATTTGTCCATATTTTTAGACCCCGTACTTAAAAAAAGTACAGGGGTCTATTGGGTTTGTTTTAACGAAAATGTGCGTAACAGGCAGAAGGAGGCGGGGCAGACCCTATACAGTATATATATTCTTGATCAGCATCAATAGCCAAGTCGATATAGCAATGTCCGTCTGTCTGTCTGTCTGTATGAACACCTAGATCTCAGAGACTATAAGAGCTAGAGACACCAAACTTGGTATGTAGGTTCCTCTATATTGCAAGCAGATCAAGGTTATTTCAAAATTTGGCCACGCCCCCTTTAACGCCTAAAAATTGACATAGAAAATTTCATACCCAAATTATAAGAGCAATTTGAAAGCTAGAGATTCAAGAATTTGCATAGACGAAGAGAAGTGTACTAGATTTTTGCTGAAAATTTCATTCCGATCGGACAGTAAATAGCCAAGATATGCAAGTTATTAATTTTGCTGTTTCGATGATGGAGCGTTGGCAGTTATTAAAATTTGAGTAACTTGATAACATGAAAATTGAGTTAACATATATATAACAAATTGGCGTCTGATCAGTCATGGGCTTCTGTGGCGTAGTGTCAGTCGGTCGTGAGTTCGAACCCTGCAAGGGACGTGTGTTTTTAGCTCGATACCCAAAAAATGGGTATAGAGCCTATTAGATTCGTGTCGATTATGGTACAGAATTTTGAACACATATATCTCCGCAACTATAAAAGTAAGAGCAACCAAATTTGGTGACAGTACTCCTAGGATGTTGATCTATACTAAGTTTGTATTTAAATTTGACCCCGCCCACGTCCGCCCACGTAAATGATATAAAATCTAATAACAAGAGCACTATTAAAGCTGCAGCATTGAGACTTGGCACACAGGATGGGGGGACGAGTCCTGAGGTGTGCTGAAAATTTCATTGAGATCGGTTTATAAACAGGGAAGTAGTTTGAGAAAATATGATATATGGAGAAAATATAATCACCTGGATCTCAGAGACTATAAGAGATAGAGATTCCAAATTTGGTGACAATACTGCTATGTTGCGCACGCAGATCAAGTTTATTTTAGAATTTTGCCACGCCCCCCAATTCCAAATACAAGGCCAATTTAATAGGTACAGATGTCAAAATCTGCACACACACTAAACACAATTTTGATAATGCATCCTGAAAACTGCATTGCAATCGGATAACAAATACAGAAGATATTAAATCAAAACTTCACATTTCTCATGCCTACGTGCAGTGGCCAGATTTTGGTACAAAACTTGCAGCAATGCATGCGATTTGTGGGTACATTGGACTCGGGATCAAAACAACTCTTTGTTTTGAACCAAATTATTTATTATTATTATAATTTTTATTTTTTTTTTCATTGCATTAAATTAATTACATATTAATTAATAATTACATACTTTTTAAATGAATACTATACATACTTAATCAATAATTTTATGTGATGCACACTTTGCAATCAGTACCATGAATTAGCAGCAAAACGAATTTGGTTCTATAAATAGCTTTATTTGCACATGTATGTATGTGTGTATGTAGGGCTTCTCTTCTAACGAGCGAGACATAATTGAAACAAAAGAAACGTGCAAAACGTACAACGAAAAAAAATGATATACAGTGATATTGCCACTTGCAAATATAATGCTCCGATGGCTCTGATGATAGAGCCGTGTATTTCGAGGCGATGAGTCGAGAGTTCGAATCCCGTTTCAATCTTGCCCATGTGCAACTTTTTTTTTTTTTTTTTTGTCAACTATTTCCTTTTTTTTTGTCAACTATTTTCTTTATTACAATTTGTACTTTTTTAACAACTTGTATTTTCTTTGATTTTGTGAAAAGAGTAACTAAATATATATATATAATATAATCTGTATTTTATTATTCACGTATTGTATTATAGTTATTATTAATACCAGTTCTGTCACAGACTAGCACCCCTAACTGTAGGCTATAGGATAGCATATAGTCTGTAGCATTTTATGTTGACCATATTTTACTGAAATTGAATTAATCGGTTGTGAACGTTTGGGTATCGAGCAAGTTACTGTCGAGTGCGCTCGACTGTAGACATACCACACCTCATCGCGAGCGAAGCGAGCCGGGGGTAGGCGAGCGAAGCGAGCAGGGGGCGGAGCCCCCTTGTTTAAGTATAAATTTGTAGTTTATGTTTTGATGTTGTCAATTGGTCAATGTGCTTGCATAACCCATAAAAAATCGTCATATCTCTAAAGTGTTTTATTTTTTATTGTCAGATTTAATTTCACCTGCTTACATAAGCTGACTATGTCACTTTTTAAACTTGTTTAATTCAATAATTTTGCTTTGACATTCAATTTGTATTTATTAATGTTATGATAACATGTAATATTAACATTTAGTGTTATTAAACATTTTTAAAATTATGAAATGGAGTACTGTAAAACCAATATGGCAATTTGGCATCCCGTGCACATCAGCATGTATAGCTAAATTGGTTAAGCCACCGAAGTTTTAAGCTTTCTTTAAATTAGGTCGTGGGTTCGATTCCCGGCTCCACCTTCAATTTTTTATTTTATAGTATTTGTTAAAATTTTTTGTTTTTTATTTTTTTGATAATTTTGTTTTGTCATGTACATTAACATTTTAAACACACATATATGTGTTTTATACATATGCATGTGTGTTTTCTTAACAAAAACTCGGAAATGAACATTTCGCTTGGAAAAAATCAAGTCTATAAGATATGTATCTTAACCAAACTAACAGCATTTGCATGTGGGTTATTCTTTTAATTCATGACCGAAGTTGGTGCAAATCGGACAACTATATCATAGAGCTCCCATAGGAGGAATCGGACGAAAATCAAGTTTAAGTATGAAAAGCTTTTTTGTTGTATAAGATATCGTTACCAAACTTTTACCATATGCTTTTAAATTAGTCTTGTATACCCTTAGCGAAGTTGGTTTAAATCGGACCACTATATCATATAGCTGTAATAGGACCGATCGGTCGAAAATGAGGTTTTAGTATGAAAAACTTTTTTGTTCAATGAGATATCGAAACCAAACTGATATAATATGCATTTAAGTTAGTGTTATACATCCTTACCGAAGTTGGACCAAATCGTTACACTATATAATACAGCGGTCATAGGACAGATCGTGCGAAAATCAAGTCTTAGTATTGTAAGTGAATCTTTTGTAACCATAGTAAGTACGGGGTCTCCGACATCGAGCATACTCGACTGTCCGCGAGCGAAGCGAGCAGGGGGCGGAGCCCCCTAGATTTATTAATATTTATAATATATTTATAGATTTTTGGTGAAAGTTTCATAGGGATAGCACATCTAGAAGTATTTATGTCCGCGGCTCCATACAAGCCTGACTAGTGTGCTACGATGAGTTTTGTAGCATCGTTGACGAACTGGAGATCACTATACCGGGAGTGATTGCGAGTCAATCTTGTTTTATATTGGAGAACCTACTGCGCAAGCCACAAATAGAGCACCGAACAGCGTCATGTACAGGAAGTACACGCTGAGCAGCCACATAGAGGGAGTGCTTCCTAGAGCTGGGCGACTCTGCGGCATACGATTCTTGGGAAAAGGCGTATAAAACGCACCCACACACACACACTACTTTAGCAGAACGTAAGAGAACGACCAGGTACCTGGGAGTTATGTTGGACACTCAAATAATGTATCGGGAGTATCTACAAACGATAAGCTTCAAAGCTGCGGAAGTTAGAAGATCCCTCAGTATAACAATGCTAAACCACGGTGGTTCTAAAATCTGTCGTCGTCAGTTGCTGCACATCGTCGTCACGAGAACTATCTTGTCTAACTATTTTGATGACATTGTTATCATAGCGCGAGGCAAATTTGAAAAAGGACTCTGTGACATAGTCCAGCTAAGACTAAAGATGACAAGCGACTGGTTTACTGAGGTTGGCATCAACCTTAACCCCACCAAAACTGTCATCGTACCCTTCACGAGACGTTACAAGTTACAGAGACTAAGGCAAATAAGGCTTAGACGCAAGCAAAAAGATCAAATATCTAGGCATGACCTTCGACAGCAGATTAAACTTTGGCCCACACGTTCAGAATACGATAGAAAAGTGCTCCAGAGCGCTCTACACATGTCGTAGTATAGCTGGAAAGTCGTGGGGCACCTCTCCAAAGATAATCAGATGGCTATATCTAATGGTACTAAGGCCGATGCTCACATACGAAGCAATCGCCTGGGGTGACAGAGCTGATCACAGTGCAAAAACAAATGCAAAAGTTGCAAAGACTGCCCTGCATATGTATGACGGGATCAATGCGAACCTGTCCGACAACGGCCATTGAAGTCCTCATGGAGCTCACACCACTCCATCATGTTATTGGGCTACAAAAAAAATCAACTCTGCTAAGGATGGCAAAGGAGGGAATAGGAGCAAACTGCATCCTTAGCAATAAATCTGCCGAGACACAATCGGGAGAACTACCCCTAATACTGTTACCAAGGGATGAGATGGAAGTTAAACATCTGTTCAATAAAAACATAAGCGTGAGCCTAAGTAGCAAAGGGAACTGGACTTCATTAGAAGAAATCCACCCCATTAAGCCGCACACCATTAAGTGGTACACCGATGGATCACTTACACACCAGGGCACTGGCCTAGGGGTCGTAGGCCCACGGATTTTATACCACGAGTCTCTAGGGAAATACACCAGCATATTCTAAGCTGAGATATGTGCAATAAGGCGGTGTGCGGACTTTAACCTAAAATACTTAGCAAGACGAGAATGACTTCAAGAGTAGTCCGAGATGTCCGGCTTAAGCTAGATCAACTGGGATCACTGAACTGACTGACACTCAGGTGGATTCCAGGTCCCACTTTCCGAGAACATCTCAGGAAAGAAGAAAAGCTCCTAAGAAGAATAGACTCAGAATACTGACCGGTCTGCTGACTAGGTAACGGAACATGTCGCTACTGTGACATTGAAGAGGAGGGCAAATTTGGGCAGGCGCCAGTAGTACTCGTAGCTATATAAAGGGCATCGAGGCGGCCAGAGCGTTTCAAACCATTTCAGGAGATGCAGCTACAGTTATAACGGAGTGATCCTCATCGACATCTTGGCTCATGAGAGATGCGATATTCACAAGGCGAAAAATTCGGCACAAATGGCTTCAAAAATTCTGATACACAATTTAGTGACAAGCAATATTTAATTTAATTTATAAATTAAAAAATATATATAAGGTTGTCAAAAAAGTCTTGCGGTATTTCCGCAAGCTTGTCTTTGCAAGCGCGTAGTTCTAGTTGTATTCGTCGCATCGGTTCACGCTAGAGCTTTTTGGAAAGCTCTTTTCACGCGCTAACACGTGTCTGATTTATGGTTGTTTGTTTTTAGTCGTTCGTGAGTTATAGCGTCGCAAACATGGAGCAAAATAAAGAGAAAATACGGCATATTTTACAGTACTACTACGATAAAGGCAAAAATGCATTTCATGCTGCCAATAAAATTTGTGCAGTTTATGGACCCGATACAGTTTCCATTTCCCCCGCACAACGATGGTTTCAACGTTTTCGTTCTGGTGCAGAGGTGATCGAAGCTGCGCCACGGTCCGGAAGGCCTGTCGTCGAAAATTGCGATAAAATCGCTGAATTGATCGAAAGAGACCGGCATAGTAGCAGCCGTAGCATCGGCCAAGAGCTGGGCATGAGTCATCAAACCGTTATAAACCATTTGAAGAAGCTTGGATTCAAAAAGAAGCTCGATGTATGGGTGCCACACGACTTGACGCAAAAAAACATTTTTGCCCGTATGGATGCATGCGAATCGCTTCTGAATCGCAACAAAATCGACCTGTTTTTGAAGCGGATGGTGACTGGCGATGAAAAGTGGGTCACTTACGAAAACGTGAAGCGCAAACGATCGTGGTCGAAAAGCGGTGAAGCTGCACAGACGGTGGCCAAGCCTGGATTTACGGCCAGGAAGGTTCTTCTGTGTGTTTGGTGGGATTGGCAGGGAATCATCCACTATGAGCTGCTCCCCTATGGCCAAACGCTCAATTCGGACCTGTACTGCCAACAACTGGACCGCTTGAATGCAGCACTAATGCAAAAGAGGCCATCTTTGATCAACAGAGGCCGAATTGTCTTCCATCAAGACAACGCCAGGCCACACACATCTTTGGTGACGCGCCAGAAGCTCCGGGAGCTCGGATGGGAGGTTCTTTTGCATCCACCGTATAGTCCGGATCTCGCACCAAGTGATTACCACCTATTTCTGTCCATGGCGAACGAGCTTGGTAGTCGGAATTTGGCCACAAGAGAGTCCTGTGAAAATTGGCTCTCCGAGTTTTTTGACAATAGGGAAGCGAGCTTCTATAAGAGGGGCATTATGAAGATGGCATCTCGTTGGGAACTCGTCATCGAACAAAACGGCGCATATTTGACTTAAATCGCATTATTATAACCAATTTTATGAACAATTGAAAATTCAATAAAAATACCGCAAGACTTTTTTGACAACCTTATATATATACATAAATTAAAAAAAAGTCTATTCGGCACTGCATAAAATCAAAATCTTAGGGAATAAGAAGCTCAACCTTTTTGCGCATAGTCCAGAATGAATGAATTTTTATTTTAAATTTATAAATTTAATAAAATATTGTACGTACATGAAGAGGCTTTCGTCACTTGACTTTTATCTTGCAAAGAGGTTTTATTCTGGACTTGGTTACTCTATCAGTCTTTGAGATCCTTGTGTTTTACAGACGGTCGGACGGTATTTCGCGATTTACGGGGACGGAAGGGGCGTGTCAAAAAATGTAAAAAAATTTGTCACAATTCAAAAAAGTTTCGGCATATGTTTGTTTCAACTTGATTTCGTTCGAATTGTGCATTCGACATTAGAGAATTGCCCAAAGTTCAAAATTGTGATTTCGGTTTTTTTTATTTTTGTCGTATCGGAGCGAACAATGTGGATCGCTTCAAAATCGTAGTAGGCGGATTTGTATAAGAAGGTATTATATCATTGAGCAGGTAATGATTACTGATCCATAACATCAAGATTTGAATAGAAATAACGACCAATAGTGGTCAGAAGAATGAAAAATACGCCAAGACTATATCATTTGTTAGTGCAGTTGAAGTGCCTTCCTTCCCTTCCACATACTTTTGCTACTTTTGTTTTTTTTTACATAAAACATGTGATCGTTAATTTCAGAAACAACAAATTTGTGTCCGGATTACTGAATATTTCATAAAAAAAAATTTGAGCGTCCATATTCTTGAAATTATAAAGTAATTTGTTTTTGAGTTGCAGAAGTTTATTCAAGAAAATATAGAAGGGGCTCCTCTTTTCAACCTTCAATTTCGAAAGCAAAACTAGCCGGGGGTTTGCGAGCGAAGCGAGCACGGGCGGAGCAATCTTACAATCTTTCAATATTTTCGGTTAACATATTTAAATTATTTTCATTTTAGACCAAAATATTTTCCTTATCGAGCATTTGTTGACATTGGATATTGCTCTGTAAGTAGTAACATAATATATCCAATGACCGGGTGTACTTTACGAGTGCTGATGGAAGATTGCATCTTTTCTTTAGGTCCAGTGGTAAGTGTATCAATACCAATTTTTATGAAAATAAATTTAAATTATTTAATATAATGTGTGTATCTAGTAAACCAAAATCTTCGCATTTCTATCTCTGAAACAATGGCGGCATTCAGCAGATTTTTCAATCAGCCAACGCTCCTTTACATGTAATGGATCAGTAATCAGTACCTGATAAAAGACATGATACCATTATATTTAAACAGCCCTTTGTGAAAATTAGTAATCATTTATTATTGTTGGTGATCAAAGTTACCTGCTGAATGCCCCCAATATTGTCTGACGTCATGAAATGAAACTAGAGATGAGACTTTGATCTACGCTTATGACCCCGAAACATCCGACCAATCTGGCGAATATCGTGCCAAAGTCTAGACTGAAAAAAGAAGAAGTAAAGAACGCTTTCAAGGCTAAACCGGAACACGACTTTAAGAAGTGTTTCGATGACTGGTAAAGCGTTAGCATAAGAGCATTACATTTTGAACACTAAGAGGCCTGTTCCTGTTTTCACTTTCGGCTGGATTTCGCGGAAATGAATTTCCTTTACCTGTTCGGGTTTTCACATATGGTCAGATTTTACGAAATTAATTCACTTGACTAGTGAGTTTAAATTCGGTTGAGATAAATTTCTGATTTTGACATGGGTAGCATAAAATTAAAGTAAAAACAAACAAAATATTTATAAAATACATGAATATATCGCAAGGAAAGCTACTGATATGTGCTACCTTTATGTATATTTTTAAAAACATATTCTTTTAGGTAAAATGTGAGGAAGACTTAAATGAAGCAATTAACTGCGATGGCTTAGTACCAGTTTTATTTGCTGGACTACTGAACATTTCTATACGCCTGAATGATCAGTCTAAAATTTATCCTAATATTGACTTGCGATCTTCAATTCATGATGTACATTTGAAAACATGTTATGACTCAGCAGATGCATTGGCTCAACTTATTGCATATATTGCTAACGATAAGGATTTAATGTCAACGGATAAAAAGATTAATCAAAATCAGAGCGATAGTAGCCATATAACAAAATCTGATCATAATAACGATGAAACAATGGAGCACATAAATAAACTTATGGCCGACGCATTAAAAGATGTCGATGTATTTCCTACAGCACACACTTTTAACAAAACTAAAGAGACGAAGAAATTGTTTACCAATAAAACTGCTAGCTCACAAAGTACCTCCTGTTCATGCTACAACAGCGTGGACGAATGCAATATTTTAGATTTTGAACCCAAAGAACTGCTAACAACTTGTTGTTACCAAGAAAATTTGGAAAATTCTTTACCACAAATCGAAGCCGAACTTGGGGCGACATCAATAAAATCTGTGCCGGCATTGGAAGAAAGAGATTTCCACGTTATTCATGATGAAGAAATATTTTTTATGGTAAGTAATTGCGACTTTTGCTTTTGTCTGTACCTTTGATTCTTAGTAAATTTTTTTTATTTTTTATTTTGTATCTTTAAAGGATAAATTTGGAGTTGATCAGGTATTTGTGTCTGAAGACCCACTCCGAATAGTTGACAATCATTTCTGCTTACCAAGTGGAAAATCCGACGCTTTACGCCCTCCTGTTCATTTTCCAATATCTGAAGAAAGCTATACGTTGTGTGAAATGACATTTACTTGGCATTTGTTTGGAGGAAAGGATTTTCCAGAGATTTGTGCTAAGCCTAAAACCAAAGGAAATACAAGGTATTTGCTTTTTAAAAGTCTATATTTCTTCTACTTAAGTAGACAAACTTGGCTATCTATTTATAATCATTCGAACAAACAAAATTAAGCAAATTGGGTTATTAATAGACACTTAGGAAAGATTACTATAAAAGTTGAATTTGAGTAACATATTTATATAAATAAGCATCAAAAATTAAAAATAAAAAAAATTTCAGATTTTTGGCCACGTGAACCGTACCTTTAAATTATTTACTCCAATAAAAATTATTTTCTTTGCTTCTGAGTGACATATCTCGCTCTTCACAAGGCATCAATCTTACTAATGTAATTATTTTTTATATGCTTTTTGTCCATTTTCCTCGCTGAAAATCAGCTGGTTATGTACAGAATTTTGGTATTTTTTGCTATCGATATACGTGTTTAACAACCCTGCGCTTTTATTGTGCGCTGTTAAACCAAATCAGCTGATCAGAAGCAACACAAAGTTATTGTGGTCATATAAACAACATTTATTATTTATTCACTTTTCCAAAATTATAAAAAAAAAAACGCAGCGTAATGCCGATTGAAACTTAGCGAGAAGTGCAAATTATATATATCAATTTCATTATTATTATGGATAAGGAAACTATTTATTTTAATCGATCATTTACTCTTTCAGCTTTTCTGCAGGTACCGGAATGTCAGAAACCTACAAGCATGGTGTATCACAAGCCTCAAATGAAAGCCAAAAACAATTTAAGAAAGTTATTCCTGATGGAACAAAAGTTTCACAGCGTAATTCAGACGTACTTGTGGAAATTCAGTTAACAAAAATTCGAATCTCCCATGATACATATCCAACAAGTTCATCATATTCCTCCAGACAAGTCTTAATTATTTCCGATATTGAAATACGAGATCGTTTAATCTCTTCAGATATAAACAAACTTCTTTATCATCCTTTTAAAAACAACATACCGCAGAGGAACAATGAAAATATGATCACTGTGAAAGCGCTTAATATTCGATCAAATCATAATAAACAAAGAGCTGAAGAATGCTCATTGAAGGTTTCCATTTTGCCAATAAGACTTAACATTGACCAAGACACCTTATTGTTTTTAGAAGAATTTTTTTCGTCCTTAATGGAAAGGTCTAGAAAAGTGGACACAACAAGCAACAATGATTTAGACTTGGACCGAGATATACCAGTTATGGCTGTAAAAGGAATATCAAGCGTGGTAAATGAATTCAAAGATAATGGAATAACAAATCGAGATATAACAAATCGCGTTGAAGATAATACTTTAAAATCTAATGAGTTGGATGAAGATTGTTCCTTAAATGATCACATTTACTTCAAAGAATTTATATTTAGTCCTGCGTTACCGATATGTTTTGACTATCATGGTCGACGTATTGAGCTTTCCCGTGGTCCAATAACGGGTTTAGTAATGGGACTCGCACAGTTACAAGGATCTGGTATAAGTTTACGTGAAGTAATAAATAGGTAAGTTTAATACGGCTGTTTTGAAAAATCACATTTAATGCATCTCGATAGAAAATTCTCTTTAGATATAGTGGTTTTTATGTTTCTTTATGTGGCGATTCCAAAGCAAGCAATATAAAAACAAGTGGGAAAGGCTATAGTCGAGATCCCGACCATAGGATACCCGTTACTTATTTCAATACATTAGCCATTCAATCATAATGTCATATTTGCGTTGCCAGAATTACTTGAGAATTTGAAGCATTCTAATAAGGTTTAACAATACAAAAACTATTGCATACTCTAGGGGGAACCTGTTGATTTAACAACTTAGACACGCAATAACTGCTGTTCTACTTGTCCGATCTTGTTGCGATTCAGTGGGATAATAGATAATAATAACAGATATCGGTTATTACCAAAAGATACGTATTATATGAACAATTGTGGGTGAGGTGGTTTTTCGCGATTTGCGGGGGCGAAGGGGGGCGTGGCTTAAATTTGAAACAAACTTGATCTGCGTGAGGTATATGGAAATCTGTGTGACAAATTTGGTTATTCTATCTCTTATAGTCTCTGAGATCCTTGTGTTTATACAGACGGATGACCAGTTTTTCGCGAATTACGGGCGTGGAAGTAGGCGGGTCAAAAATTTTAAACAAACTTGACCTGCTCCAACGCATTTCTGATCTACGTGTGAAAGTTTGGTTACTCTATCTCTTATGGTCTCTGAGATCTAGGCGCTCACACGGACAGACAGACGGACAGACGGACAGACGGACAGACGGACAGACGGACAGACACACATGGCTATATCGACTCGGCTGTTGATGCTGATCAAGAATATATATACTTTATGTGGTCGGAGATGCCTCCTTCTGCCTGTTACGCATATTCCAACGAACACAATATACCCTTATACTTATTTTTTATAAGTAACGGGTATAATAATGATATGTTGGAACCACTATTTGTAGCAATGTATTTAAAACTTTAGAGACTTTACCTGTTGATCTCAGTATTTTTTAGGTATAAATCTCAGGACATAGTAGTTTAAAATCCGTTACAAAGAGGGAAACTTATTTTTAGACCCAGGCAGAAGGAGCTGGGCAAACCCTATAAAGTATGTAACGCCCTATAAAGTATGTAACGCCCAAAGAGTGGGTTAATTTTTTTCGCGACAAAGCGGTTTTGAAAATCGTCGTCTACAATGAATTCTAAGAAGAATTTCTCAAGAAACCATGGGTCTAAATCAATATCAAGCTTCCACTTTTTACGGAGACGTTATTCATGTGTTTTATATTGTTAATTGTCTATTAGGTGGAACTTTCCATTTAAAAAAAAATTAAAATCCCCAGATTATGATGAATTCAGAGATAAGAATTTATTTTAACTTGATATTTTTTAATTGAATTTAAAAAATAAGCACTTTTTTAGATTTTTAGAAGTTTTAACAAGAAAGTTAATTTGGGTTTCTCTTTGTTTGGCTTAAAGGTAAGTTTAACCTAACAGGCAATTACTAATATGTGAAATACGTATAACTTCTCCATAAAAAGTGGTATTAATTTATATTCCATGGTTTCTTAGGAAATTTTTCTAAGAATTCATCGTAGATTACGATTTTCATAACGGCTTAATTCATTTTTTTTACTCCATAAAAATTGACCCACTCTAATGTACTAGACGTGCAAGTTTAAAATGTCGATTTGCTTTCAGCAGATGTAAAATAAAAACAAGTGGGAAAGGCTATAGTCGAGATCCCGACCATAGGATACCCGTTACTTATATCTATACATTATCGATTCAATCCTAATGCATTTAATAAGGTTTAACAATACAAAAACTATTGCATACTCTAGGAGGCACCTGTTGATTCAATATAACGCAATAACTGCTGTTCTACTTGTCCGATCTTGTTGCGATTCAGTGGGATAATAGATAATAATAACAGATATCGGTTATTACCAAAAAATACGTATTATATGAAAAATTGTGGGTGAGGTGGTTTTTCGCGATTTGCGGGGGCGGAGGGGGGCGTGGCTTAAATTTGAAACAAACTTGATCTGCGTGAGGTATATGGAAATCTGTGTGACAAATTTGGTTATTCTATCTCTTATAGTCTCTGAGATCCTTGTGTTTATACAGACGGATGACCGGTTTTTCGCGAATTACGGGCGTGGAAGTAGGCGGGTCCAAAATTTAAAACAAACTTGACCTGCTCCAACGCATTTCTGATCTACGTGTGAAAGTTTGGTTACTCTATCTCTTATGGTCTCTGAGATCTAGGCGCTCACACGGACAGACAGACAGACAGACGGACAGACGGACAGACACACATGGCTATATCGACTCGGCTGTTGATGCTGATCAAGAATATATATACTTTATGTGGTCGGAGATGCCTCCTTCTACCTGTTACGCACATTCCAACGAACACAATATACCCTTATACTTATTTTTTTATAAGTAACGGGTATAACTAGTGATGTAAAAATATATCGAAAGATCGACAACTTGATTTTCGCGGAAGCGATTATCGAGTACTTCAACTCGATGATTTTTATTGAAGATTTATCGAGTTGATTAAATCGATGTCCATGAAAAATCGACAACTCACTGGGGTTTGTTCATTAATTAGTAGAATCCGTAATATATAAGCTACAAAATTGTCAAAGTTTGAATTAGGCATGAAAACTATGCAAGAAAAATAAGATTTCTAATAAAAGTAGGAGTGTGTTTAGTAATTAAAAAAAAAAATTTTGGAATAAACTCGATATTTGCAACTTGAGCTACTATTTTCCGATTTATCGCCAACTCGATACTTATTTTTGGCGATTTATAATTTCGATATAGAACTCGATCTAAAATTTGGATTAACATCACTAAAAACTATACGAGATATCTGCAAGCCTTAACCGTTGTTTTGTTGGTTAGACTGTCCACTTAAAAACGACATATTAGTTTACATGCTTACAAGCTTGTAACGTATTTTTTTTCGAGAAGTGATTAGAAGCAAGTGGTGTACCTCGAAATTGAATCAAACCCATAAACAAGCAATTTTTCAGATTGACAAAATTTCGGCCCATTCCTCTGAGGGGTCAAGGAAACAATTTCCTCGCTTGTTTGGGAGCTTCTATTTCCCCCTCTATATTTACCAGACTTATACAGAGGATATACAAAAATAGGTCGATGAATGGATGTTAACGAAACGTGAAGATATCTTGCGGCACAATATAATGCACAAAATGTGTAAAAATTTAGGGCGAATACTTTGATTTATATAACTTTTATGGTTTTTCTGAAATAAGCGATACCTTTTCATAAACAAATTGATATTTTAAACTTGCACACCTGGCACACTGCCGCTTAACTGAATAGGTTCACAACTTTCATCAAATTAAATTGGTCAGATCTTTTAAACCAATTGGTAGATAATGAAAAATATTATAAATTCCTGCCAGGTCGTATTTACGAAGTGATACTTAAGGCAAGACGTCATACTCATTATAGTGAAATAGTATATATTTAATAAACAATTTACTCAAGCTTTAAGTTTATCTCATGAATTGATTCAGTTGATCCATAAAAAAGCATGCCATTTTAGGAAGGCTTTTGCGTAATGAAGTAATTTTAATATTTGTATCTATTATTATTATGCAATGGGGAAATTTGCCCCTGCGAGCTAAAAGATCTATTGTACCCCCTTCTGAGCTTATAGCTCTTCCATCAGCCCTATCTCCTGCATGAAGTCGAGGATTTTGTTAGGGTTGAGGTCTGCTATGTCTCCCAACTGGATGACATGTTTCCCTAGGATAATACATCTGCGTCTAGCCAGGGCTTCGAATTCTGCTGTGATATACATTGAGGTTTCCTCCTCGATGTCACAGTAGCGGCATGTTCCGTTACTAACTATACCTATTTTGTGTAGGTGGCTTCTCAGTCTACAATGGCCGGTCAGCAGACCGATCAGTATTCTGAGTCTATTCTGCCCCATGGGAATCAGTTGATCGAAACGCCTCTGATTATAGTTGCCTATAAGACGTTTCGCCTGTCGGAGACCCGTGGTTTGCTCCCACTCTGACTGTCTTAGATGTTTTTCATCTTTCCAGAGATGTTCTCGGAAAGTGTGTTTGCCTATTCCACAGAACGGTTCAGGACCTATAAGGGGATTATTGGATCCCATTCTTGCCAATTTGTCAGCGGCTTTATTCCCCGCTATATCGTTATGTCCCGGGATCCACCTGAGGGTCAGCCTGTTCAGTGTACCCAGTTGATCTAGCTTAGACCGGACCTCTTTTTTAATAATACTTTTGACGTTATTTTCGTCTTACTAAGTTCATTTAATGCCGCTTGACTATCCGATAGGTACCCTATTGTGATAGTTACGTCTTAGATTAAAGTCAGCACACCTCCCTATTGCACATACTTCAGCCTGAAATATGCTGGTGTATTTCTCTAGAGACTCGTGGTAGGATATCCGAGGGCCTACGACCCCTAGGCCAGTGCCCTGCGTAAGTGATCCATCGGTGTATCACTTGATTGTGTGCGGCTTCATGGGGTGGATTTCTTCTGATGAAGTCAAGTCCCCTTTGCTACTTAGGCTCACGCTGAAGTTTTTATTGCACAAATGTTCATCTTCCATTTCATCCCTGGGTAATAATATTTGGGGTAGTTCTCCCGATATTGTCTCGGCAGACCTATTGTTAAGGATGCAGTCTGCTCCTATTCCATCCTTTGCCGTCCTTAGCAAGGTTGCTTTCTTTTGTAGCCCAATAACATGATGGAGTGGCGTGAGCTCCATTAGGACTGCAATAGCCGTTGTCGGACAGGATCTCATTGCTCCTGTCATACATACGCAGGCCAGTCTTTGCAGATTTTGCATTTGTTTCTGCACTGTGATCAGACGTGCTCTGTCACCCCAGGCGATTGCTCCGTATGTGAGCATCGGCCTTACTACCATTAGGTATAGCCACCTGATTATCTTTGGAGAAGTGCCCCACGACTTTCCGGCTATACTACGTCATGTGTAAAGTGCTCTTGAGCACTTTCCTATCGTATTCTGAACGTGTGGGCCAAAGCTTAATCTACTGTCGAAGGTCACTCCAAGATATTTAACCTCCTTGCTTGCCTCTATTATGCTTCCCGAGAGCCTTATTTGCCTTAGTCTCTGTAACTTGTAACGTCTCGTGAAGGGTACGATGACAGTTTTGGTGGGGTTAAGGTTGAGGCCAACCTCAGTACACCAGTCGCTTGTCGTCTTCAGTCCTAGCTGGACTATGTCACAGAGTGTTTCTTCAAATCTGCCTCGCGCTATGATAACAATGTCATCAGCATAGCCTTGACATTGAATCCCTCTGTTAGCTGGTCTTTTGAGCAGCTCGTCTACTAATTAGCTCCAAAGTAGTGGAGATAGTACACCCCGTTGAGGACATCCTTTTGTGGTTGTTACTGTAACTGTACTTTCATGTATAGTTGCTGTGGCTTGCCTGGATCTCAGCAGGGAGGAGATCCATCTGCAGGTGGTATGATCCAGACCCCTCCTGAAGAGGGCAGCCTTGACTGCATCGTGTGATGCGTTGTCAAAAGCACCCTCTATGTCCAGGAAGGCACAGATAGCCACCTCCTTATTGTCAACTGCAGCGCTGAGAACGTGCTGTAATTGGTACAGTGCAGTGTCGGTAGGACGACCTGCTCTGTATGCGTGTTGTGTCGGCTGGAGCGGACTTTGCATTAGAAGAGTGCTTCTAATTTTGTGGTCCACCAGCTTCTCCAACGTTTTCAATAAAAACGATGTTAAGCTGATGGGTCTGAAGGACTTTGGGTTGGTGATGTCTTTCTTCCCTGCCTTGGGGATGAAGACCACCCTAGCTCTACTCCATGCGCTCGGTATGTGTCCAGGTGCAAGGCTACTGACCAAGATCTTTCTGAGGACTTTCTGAGGAGTGTTCCCTGTTCCTGTTGCAGGAAAATTGGGTATATATCATCTAGACCCGGTGATTTGTAGGGCTGGAAAGTTCCAATTGCCCACCTCTCTCAGATGTGACCGTTGATTTTGCAATAGCCAAATCGTCGGTCTCCGTCCTAAATCGTCTTCCTTGCTCGAGACTTTCTTCTTTCATGGGGATGCTCCCTCGAAAATGTGTTTCGAACAGAAGCTCTAACTTTTGCATATTACTAGAAGTGAAGGTGTTGTCCCTACGCTTCAAGGCTAAGTTTGCCTCTGGCGCCCGTTTTGATAATGCTCTATGGAGCCGAGCGCCTTCATACGTACTTCCAATGCTTTCACAGAAGTCCCTATAGTTCTTCCGTTTGGCTTTCCGGATCTCTTTGTTGTAGGAGGTCAGTGTCTGTCGGTAAAGATCCCATGTTCCGTCTCTCGTCGCTCTGTTGAAGAGGCGACGTGTGGTGAGTCTTAGCATTTCAAGGCTATCGTTCCACCACAGGGTATCTTTTTCTTTTCGTTTCTTCCCCATAGGGCAGCTTCTTAAGTATGCATTGCTAATGATACTGTTCAGTGACCCTACAGCTTTTTCTAGCTCCGAGGGGCATCTAGGTATACCAGATACAGTCCCAGGTAGATTGTGCTCTAGGATCACTGAAAACTTATCCCATTTTGTCTTTCTGGGATTGCGGGTAGGTATGCTACTATCTGTATTTACTTGCAGTTTATACAGGATGATCCTATGATCTGACATGGATTCATCTGGCGATATATGCCAATCCCTTAGGTGGGGCAGAAGGGATCT
This sequence comes from Drosophila phalerata, assembly GCA_951394115.2. Taxonomy (NCBI): domain Eukaryota; kingdom Metazoa; phylum Arthropoda; class Insecta; order Diptera; family Drosophilidae; genus Drosophila; species Drosophila phalerata. Next base: position 2,168,013 of record OX596005.2, on the reverse strand, counting down.
ATTGAGTAGGGTGATGTCTAAGACCTCTTCCCTAACTCTAGTTACAAATGTCGGAGTGTTTCCGACATTGCCAAGTTCTAGATAATATTTAAATATAAAATCCGTAAGGTACTCACCACGTTGGTTCTTGTCTGTACTACCCATACCTTATGATGCGGCATCACTGCAGTCAACCACTAGGTGTCCAACCCGGAAGTGAATGCCAGTAAACGATACCGCGGCGTCCCATCCTGTAGAGATTACCTCGACCAGGATGACCTCTTCTAGCGTGGATAGTTCCCTGTAGCTGATAATTACCTTGGGATAATCCACTGGTAACACGGCCACCCTTGCCTTTTTCGCGACCTCAGCATAGGAGGAAGCAGGCTTGGTGGGCGCTAGAGAGGAAGACTTCTCTCTGAGGGCTGCTGCTGCTTGCGACGTGCTTGGGCGCTCGTTTGACGCATCCTGCTGCCGCTCGATGGTACGATGGTTAAAATCATACCCGCTGTTTGTCCGGGACTGCTTATTACGATGTGGTCTCGCTCTTCGCAGCTAACCTCCCCTAGGGGTGGCCGTTCGCTATCTTCAACCCGCGACCCGCCTGGTGGCCTCAGCTAAGCCCCTTCGAACCATCTCACAAGCTCTTCAGACCAGGATATTTGTATCTAGAAACCTTAACATTTTAATCAGGTGTGTTCCAGAATGCTCTAGAGTTTTTGAAGACAATTGCTTTTGAAAACAACCTTTCGAAGTGTCTGGGGTCCTCAAATGTTAGAGATTTAGTTGTTTCAAATATATATTGTCGAAGTCACAAAAATCACGAATTGGTTCTAAAGATCTGAACAATTATGGTCAAAAAGTTTGAATGACCTGCCCTGTAACTTATAGTCTGCCTGCAACTAAATTTTAAACAATAAAATCAAAGTTCCCATCACAGCCAATTTGTCTAGACCAGTGGTGTCCAAAATGTACATTTTCGTAGCACATGTGATAGGAAAAAAGTATTTTATAGCCTACTTTATCCAACTTTTGGACATCACTGGTCTAGACTCCCTAAGATTTCTTTGGAAATCTGGAAATTAATTTGAATTAAAATCTCCTTATAAATCTTTAAAAATCTTTTTGGGGCTGAGGAGCCATAGATTGTCCATATTCATGGGCCATGGTATCTGTAATCGATTTACTGATTCGGTTCGCCGAAAATTAGTTTTGGTAATGCTTTGTGCACAGCGGAATGAAATTGAAGTGAAATTCACGTGGAAGGGATTTCTGTGATTTCCAAGACAGGAACCCAAGACATATAATGCTATTCATGGTAATTTACGTTATCCATTCTTATCATCTATCATCCTAATTAATCGCATCAAGATCAGGTAAACAGTTCGGCAGTAACAGCAGTAATAGTATGTAATGAATATTCCTACTGTCGGGGTTCCGACTAGTCTTTCCAAATAGTTTTAATTCTATAAACCTTAAAAATGTTGTCTAGTCTTTCCAAATAGTTTTAATTCTATAAACCGTAAAAATTTTGTGATAAATTTATTTTGTTATGTTTCAGGCGAGGACTATTAGGCTGGAATAAGCTGTTTGAGTTTCTGTGTAAGGAATGGATTAAAGATATTAAAAGGAACCAGCTTCCCAATATTTTAAGTGGGATCGGACCTACGAATGCCGTCCTTCAATTATGTAAGTATTCGTGAAAATAGTGCACGTTGCTATAAACAATGGATCAGAAGTAAGAGTTAAAATTGAGTCAGGCGAGCGTTTTTTCACCGAAGAATTTTTTTATGAAATTGTTCACAGTGTAATAGCCTCTTCACATTTACCCTTGATGTATTATGTATTGTGAAATTGTTTTACATTTGTTAAAAAAATTAAATTCGAGAAGAAATTGGATTTTTGTGGCATGCAATACAACGGACGAAATGAAGTAGAAGGCAAGAAGACGATTTGCCGTTTGGCTGCCAATTTCCATAAAATTTCCAACTAATAAGTAAACATAAAAGGTGCTTGGAACGTAGCAGCATTGGTGACTTTACAGAGTGCCTATGACAGCTATATAATATAGTGGTCCTATGTGCACCAACTTCGGTCAGGATATATAAAACCAAGTTATATGCATATTCTATTTGTTTAATTGAGTTATCTCAAAAAATAAAAAGGTTTTTTATACTAAGACTTGATTTTCGCCCGATCGGTCCTATTGCAGCTGTATGGTATAGTGGTCCGATTTAAACTAGCTTCGGACAGGATATATAAAACCACGTTATATGTATATTCTTTTAGTTTGATTGAGATATCTAAAAAAACAAAAAGGTTTTTCATACTTGATTTTTGCCCGATCGGTCCTATGACAGCTATATGATATAGTGGTCCGATCCAAAAGAAGAAACAAACTTTATTTTTCGATTTGTGGACGATTAAGGGGGCGTGACAGTCTCTGAGATCTAGGTGTTCATACAGACGGACGGATAGACGGACATTGCTATATCGACTTGGCTATTGATGCTGATCAACACGATATATACTTTATAGGGTTTGCCACGCCTCCTTCTGCCTGTTACGCACATTTTCCTTAAAACAAATCTAAAAGTACAGCGGTCTTTATATTTTTTTCTATTGTAAAATTTTTTTTATAGATTTTTTTAAGAATCTGGCTTTTTATATATATATATATATATATATATATATATATATATTTCTTGATATATATTTCTTGATCAGCATCAACAGCCGAGTTGATATAGCCATGTGTGCCTGTCCGCTCGTCCTCAGAGACTATATGAGATAGATATACCAAACATTCACCCACAGACTCCAAAATCGTTGGAGCAGATCAAGTTTGTTTTAAATTTTTTACACTTATTTTTTAAGTAACGGATTTAAAAAACACGAAAATTGGCATTCTGCACTGTACGCCAAATGGTTTAGCATCTTTGTACATAAAATTACTTTTTTATATTTTCAATTAAAATTTTTATATTTTGCTTTCGTCATTAGACTTCTACTTCGTGTAGAGGTTTTTTTTTGTGGGATATCAGACATTTTTGCAATTGCGTTTGCCATTGAAACTATATCATAAATGCATTGAATTTCTTTCAAATTAAAAAAAAGAATAATAATGAAACAAAGAACACATAACACACTAATTTAAATCATTTAATTTATAAAAAAAAAAAACCTAAACTATCTGGCAACACTGGCCAATTACACTAGGCAACAGCCAAAAAAACACGAACCAAACCCACTTTTTTGGATAGATTTGGGGCCAAAAACATTTTTTTTTCTATGGTAAAATTTTTTTTTTTTATAGAATTTTTTAAAAATCTGGCTTTTTTCCGTACTTTTTTTCAGAGGTGCGCTCACTTATGTCATCATTACTCGAGAATGACAAAACCGATTTTCAAAAGCTTTACTATTTCTGAAAGTCAATGAATATATCTATAATTCATTAATACAAAGTTTTAGATTTAAGCCAGTAGTTTAAGAGACATTAATTTTTGAATTAAGAAAATTATGATTTTCTTAAAGCTGTTTTTTTTTTTAGCAATTTTTACGCAAAGGTAGATTTTCGACTGATCGGTCCCATGGAAGCTATATGTTATAGTGATCCGATTCCAACCAAATTTGGACAGGTTGTATAAGGCAATAGAAGGCTTATAACTTGTACAGATAACTTTGGTACAGATAACTTAAAAAACAAAAAAGTTTTTCATACCAAAGGTTGCTTATCTACCGTTTGTATCGATTGTTCCTATGGCAGCTATATGATATAGTGGTCCGATTTCTATCAAATTTGGTAAGTATGTAATCGGCAATTAAAGATACCCAATTTATGAGTTTTATTGAGATTTTTTCTAAAACAAAAAAGTTTTTTATACTAAAACATGATTTTCTACCGATCGGTCCTATGACAGCTATAGTTGACCGATTTGAACCAACTTTGGTCAGGACGCATAAGACCAACTTATATGCATATTCTAATAGTTTAGTTAAGATATCTCAAAAAACACAAAAGTTTTTTATACTAAAACTTGTTTTTAGACCAATCGGTCCTATGGCAGCTGTATGATATAGTAGACAGATTCGAACCAAAATTAATAAAGTTCGATTAAAATATCTTAGAAAATAAAAAAGTTTTTCATACTAAAGGTGAATTTTCGACTGATCGTTCCTATGGCAGCTATATTGAATAGTGATCCGATTTGAACCAAATTTGGTAGGGATACATACCACATTACTAAATACATAACAAGTGAGATGGGATGATATATCTTAAAAAACAAAAAACTTTTTCATACTAAACCTTGATTTTCGAACGATCGTTCCTATGGCAGCTATATGATATAGTACACTGATTTGAACCAAATATGGTCAAAATGTGTAAAATAACAACAATTTGATATTGTGTAAGATTGGTTAAGATATCTTAAAAATCACAAAAAATTTTCATACTAAAGGTTATGCCACTCTACAAGGAAGTCAAAAAAGTCGACAAAAACATGCCGTCTCTCCACAGATTTTGATAAGACATATCTTAAACGACGCGTAATTAATGCAGCTATGCAAATAAATTTAGAGACAAAATGTAATAAATTTTTTTCGACATTTCCTCGAATTTTAAAGTAAAAAAAGCTTAAAAAAATTAATCATTTTCTTAATTCAAGAATTGATGTCTCTTAAACTATTAGTTTAAATCTAAAACTTTGTATTCATGAATTATTGATATATTCATTGGCTTTCCGAAAAAGTAAAGTATCGGTTTTGTCATTCACGAGTAATGATGACAAAAGTGGGCGCACCTCTGAAAAAAAAGTCAAATTTTAAAAAATTAAAAAACAAAATTTCACCATAGAAAAAAAAATATATTTTTTGTCGTTTTTGGCACCAAATATATCCAAAAAAGTGGGTTTGGTTCGTGTAATAGCCAAAAAGTTCAAATTTGTTGCCTAGCGTTATGCAACGCAAAACAAACTTTCTGACGAAAATGTATTTTTTTTGTCACTCAAAAGCTGTCTTATAGGCTTATAGGCCTTATCGGCTTGCTGATATGACACTTTGTTGCTGCTGTCATCTTTGTACTCTAAGTTATATATACATACAGTTATTAATTAATATTTGGAGATAGCGAATTTTTACATATATGTGTGATATATCAAAATTTTAGGAATTTTATTGACTATAATATATTGAAGTATAATAAAGATATCAGATATCAATTTATCATTAATCATAAAAACGAATTTTATTGACTATAATATATTAAAGTTTAATAGAGATATCAGATGTCAATTTATCATTAATCATAAAAAAGGCACGGCTAAAAGCCCTTAATCACACCTTTTCAACGATATATAGATCATACATTTATCTTCTAAGGGTTAGAAACTGTTGAGGTTTTAATTCTAGCGGGATGTAGCGTTTTCCCGCTAAGCTAGCGGTTTTTTCAAAAAGTCGGAGAACAAACCTTTCTAAATTTTTAAAAAAGGAATAAATCCCCAGCATTACATCTTGGGTTTTTTTTTAGCGCTTTGATGCAAACAGACAATAAAACTGACTTTTCATTGCATTATGAGAAAATTTCCAATTTAATTATCTATTGAACTAATACCAAAAGGCAACATTAGCTGCAATCATTAAAAAGTTTTGCCTCCCACTTACACCCCCTTATCTCATGAACCAGGTAAGTTAGCAAAAGTTTACGCCATTTTGTTAGTTAGGACTAAACCTTTCCAACGGTATATAACTCGATCTGATCGGACAGTCGTAGCAAATTTTCCATATTAGCTGCATATACTGCTAGTCGCCTTTCGCACCCTTTGTGCTGCTTTCGTCACTAGCGCGGATACCCAATTTGATATCCGATTATTTTTCCATAGACAACTTTGAAGTAAAATTGGTGTAGCCGTTACAATCAGATATAAGGGAAGAAAAGATATTGAATGATACTACAAAGAAAATAGGAATTCCATATGAAATCGGATTATTATGGAAAAATTACAAAATCGGTAACCCTGACAGTTACCCAACAGCATTATTATTATTGTAGCGGGAAAAACTGCACTGCAACCCATTGGGTCTATTGTGCCCCCTTCTGAGCCTACAGATTCGAGAATGTTAACAGGTTTGAGGTCTGCAATGTCCACTGTTTGCAGGACATACCTCCCTATAAGGTTACATCTAGATAAGGCGGCACATGCTATTAAGATTTGCAGTGAGGATTCATCCTCGCAATTGCAAAAACGGCAGGTTCCGTTGCTTATAATTCCTTATTTAGATAGGTGACTTTTTAGTCTACAGTGCACTGTCATGAGCCGTATAAGTATCCTGAGTCTATTCTTCCCCAATGAGATTACTTGTTTAAACCACTTTGGGTTATAATTAACTAGGCCTGTGGTGCTCGTCAAATACGACTTTTGTAGTCGTCTCTCCTCTTTGCATAAGTACTCCGGTATTGTGTGTCTTCCTATTCCACAAAGCGGTTTTGGAACGATTAGGTGCTTATCTGCACCCAATCTGGCTAGTTTGTTAGCTGCTTCGTTCCCTGCTATATACATGTGGCCTGGGATCCATCTTAAGGTTAGCCTATTGTGTGATCCTAATTGGTTAAACTTGGTCCGCACCTCATGTTCACTTCAAAATTCTGCACGAACATATTTTCGGCTGTCATTTCGTCCCTTGGGTGCACCAATTGGGGAAGATCACCTGATAACAGTTCTGCGTCTATATTGCTGAGGATGCAATTACTACCAACCCATCCCGTGCTATCAATGAAAATATGGAGTGGCGTCAGCTCCATTAGAACTTCTATGGCCATTGTCGGACAGGTGCTCTTAGCCTTTGTCATACATACGCAGGCCATTTGTTGCAGTCTTTGCAACAGTTAATGTTATGACGGTTATAAGCTGCGCTCGATTACTCCAGGCTCTGGAGCACTTTGTTATCGCATCTTATTTGTCTTATTTTCTGCAACTTATATCTTTTAGTGAAGTGAACGATGACTGTTTTCGCGGGGTTGAGCTTGAGACCCACATCTCCACACCGTGACTGGCGCGAGTCCTTCTTCGAATTTGCCTCTTGCTATGATGACAATATCATCAGCGTTGCCCTGGCACTGAATTCCATAGCTACCAAGTTTCCTAAGTAGCTCGTCTACTAACAGACTCCAAAGTAGTGGAGACAGAACACTCCCTTGAGGACATCCTTTTGTGGTTGTAACTGTAACACTGCTGTTATGAACTGTTGCCATGGCTTGTCTAAATCCCAGCAGTTAGGAAATCCATCTGATTGTGGTTGGATCTAGGTCCCTCCTGACCAAGGCCGCTTTGTCCAGGAAGGCGAACATTGCCATCTCCTTATTATAAACTACAGAGCGTAAAGTGCGGTGTAGGTTATATAGGGCCATATCCGGGTGCAGTAGAACTTGCTTCATAAGTGTACTTCTTATATTGTAGTCCATTAGCTTCTCCAACGATTTCAGCAAAAACGATGTCAAACTAAAGGACTTGAGGTTGGTGATATCTTTCTTCCCTACCTTGGGGATGAAGTCCCCCCTAGCTCTACGCCTGCTAATCATGATCTGTCAAAGGATTGGGAGGAGTGTACCCTTGCTGTAGAAAGTATGGTGATATCCTATCTAGGCCTGGAGACTTGAATGGCTGGAGAGTTCCAATTGCCCATTGTAGCCGTTCCGTTGCGACCGTTGACAAGGGCGCAGGCAGATTTGAGCGAATTGGGGCCAACAAAATGAATTTCAGTATAAACAACATACATCTAAATATTTTTAATAGAATTATTTTTTAGCAACCGTTCTTTATAACACACCACAAATCTCTTGAGATTTAAAATAAAATTAATTTAAGAAAAGTCGTTTGAAATTTTCGGATGTCAAAGACTAATTTTTAGGTTATTTAGTACGTATTTATGTGAGGTCAGTGGATGCCTAGTGAGAGCGCCGATCTGCCACATATATAGAAATCCAGGTTGAAAAATAACTGGGTTCGATTTCCCGAAATGTTATTCTAAATGTGTTTTCATATAATATAAAAGTGCGAAATTTAAAGATAAGTTATAAAAGTTAACGTAATTTATTTCCAATTTTAACAATACTTTATAAATTCATACGAAATAATTAAGTTTCTTAACATTTTTAAAATAACTTTACATAATGCAATTCATTTAAATTTTAACAAATCTCTTAAAAATGATTGCTTTTATAGATTTGGACGAAACGACGTGAATATTTTTATTATTATTAATTATTATTATTTTTATTATTATTATTACCTCGTGAATTTATAAGTCTTCGTAAATTTTCCGCAAATTTATATACTCACCATAATTAATCTTAAATGAGCATTCAGACATGTTCTACAAAAATTTTTCCAAATAATAGCATAGAAAAAGCAATAGTCTATGCTCCAAAGATCAACAATGGTTACTTGACATACTATAATCAACTAGAGTGGGTCAAATTGTGGAATGTCATCTCCCATCCTACTGTCAAGGGGTACGCCCTTCCATGAATGAAGTATTGAAAATTGGAAAAAATGTCAAATTCACATTATCTTCATCTTCATAATGTCTATGGTTATGTTACTGAAAGTTAAAAACTCCAATCGGGTACAATTATGGCAATGTTTTTTTTTAACTCTTCTTGAATATTCACCGAATCAGAGACAAAAGTCAAATTGTTGACTCGACTGGACTGGGTTTTGAAAACAGACCTAAAGCTGACAAAGTTCCCAAAATTATAGGTTCATGAAAAAAACATTAATTAATTTTTTATAAAAATTTTTGGTCAGCTTAGATTAGACAAATGGGAAAGAGTATAGTCGAGATCCCGACCATAGGATACCCGTTACATTAAAGAAATTTTTTTTGAAAACATGATTTCGCCGTAACTGCCGTTCTACTTGTTCGATCATGATGAAATTCAGTGGGATAATAGATAATACTTCTAGATATCCTTAATTACCATAATAACTGTATAATTTTAAAAACCGTGGTGTGTGGTGGTTTTTCGCAATTTGCGGGGGCGGAGGGGGGCGTTGCTTATATTTGGAAAGTACTTGATCTTATATAGTCTCTGAGATCCTTTTGTTTAAAGTCTAAAGTAAACCTTTACTTGAAATTTGTTTGTTTGTTTATGCACTGATAACTTTACCGTCAATTCATAGATTTTAATAAATCATATCTTTAACGACGCCTAATAATTGCATGTACAATATCTACAATTTCATAGCAGATCGACACTCTGACAATTGAGCTACCGGACCTAAAATAACAACTTTCTTATTTTTTTGTCTAAAGATAATTTACCAACCGGCTTCACTTCTAATAGACTTTGAGTTAAATTAAAATTTATTATATGTAATTTTAATACGTTTTTTATTACATATAACATTTATTCCAATACGATTTTTTTTAACTTTTCCGCATATTTAAAATTAGTACAATTTTCTGATTTCAATTTGGTTCAACTATATTTCTATTAACATTGACATTTAAGAAGGTTTTTTGTTAAATTAATAGACACATGGATGCATTTCATAACTTTATCGATGAAATTTACTTGCAGTTTTAAAATCCAACAGACACTGAGCCCAATTGCTTTGGTTTATAACGTCATCTATTGTTCACATGCAACTTTATGAAGAAGCTCACCATTTTGAACCTTTTTAACACTTTAAAGATAGTTTTAAAGGGACAGTTGATAAGATTTATTGTTTGGGTTGATTGTTAACTCCCACAATTTTTACTTCTTTTAGCACAGTTTTAGTGAACCAGTTTATAAGATTTTTGGGTTTTGTATTTTTCAACTCACACAAATCTAGTGTCTTTGAATCCAATTCCCACATCATGATTTATGGTTTTTGTATTTTTCATCTCACACAAATCTAGTGTGTTTGCAACCAGTTCAATTTCCACATCATTTTAACTTCAATTAAGACAGTTCTAGAGGAACTGTTAATTGAAATTCTGATGTGGGATTGTGTTTAACGCACATAAATCTAGTCCTTTGTAACCATTCAAATTCTCATCTCACTTTTGTTAATATTAGCTAGAGCAACACACCCAAATCTAATCAGTTTGCAACCAGTATAATTTTAGTTGCCTAAATAATTACTAATTACTAAACTTCTTTTTCTTTTACTAGTTGCCTTAATATTAGATCTAGAGCTATTCGAATTGACACTAGTCAACATATTTTTGTACAGGGTTGTTATTATTATTTATATAACTTTACACATGTCTCGGGTAAACTGCTCAATAGCATGATAACTTTAAGTTCGTTATTTTATTATTACTTTCAATTGTTTCACCCTGTTGCATGCTGAGTCGGATTATTTTTCGATATAGATGTACCTTCTGGATCGGTCCAACAGGCATGTGAAGGCCTCAGATGTTCCGCACGACTCTATATGCATGGCTTTACGTTTATGGTTATGTATGCCATTGCTTTCCAATCAAGCTTTCATAGCTGCGGCTTCATCTTTGTCATTATATACACCACACACTTCTTCCCACAAGTCCGATATCACTAGGACACTTTACATGGCCATGTGCAATGATCCGTAATTGTTTTCATCAAATGTTTTCGATTTGATGCGATAAATTCATGTTTGCTAATTGTTCAGCGTTGATTCGTGCATTTTTTTTTTTTATTTATCACAACCTACTCTACTGATTATATATATTTATTTTGTCGGTACCAGTCTACGTAGTGTATTGGTCTAGTTGATAAGTTGCCACTTAATTATGCAAGTGAAACATGAAATATGAGTTCGAGTCCGGTGGCGGAATATCTGTTTTTTATAACCTTCTATCGTTTACTTATTTTTTATAAGATTTTACTTGGTTTAATACCTAAGCGAATGGACCAGATTATCTTGTAGTTAAGCCCTCTGGACAATAAATTAATTGTTACAACGTGTTTTCTTTTTTAAAATTTATATATTATAGTTACATATGTATATTTCCTGACAAAAAATTAAACACACTATACGTAGGCTGCTATATATATTTCTGGCCTAATAATGAAAATGCGGATAATTATCATCACAAATGGTTTTAATGTTTTTCAAAGTATTCTCCAGCCTGATTTATGCACTTTTGCATGCGCTCAAACCAATTGTCGAAGCACTTTTTCCACTCCGATTGAGACACCTCCAAAACATTGTTTTTGAACGCTTCAACAGCATCTTCTGGCGACGAAAATCGTTGACCACGCATTTTTTCTTGATGTGCGGGAATAATGCCTAGTCGGGGCAGTACGGCGGATCACCCATCAATTCGACGTTTTGGCCGGTCAAAAAGGCGGTGGCTTGAGCCGATGTGTGAGAGCTCGCATTATCATGGTGAACAATGATTCGACTTCTCTTGTTCGTTTTTCGAATTTCTCTGAAGACTTCAGGCAAACAAATTGTGGTGTGCAACTCAGAATTGACCGTCCTACGTTGCTCAAGCGGAACAGTCGAAACATGACCACTTTGGCCGAAGAAACAGGCGACCATTTGCTTGGAAGTGCTTCTTCCACGAACAACTTTCGTTGGATTTGGCTCGTCTTCGAAATCCCACACGGTCGATTGTTGTTTTGTTTCGGGCTCATATGCATAGATCCATGATTCATCTCCTGTGACGATCTTATAAACGTGTTTTGAAGCACCGCGATCGTTTTTTTTTCAACATTTCCTTGCACCAATGGACACGAGTCTTTTTTTTAGCGATTGTCAAATTGTGCGGGATCCAACGAGAACAACCCTTTTTTACGGTCAGGTGTTAATGCAATATTGAATGTATGCTGGTGGGGGAAATGCCCATGGATGCCTCTATCTCACGGTATGTCACATAGCGATCTTGCATTATCAGTTCACGCACGGCATCAATTGTCTCTGGCACAACGGCCGTTTTTGGACGACTTTCACGAAATTCGTCTAGGAGCGATCGTCGGCCACGATTGAATTCATAATACCAGTTTTTAACAGTGCTATAGGATGGTGCTTCATCGCCATACAAAGATTTAAGTTCATTAATGCACTCTTGTAGTGATAATCCACGTCGAAAGTTGTGAAAAATGATCGCTCGAAAATGTTCACGTGTTAATTCAATTTTTTGGCCGAGATGAATTTTTAAAGTCTCTTTAAATAAAATGATTAACGATCAAATGACAAACCGTTCTGAGTGATGTAATGCTAAAAAATGTCAAACTTTTTAACGGAAATGTCAGATTGCATCTGGCAACACTGAGTGTTGCCAGGCTAGAAATATATATAGCAGTCCAAGTAAATGCTTATTTTTTGAAAAATGATCATGGAAAAACAGGTTGAGAAAAAACGTTGATGAACGTGTTTTGGTCTGAGCAATGACAAACAAACTTAAAACAGAATATAATGTGATATTTAAAACAGTTATTTTTCAGACAACCCTAATGTGAGGATCAAGCCTTGCAAGCTTTATTTCTATTCTTTTCTGAGTTAAGCTGAAAACAAAGTGCTCTGGGGCCATAAAAAATGTTAAAAGTATATGTTAATATAAGCCTGCACTAACCAGACTGAAACGAAGTGGTTCGGTTAAACGTTTAATAGAGAGTGAATTCGTACTATACTTATATACAGAGCTGCCTGAATTTGTAAATGATAATTCATATTACATTTTAGCAGTATCCTTTAAGCAATTTCATGGCTATACCTTAAAAATTGGTCTTATAACAGGTTTCACTGTGATATTTCCTTATAAAAAGTGCGCATGGTAATCGGGAACCTACATTTACAGTATACAGGGGTGCCACAGAAATCACTAGTGAAATTGAATTTCTCTGAAAGCAATTCCGCGCGGAAATTTTTGATTTTGATTTTTTAGCATTTTCACAAACCTTTTCGAACTCGGTTGCTAAGGGCTGCCACTTTCTCAGATTAAATTACCCAAGGATTTGTTTATCATTTTTTTTAAGTTTATCATTGCAGAACAGTTGGTTTTCAATTGTTTTCATGTTTAATTTATATAATTTAATTTATTTATGTATCAATTGTAAACAGAAGTGGTTCCATATAAATTTTAAAAAATCCCTTACTTCGAATTATAATGGAAAAATATGGTATAGCTGAACCTGACACCGAAAATCTAAATCGTACCAGGTGGCAGCATCGGATGCCAGTGGATTGAGAGCTGTTTCGTTTCGCCCAAAAATATTTTGGGGATTGCTCTGTGGCAGGGCGGAGTGAAATTGATGTGAAATACAAGCGGAAGTGATTTCTGTGGCACCCCTGATAGTGTATCTGGCTCTTATTTTCTGAGATCAACGGGCGCACACAAATGGGGACGTGATCGGACAAATGGGAAGGGCAAAATTGATGCAACTAATGTCTAATTTTTGTTTTCAGTTCAAGGATTCTTTGATTTGTTCAGACTTCCATTACGACAATATAACAAGGATGGACGAATTATTCGAGGTTTTCAACTTGGTGCCCAAAGTTTTAGTGCTCGAACGGCATTTGCAGCACTGGAGATTACATCAAGAATAATTCACTTGCTTCAGGTAAATATTGGATTTTTTCCTTTAAGTTCCAAAATATAACTATTATAAAATTGAGCAAATATTTATCAAATGTTTCCTAAAATTTTACCAAAACAAATGAAAACGATAAAGTTAATCCTTACCCCAACAAGTACTAATCGATATTAATTTAAGCAAGATACAAAAGTTATCATCGGTACAAAACATTAAGAGTTTTCACTTGACAGGGGCAGCATGGCAGGGGGCAGCATGGCAGGGGGCAGCATGGCAGGGGGCAGCATGGCAGGGGGCAGCATGGCAGGGGGCAGCATGGCAGGGGGCAGCATGGCAGGGGGCAGCATGGCAGGGGGCAGCATGGCAGGGGGCAGCATGGCAGGGGGCAGCATGGCAGGGGGCAGCATGGCAGGGGGCAGCATGGCAGGGGGCAGCATGGCAGGGGGCAGCATGGCAGGGGGCAGCATGGCAGGGGGCACATGTGCATTAGGCTGGAGTGAATTTCACTTTTTTTCGATTTTCGAAAACGCTGTATCATTAATGGATGATACGGTATAAATTACCCAAGGATTTGTTTATCATTTTTTTTAAGTTTATCATTGCAGAACAGTTGGTTTTCAATTGTTTTCATGTTTAATTTATATAATTTAATTTATTTATATATCAATTGTAAACAGAAGTGGTTCCATATAAATTTTAAAAAATCCCTTACTTCGAATTATAATTGAAAAATATGGTACAGCTGAACCTGACACCGCAAATATAAATCGTACCAGGTGGCAGCATCGGATGCCAGTGGATTGAGAGCTGTTTCGTTTCGCCCAAAAATATTTTGGGGATTGCTCTGTGGCAGGGCGGAATGAAATTGATGTGAAATACAAGCGGAAGTGATTTCTGTGGCACCCCTGAATATCTGTAAAAAAAATCAATTTTTTTGGAGGTCATCCTGAGGTGGGGCATCGACGATCTATTTTGGGAAATCGGTCAAAAAAATACAAAAAAACCAAAATAACTGTAATTTAACCCCAAAAGATAATGATTTAAAAAATAAAAAATACTTAAAGAAATAATTATAAAATAACCGCTCTTTTTTTATGACAGGTACTTATAATAAATAAAATTTATTTTTTAAATCATTATCTTTTGGGGTTAAATTACAGTTATTTTGTTTTTTTTTTGTATTTTTTGACCGATTTCCCAAAATAGATCGTCGATGACCTCCAACAAAATTGATTTTTTTTACAGGTATTGCTTTTATATCGTATCATCCATTAATGATACAGCGTTTTCGAAAATCGAAAAAAAGTGAAGTTCACTCCAGCCTAATGTGCATTACTGCCAACGTAAACATCCCATTACATTTCAGTCCTGCCCACGGATTTGTATTTCACTTTTTTTAATTTCGTTTGAATATGTTCGAGCTTTGTGGTAGTCTAGATGCTAGAGTTGAAGATATACGTGCAAAAGTTGCTGAATGATCATTGCACTGCACAAACCATAAGACCTAGGGGGCTTAAAATATCACACAACATAACTCAGAAAATTTTATCGTACAACATTTAGCAAATCTCAAATTATAAGGAGGTCAAATTCGGGGTCAAAGTTCACACTTTGAGAAAATTGTTTAGTATGAAAAAATTTGTTAGTCTTAGAGCTTTCTCAGCCAAACTCACAGGTTGTGTCTTTTTTTACCATATATTAGCCCTTCACCAAATTTTGTTAATCGGATGACTATATAATATAGTTGCCATAGGAACAAACAGGTTAAAATTAATCTTTAGTATAAAAATCTTTTTTGTTTCTTAAGATATCTCAACTAAACTCACAGATTGTATATATGTATAGGAACAGTCGGAAGCAATTTAACCTTTAGTATGGAAAACTTTGTTGGTTTAAGAGCTATCTGATCCAAACTCAGAGATTATGTATTTGCGACTGCCTGTTACACCCGGACCGATTTTGGTCAACATCGGGTTACTATACAAAATAGCTGCCATTGGAAATATCAGAAGCAAATTAACCTTTAGTATGAAAAACTTATGTTACTACTTTTTGCATTCAGCAGGAAATTTCCAACAAAAAAATATGTAATCAAAATATATAAATTTTAGTTAAATATTTTTTGTATATTAGGTTCTTGGTGACACTGTTTTAGTTA
Organism: Drosophila phalerata; assembly: GCA_951394115.2. Taxonomy (NCBI): domain Eukaryota; kingdom Metazoa; phylum Arthropoda; class Insecta; order Diptera; family Drosophilidae; genus Drosophila; species Drosophila phalerata. The sequence goes on along the minus strand of OX596005.2, from coordinate 2,152,363 downwards.
TGTTCCACAAACTCAAGAAATAATTGGCAAATTCCTGACAGGGATTTTTATTTTGCTGGAGACAGGCCTTTAATTAAAAACACGTAAAACGCTTATATAAACGCACGGAGCAAGACTCGGTGTACTTTGGTGTACTGCCAAACATACAGGCGAGATACTGCCTTACTGTCATTGGACAGTATATACCGATGGTGGTTTGACTCATTTAAAGCATAAAAAAACACAAAGGGGGAGATCAGTTATCCAACCTTTCTGTCATTCTTGCGCCTTAGAATTTTTAACTGGGTTTAGCTACATAGAGTTGAAATTAAGCTTGGATCGCTGCACAGTGGGGCCATTTCTCATTTTGCGTTGCAAAAATCATATCTTTTGATGCAGTGAATATATTTTTAAAATATAAATAGTATTTGAGAGAAAACTTCTTTAAAATGACAACTTACACAGGATGATTGGCGCACTGCACAATGGTCCCTGCTGAGGCCAAAAATAAAAAAAAATTGATTTTAAGCCATTCTAGCGAAAACCGGGCTTACGATCAGGTAATTGTCCAAACCTTACGACGCAATACAGATTGTTTGGCATTTCTAACGCGAATTTCCAAAAATAGAATGCAAAGTGCGAGCATGTGTGCACATGTGCCATTATAAAATGCAACCTAACCTTTTAAGCTCTGATCCTTTTATTACTGGACAAAAAAAAATTACTTATGACCAAAAGTCAAAGGTTTTAGAGTCATCTATTTATTTACCTATTGAAACAATTTAAAAAGTAATGATTTTGTATAATTGTTCGTTTTTCACTTAAAAACAAGTTAAAAAAAACAGGTACTCTGTACTGAAAGTTAATTTTCAAACGATTGTTCCTATGGCAGCTATATGATGTAGGAAACCGATTTGGACCAAATTTGAGTAGGATAGCATTTAAGTGGGTAATAACTTGAATGCTTATTCCATTAGTTTGATTAAAATATTTAAAAAAACAGAAAACTTGTTCATACTTAAACTTTATTTCAAATGAACGTGTCAGTATATATTGTAGCAGCCCAGATTTATGAGATTAGTTGAGATATCTAAAAAAAACCAAAAAAAAAATTTTATACTAAAAACTTCATTTTCGATCTACCGATCGTTCCTATGATTTTTGGTGAAAGTTTCATAGCGATAGCACATCTCCATACAAGCCGCGACTCCATACAAGCCGAACCAATGTGCACTGGGGACTCAGGCTTGTCGGTCAAAGTTGAAAAACATTTTCTGTGCAAATTTTATATGTAAATTTTTTTTAAAAATCCCTATGTTTTGGTCTAAAATAACATTTTATTCTTTTTTCATACTTTTAATTACGGTAATTAAAAAAAAAATTAAAAAAAAAAATAATTTTTTTTTAATCTCGTACGATGCGCTATTCCATCACCATTTTGTCGGTATGTGTACTATAACTTCCGTAGACGTAGTTGGACGCAGGCATTTAGAGAATTGATTACCTAAGAGTCCTGTGGTAGTGGGATAGTGGCCAAAAGTGGCAAAATGTTAGTTTTCTTCCATCAAAGTAAAAAATACTATAATTTTAGTGATATTTGTTTACAAATTTCTCAGCCATTTCATCAAAAATTAATCTACATTTCAGATGAAACCAAAAACATAAAGATCTGCCGCATAATTTGTCTACAATTTACTTTAAAAGTTTTTTATTCCCGTTACTTAAAAAAAATAAGTATAAGGTTATATTGTGTTCGTTGGAGTGTGCGTAACAGGCAGAAGGAGGCATCTCCGACCCCATAAAGTATATATATTCTTGATCAGCATCAATAGCCGAGTCGATATAGCCATATCCGTCTGTATGAACAAAAGATCTCAGAGACCATAAGAGATAGAGATACCAAACTTTCCCTAAAAGACTTCTATATACCCCACGCAGATCAAGTTTGTTTCAAATTCAAGCCACGCCCCCCTCCGCCCCCGCAAATAGCGAAAAACCGTCTGAACAAAGAAATCTCAGAGACTAAAAGAGATAGAGTAACCAAATTTGGCACACGGTTTATATATACCTCACGCAGATCAAGTTTGTTTCAAATTTAATCCACGCCCCCCCTCCGCCAGATCAACTAACATTATATAATATTAAGTGTTGTTTTTTTTTTATTAATAATTACCTAATTTCCTTCTTTCAGTTTACCGCAGAAACCACGTTTGACATGTTGTCTGCAGGACCATCGTTAAACAGAAGAAGAAAAACCAAAATTGGTAAAAAACGTCAAGGACGACCGAAGGATTTACGTGAAGGTGTCGCAAACGCTTATACTATCGTAAAAGAGGTAGCATTCCTTATATTTGGTTTTATGTTTTTATACCCGTTACTTAGAAAATAAGTTAAAGGGTTATTGTATTCGTTGGAATGTATGCGTTTGAGATGGAGGCATTTCCAACCCTATAAAGTATATATATTTTTGATCATCATCAATAGGCGAGTCGATATAGCCATGTGTGTCTGTCCGTCCGTCCGTGTGAGCGCCTGGATCTCAGAGATTATAAGAGATAGAGCAAACAAACTTGGCTTACAGCCTTCAATTGCGTTGGAGCAGGTGAAGTACCTTCAAATTGTGAAAGACCTCTACACCCAAAAATTTCAAGATAATTCTGTTTTTATGGATATTAACGTTATCTATTACACTGTAATAGTTTTTTACAAAAAAAAGACATGACCAAACTCAACGGTTTCCCCCTATTTCAGGAAAAGTAAAGCTTTTGGCACTCTAAAGTAATGATGTCAAAAGTGGGCGCACCTCTAAAAATCGGCAAGATTTAAACAATCCTAAAAACAAACTCAGTCAAACAAAAATATTTTCTGTCGTTTGGGGCTCCATACCAAATTTGTTGCCTAGTGTAAGTCGCGTCTTATGTATTAGCTTACTTACTTTGTCATCATTTTGGCTAGACTTATTTTTATTTAGTTATTTATTTATTTATTTATTTATTTATTTATTTATTTATTTATTTATTTATTTATTTATTTATTTATTTATTTATTTATTTATTTATTTATTTATTTATTTATTTACGTCAACTAAAATCAGTCGACAAAAAGTTAAATTATGAAGAAGATAAAAAAAAAATTATTATAAAAATAAAAATTGAAATTAAATTAACAATTTAAATTAACAACTATATATATACGATATAACTTAAATTATAAAAATATAAAATTAAATTAAGTTAAGTCTAGTCTGGGGAATTCAAAAAAATTTTTAATTGATCCAACATTTGTTGCAAGGATTGGGGAAAACCCAGAAAAAACCCAATCAGATCAATGATGGAAAATAATGAAAGTTATGTTGTGTTAGTGCCTACGGTTTAAATAGTTTAGAATTAGAAATTTAATAGTAGAAAGAGAAACCTCTGAGTTGAAAACACGATAAAGTCGATTATATTCAGCACAGAGTACTCTAAAAGGTTCATGCAGAGAGTAGTTAGTAGTACAGGTGTTAAGAGAAAGAGGAGTGAAGTTACGTGTACGCCTAGAAGGAACCGACAAGTTAATTTGGCTAAGTAATGCAGAGGAGTCAATATCACCCTTAAGCAGTTTGATAATGAACATAACACCCAGCATAGTGCGCCGATTAGCTAAAGATGGAAGGTTAATCAATAACAGTCTATCAGTGTTATGCTAGCTGTTGTATTCACTTCAGATATTATTGCGGATATTATTGCTCCTCAAAAGGTCAATAATTAACTTTCGCCTATACAATCTTCCGAGGTCTATTTGAAAACCAAATAAATTTTCGGGAATTTATCTTCAGATAAAGTAAAACTTTTAAGCAGGTTCTCAAAATTTAAACTAAAAAATCAACTATAAGAACAAGAGCAATTTGTGTTTAAAATATGTCAAACTACTATTAATTATTATTTATAGACTTTTATTTTGTTAATAAATTTAAAATTTATTAAAATTAACAAAAAAAAATTTTAAATTTATTTATATTATTGATTGATATTATTGATTTTAATTGTATCAGTCCTTATTAAGTTTTTCAAGCTTTTTTTGAAAAGAAGTCAATAAAGATTATTAAGTTTAGGGCCGTTTTCTTATCTTAATTTTAAAGCCTACTTTACCCATAGGGAACTTTACTTTAAATGTAGGCTTTAACTTTTTTCGTTCTCTTATCTTGATTTTAACGTCACATTAAATATTGTGACTAAGTTGGCAGCTCGGTTTCAATAAAAAGTGTGACACTTTTTAAAAATGAGCAACACTTGTCGAAAGGCTTGGCGCAAAATTGAAATCCTGAAATTGTTGTGTGAATTGTGTCTATATCTTAACCGCTTTGTGAGCTAGAGCAACCAAATTTGGCAGACAGACTACCATGAATGTGGAGTCATTCAATAGCTTTTAAAATTTTCTCTACGCCACGGTTGTCCAATGCAAATAGCAAAAACAACATATCACACCCACATTCTTGAGTATAGAACTGTTTTGTTTTTAAATAACGTTTCATGTTATTTCTAGCTATTATTCAGCTTATTCTCATTAATATCAGATAAAAATCGCGGTTATTAATTAGGATAAATTATGATAAACAATTCAGGACCCTAAAGTTATGCACTAATTGATAACTGCAACTAAATTTTTGACATGAAAACCAAAGTTCCCTTCACAGCCAATTAGTCTACACTGTAAGGTTAAAAGCATGATGAGAACTATTATTTCTGATGAACTATTTAATTTAATTTATAAAATAATTGTTTTTATTTAACCATAAAGTGATTTTTTTTGTTTATAACAGTCAAATTTCAAATTTTTTCAACCTTTTTTTGTAAGTTTTTTTTGATCGTGTTACCCAAAATTTTCAAACATTACCCTGAGTAATAACAACATTGTATCTTTTACCAAACACACTTTTTCTGACATATATGTGATCCAGATAAGAAAATAGTACTTGAAAAAATTCTCCATTGTAAGACTATTAAAATAAAGACTTTTTTAAATCTAGCATATTTCTTAAGATTTTTTAGAAATTAGCTTTCATTTGTTATCACTACTCATGAAAGTCACATTCGATTTTAAAAACCCTTACTTTTTCTGAAAGCTAATTAATATGTCTGTAAATCATTCATTAAAACTATTTTAATTAAGTCATTAGTTTTATATCTATTTATTTTTGAATGATAAGAATTAAGTATATCATTATTTTTTTTTAACATTTTTAATTTTAAAATATTGGACACACTTCTGTATTTAAGTAATTGCATCGTTTAAGATATTAATTTTATTATTTGAAGGGGAGATGGTTGAGATTTTACTATAGCAGCACAGTTGGCCTATTTCACATTTTCGATATAATTTTTAAAAATCGTGAATTTGATGGATACAGTCTGAATGGTATTAATGAAAGCCTAGCACACTCATTGAGTAAAAAATAAAAGGGCGTAGGCTAGTTGATCTCCATGAAACTTTATATATATATTGAAGCTGGCTAGATCTGATCATTATATCATATAGCTGCATTTGGATAGACCGCATGAAAATCATGCTTTTTTATAAAATGTAATTTTGTTTTTTGAGATATCGCAACCATATTGACAGCTGAAAATTGTATTTTGTCTTTTACATCCCTAACCAATTTTGGTTGAAATCGGAGCACTATGTCGATTAAAATATCAAACTTTGATATGAAAACTTTACTGTTTATTTACATCTTGCAGCCTAGCTATAAAATTAATGACCTAATTTAAATAGTTTAAATTAATGATTTACCGACATATTCATTAGCTTTCAGAAAAAGTAAGTGTTTTTAAAATCGGTTGTGATTTTTTGAAATATGCTAAAAAGTTACTTTTTTTTTGCACATTTTCCTCCTTTCCATACAAATTTTTTTTGAGATGATCCCATACAAAAAATCGTAAAAAATATAGGCATAGATATTTTCGAAAAAAATTTTTTCCAGTCACTATTAAAATTGTTTGGAAGCAACTTTTTGCATTTAAACATTTGTTGTTGAAGCCCTAGGAAAAAAGTCAAGATTTTTACATAAATTAAAAAATTTCTTTGGGTACTTAATGGGTTAAGAAAAGTTGTGTAAATACTTTTGACCACCCCTGTATGGCAGAAAAAGTGTGTTTGGTAAATGATACAATGTTGTTATTACTCAGGGTAATGTTTGAAAATTTTTTAAAAAAAATTGTTTTTTTTTTGGGAACTTGTATGTTTCAAAATGTTAAATTTTTTCAAGAAGTTTTTTTGTATCAAGTTACTTGGCATAACACGATCTATATTTTGGTATATGTATCGTTTACTCAGTTTCGAAAACTGGGTAACACCATTAAAAAAAACTTACTAAAAAGGTGAAAAAAATTTGGTTTTCTAAACATATGGAGCTCAAACAGCCCCAAAACGCCATTTTTGTGAATCGACTTGTTCATAGAACTTGACTGAGTTTTTTTTAGAATTGTTTAAAATTTGGCTTTTTTTCTGGCCGATTTTTAGAGGTGCGCCCACTTTTGACATCATTACTTTAGAATGCCAAAACCGATCTTCAAAAGCTTCACTTTTCCTGAAAGCTAATGAATATATCTTTAATTCCAGCCAGAAGGCCTCAGTTGCTCTGGCAATACCATTGTTTCCTAGAATTAATTCTACTTTACAATTAAATTAAATATTAAAAATCTTTAATTCATACATGCACAGTCTAAGAATTAAGTTAGTAGTTTTAGAGCTTTAAATGTTTGTAATAAGAAAATATGTTTTTTTAAAGCTTTTTGTTTTTAGCTTTTTTTACTTTAAAATTTAAGGAAAAAGGGAAAAATAATTCTGAACGGTTTTAGCCTTTTTTTTTTTTGCAAAGTTGCATTAATTGGGCGTCTTTTAAGTAAGATTAATTAAAATCTATGGATTAACGGCAATATAATAACATTTTATATCTATGCATGTTTTTATTGATTTTTATGACATCTTTGTAGATCGGCATGACCTTAAGTATGAAAAATTGTTGTGTTTTTTGAGATATCCTAACCATTCTCACAGGAAATCAATTTGCTGTTGTCTGAAGGCCTCAGTTGCTCTGGCAATACCATTGTTTTCTAGAATTAATTCTACTTTAGAATTAAGTTAAATATTAAAAAAAAAATTGTATTTTATCCATACACAGTCTAGAATTAAGTCAGTAGTTTTAGAGCTTTTAATTTTTGAAATAAGAAAATATGTTTTTTTCAAGCTTTTTGTTTTTAGCTGTTTTTACTTTTAAGTTTAAGGAATACTCGAAAAAAATTTATGAACGTTTTTACCTTTTTTTTATTTTTTGAAAAGTTGCATTAATTAAGCGTCGTTAAAGATATGATTTATTAAAATCTATACAGAAACGGCCATATAATAACATTTTATATCTACGCATGTTTTTTTTATTTTTATGAAAATTATCAACAATCAAGTGTTAGTATAAACAAATTTTTTCTTTTTTGAGTTATTTTAACTAAACTGTCAAAATATGCATTGCAAAATAAAAAAGTTTTTTATACTAAAACTTGAGCATAAGACCGTCATAAATGCATATTCTAGCAGCTTAGTTAAAATATCTCAAAACCAAAAAAGTTTTTCATACTTTAGCTTGATTTTACACCGATTTGACAGATTTAAACCAATTTTGGTGAAGATGTATAAGACAACAGAAAATACACTTTTTGTGAGTTAGGTTGAAATATCTTAGAAAATAAGAAATTTATTCATACTAAAGGTGGATTTTCAACCGATCGTTCCTATGGGTATATTGAATAGTGAACCGATTTGAACCAAATTTGGTAGGGATATAAAACCTATTATCAGAGACACAACCTGTGAGATTGGTTGAAATATTTCAATAAACAACAGAACTTTTCATACTAGAGGCTGATTCTCATCCGATCCCCTCTATGGCAGCAATATGATATAGTAATCCGATTTGAAAAAAATGTGGTCATGATGTGTAAGACAACAGCAAATTGATTTTCTGTGAGGATGGTTAGGATATTTAAAAAAACACAACAATTTTTCGTACTTAAGGTCATGCCGATCTTAAAAATCAAGAAAAACATGCATAGATATAAAATGTTATTATATCACCGTTTATCCATAAATTTTAACTAAGCTTACTTAAGCGACGCCCAATTAATGAGGCTTTGCAAAGTTCTTTTCGCAAAGCTGCATAAATTGAGCGCCGCAGCTCATAAGTTTTTTCGAGTGCTCCTTGGATTTTAAAGTAAAAAAAACTATAAAAAAGCTTAAAAACAAAATTTTCTGAATTAAAAAATTAATAGCTCTTAAACTACTGGCTTAAATCTTAGACTGTGTATGGATAAATAATAGAAATATTCGTTAGCTATGAAGAAAAGTAAAGCTTTTAAATATCGGTTTTGGCATTCTTAAGTAAAGATAACAACAAAAGTGGAAAGAAAAAAAAATAAAAACTTTAAAAATTAAAAAAAACTGCCATAGAAAAAAATGTTTTTCGTCGTTTGGGGTCCCATGTCTATCCAAAATGGTCGCGTTGGTTCAATTCAAATTTGGGCTGTTGTCTAGTGCTCTTAACCGATTTTATTATATTCAATATCATAAGTCGCTTTGATCTAGTTTGTTTGTATTTTTATCACACTATGAACGAAATTATTCAAATTCTGATAAACAAAATGAATTTTACTTTTACAGGGTATTAATGAATCTGCAAATACACTCATGGAGGCAGCAGTTGTGGAACATGATCAAAAGGGATATAGTGGGGCGGTTGGTGCTGTTGTCAGGCAAATACCTCAACTGGTTGTGTGCCCGGCTGTTCTGGCAACTCAAGCAACAACTAACATTTTAGGGGGAGCTAAAAGTTCTCTTGTTCCAGAAGCCAAACGTGAGGCCAGAAACAAATGGAAGCACGAGAAAAACTAAATATTGTATATAAGATTTAAAAATGGTGCTTTTTTATTCAATAAATATATAATTTTTTACCCTTTATTTCTTAAGCACGTGATGAATAAATTGTATTGATAAACAATACAAGGCTGAAAATTTCTAACAGTAGACTTACAAATTTAATTGAATAAGTCAACATTTGTAAACAGTTGAAAAACGGCAAAAAAAAAATATAAACACTTATGTTTATATTAGATAATAACGGCTTATTATTTCAAATGAAAAAATGATAATGGAAAATAATGTATTTTATCGGTATTGTGTTTGTGTATTAAAACAAAATCTGCAATTTAAATTAAATTAAGGTAAGTATCTGTTTTGTGCCAAAGGATTCTAAATTTGTTTACGATGTTGTTCGGAGCAATATTTGTATCCAGGTATATAATGGAAATAAATGGAAGAGGAAGTACAACGAATAATAATAATAAGAAGAACATCGAAGAAAATGAAGAAGAAGAGAAATACCCAATAAGAAGAACAACGAATAACGAGACTGAGACAGATAAAATTAACTTCAAATAACGAAATATCATAATTGTTTAACAAAATTGAAAAGTTTTCTTTTAAAGATTTGGACCTTTTGTGGGTTGGTGAAGGTGGGCTTTGGTGAATTGTAACTAGCGTAGCCGGTAGACCACCCCAGTCTTGCGACATTGATTCATTCATATATACATATTTTATCACATGTACATGTGTATGCTACAAAAGAAACTAAAAGTCTTGATTGAATATCACGACGAGTTTTAGTAGCTATAATCACTGCAAAAGGCAGTTCGCTCTAGTGACGAAAGCAGCACGAAGAGTGCGAAAGGCGACTAGCAATATATACAGCTAATATGGAAAATTTGCTATGACTGTCCGATCAGATCGAGCTATATACCGATCGAAAGGTCGTAACTTACAAAATGGCATACAAGAACATTTTCTAACTCACCTTTTTCATGAGTTACGGGGGTGTAAGTTGGAGGGGCAAAATTTAAACGATCGCAGCTAATGGGGCCTTTGGGGCCGTTTGGTAAATCGTTTTTTAGTAAATGATGCATAAATTTTGGCTGAGGGGTTTGGAAGATATTACCTATTAACTAAATATAGTCATGTTTGTATCGGTCGAAAATCTCGTTTTAGTACGAAAAACTTTTTGGTTTTATGAGATATCTCAACCAAACTGATAAAAAAAATGCATTTAACTTAGTTTTATATATCTTGTCCGTATTTGATTGAGCTCGGACCACTATATCATATAGCTGTCATAGGACCGATCAGTCAAAAATGAGGTCTTAATATGAAAAACTTTTTTGTTTAATGAGATATTTTAACCAAATTCATAGAATGTGCATTTAAATTAGTTTTATACATCCTGACCGAAGTTCGTTCATATCGGAATACTATATCATATAGCTGTCGTACGACCAATCGGACGAAAATCAATTTTTACTGGGAAAACTTTTTTGTTTTATGATAAATCTCAACCTAACGAATACAATATGCATGTCATAGGACCAATCGGGTCAAAATTAGGTTTTAGTATGAAAAACTGTTTTGTTTTATGAAATATTTTAACCAAATTGTAAGAATAAGCATTTAAGTTAGTTTTATACATCCTGACCGAGGCTGGTTCATATCGGAATACTATATCATATAGCTGTCATACGACCAATTGGACGAAAATCAATTTTTACTGAGAAAACTTTTTTGTTTTATGATAAATCTCAACCTAACGAATACAATATGCATGTCATAGGACCAATCGGGTCAAAATTAGGTAATCGGTTATCAAACTACTATATCATATAGCTAACATAGGACAGATCGTGCGAAATCCAAGTCTTAGTATAAAAAGTAGACAGTAGCAACGCGAGTGAAGCGAGCAGGGGCGGAGTCCCTTAGTTATATATTTTACCATCTGCCTGCAGGATGATAAAGTTACAATGTCAAAAGCAATTACAAAAATTTTTGATATCCCACAAAAAAGACATCTACACGAGGTAAAAGCAATTGGACGAAAGCAATTTTTAGCCCCAAGATTTCTGATAAAAAATTTTAAATAAAAATATAAATTAATAGAAAACAAGTGGGAAAGGCTATAGTCGAGATCCCGACCATACCCTTTATTATATACCCTTTATTATTTCAATACATTAGCGATTCAATCCTAATGTCATATCTGCGTTGCCAGAACTAGTTGAGAATTTGAAGCATTCTAATAAGGTTTAACAATACAAAAAATATTGCATACTCTAGGGGGCATCTGTTGCTTCAACAACTTAGGCACGCAATAACTGCTGTTCTACTTGTCCGATCTTGTTGCGATTCAGTGGGATAATAGATAATAATAACAGATATCGGTTATTACCAAAAAATACGTATTATATGAAAAATTGTGGGTGAGGTGGTTTTTCGCGATTTGCGGGGGCGGTGGGGGGTGTGGCTTAAATTTGAAACAAACTTGATCTGCGTGAGGTATATGGAAATCTGTGTGACAAATTTGGTTATTCTATCTCCCTTAGTATCTGAGATCCGTGTGTTTATACAGACGGACGACCGGTTTTTCGCGAATTGCGGGCGTGGAAGGAAGCGGGTCAAAAATTTAAAACAAACTTGACCTGCTCCAACGCATTTGTGATCTGCGTTTGAAAGTTTGGTTACTCTATCTCTCATGGTCTCTGAGATCTAGGCGCTCACACGGACGGACAGATAGACAGACGGACGGACGGACGGACAGACGGACATGGCTATATCGACTCGGCTGTTGATGCTGATCAAGAATATATATACTTTATGTGGTCGGAGATGCCTCCTTCTGCCTGTTACGCACATTCCAACGAACACAATATACCCTTATACATATTTTTTATAAGTAACGGGTATAACAAGTGGGAAAGGTGATAGTCGAGATTCCGACTATAGGATACCCGTTACTTATTTCAATATATATAAAAGTGCTTTATAGAAACATTTTTTAAGAAAAAGGGATTTTTGAGAAATAACTATTATAACTATTATATTATTATATGGTCTAACTCCCCTATTGGACTATGCCTTGTTGCTCAATTTGCGTCCTCTCCGCGCGCTTTAGTTTGCCACCCAAAGGGTTATAGGTGACAATCCAGGAGGAACCACGTGGAGGTAGTGCGTCGACTTGAGAATAGCCGGGACATAGATGATGCTGGCATTAACCAAGTTGAATGCAGTAAGTCATTTTGCCTTGTATGCTATCCCCCATTCTCCCTCCTAACAAATTACCATATAATAATAATAAATAAATAAAAAAGTTTGCTTAAAGAAGTTTGCTTAAATGTTACTTAACTTTGAACACACCGTTGAAAAATTTATTCAGATATTTATAAATACGTATTTAATTTCTCTAAGGTGGAGGCTCAGTTGTAGTGACTATTATTCCGCTATGATAACTACATGCTGCTAACTATATTACTAGAACTAGATTCTTCCACAGCAACCTGTCATTGAGTGAAGACATAAATTGTAATCTCCTAACACAAATATGTCTGTATTTAATAGAGACTGCCTTTCAAATAGTTCTTTCTTTGGACTTTTGTAGATTATTAAAAATCCAAATTATCTGTATTTGAAAATGGCATATTCAAATACTGGAGAAGACATGTTCCTACTATTAGCATAAATGCGATCACTAGTAGAAAAACTGATATTCTCAAAAATTTCAGTTTTAATGAAAATGAGAATGGCCCTCTTTGGTCGATTTCTGTGAGCTAAGGACTGTCAATCTAGTCGCACTGCCGTAGTAAAATCAGGAATATTGTATGTTTCGTTCGAGTATAAAGAAGCCTCAACAAAACACAAAATAGAAGATTGGAGCATGAGCAGATCTGCACACACATAGTTTATGTGGCAGTGCAAACTTTCCGTGTTATGAAAGAAAATATTCGAACTCTAACTATTTAATAAACAGTTAAAGTGAGTTTGAAGTAATCTTTCAGATCGTAATTCACGAAGCGCTCTTTCTGAAGCGGATTGCTGATCTGATCTTGGTGCATTGAATAGTCCAACTATAAACAGACCAGCAGCACTTGTCGCTCTACTACAGGTCACATATAATGCTTCTCTTCGCATTCCTGGACTAGTGTGAACCACAACTTAGCTATATGAAGCTCATTGGGTGCATTCACCAGAAAACGCTTTGATACATTTATCTGTCAACAGCTGATAGTCGAATTATGGATAATAAAAGTTATGAACAGGGCAGATAGGAAATTAAATTTAAACTATCAAAAAAAATTAAAATTAAATTTATTTCGATGACTGGAGCGGAAAAGAAGCACAAAGTAGCAGTCTTTTTTTATGATACATGCTTAGGTATCATTATACACCAAATTTGGTATCATGATACGTGAGCAGTGCCGTTCATCAGAAATGTCATAGGTATCACAAAAATTATCAGGAAGCAAACCTGCCTAGCGAATGCACCCATTGACTTTTGTGGATCGTTATTGCCACGGCTGGTAAAACCGGAAACTGCTTTCGATCGATGGTAACCTGCTCGTTGGAGCAAAATTGAAAGCTTTTAATGGTTTTGTGAAGAGGGGTCCATAAGCTCTCCACTCGATGACTGCACTGAGCCCGTGCACTAACACCTACGCTATCATCAAGAAAAGAGATCCATAGAACTTCTGGGGTGTTAGTTGAATTGAATCCAATCTCTTTTAAAACGCCAAAAGCTCCGTTCACGAGCACATCGAAAGTGTCGATGTTAACTGTTACCATATATTTGGCTGTGGTTTTCAAAATCAATGAAGTAGAAAAGCTTTGTGTATCATACGTTTTAAAATTCTTGACAGACTCTAGACATCTGTTTCTAGACTCTGAGCTAATATGAGTGGCTTTAACAGAATCTATAGCCTCCGACATATATTTCTCAGTAGGAATTGAGGATAGCTGTTGTCTATTACATGAATTAGTCTCCTGATTACTTGTAAAAAGGTGAATTGCATCACCTGGAACTTGACTTGCGTCGCAAATGCGGGTTCTAAGTAGAACAATGTCGTCTGACGACATTAGACCGGATGCCATGTTATTGAGTGCAATTGCAAATGGCTGGTCATCTCGCTGGCGCATTATTTCAGTCTGTTCAAAGTATCGAAAATTATTCCACAAAGTAGAAGTAGTAATATTTCAGTCAGTTCAAAGTATCGAAAATTATCCCACAAAGTAGGAGTAGTAGAAATTTCGTCGATTATTAGAACTTTGAGATCCAACGAAAGAATGTTGTTTAACAAATACGGACCTAAGCTCTTAAACGCCGATCCAGCTTGGTTAACAGGGAGTGAAACGCAGCCTCTCCTGTGGGAGCCCACAGAAGAATTTTTGTTGTTGTTGGGTCACATCCTACTCTAAGATTATATTGAAGGGAAAGAGACTGATATAATCCCATTAGTAAATTGAGGGAGTACGGAAAATAATTGACATCTCTTTCGTTTGGGAAAATTCGTGTATTTAGAGAATACGTTTCCAAATCCACAGACGGTCAGTTACGCGTTCCGGTTACCGGAGGTGTTCACTGGTCATATCCACATATTTTTCCCCATACTCTATTTTCCATTTGTTCACAGTCAGAATTTCCTTTGACAAAGTCAGCCAAGGCTCTCGAGGTATCGCGAAAGCCGTCACTGCACTATTCCACACAAAATTCGGACTCAACTTTGACAATTTGCGTTTCTGTCTTGTTCTATGTCTTTCTCTTTCTTTCTTTCTAGTTGTCGTTGAGTCGAAAATACGCGATCGCCTTCTTTTTGTGTATATGTGTATTTATTTTCTCGTTTTCTTTACGCTGCAGTACTATGTGAACACGCGACTTGTAAACAACATGTGCGCACTGCGCATATTTGAAAAAGGTTAGTTTAAATTGTTTAAAAAAAAATGTAAATATAATAATTAATTTATTTAAAATAAATAATATTTAAACCCTTTTATTACAGAAAGCAACAAACAGACAACTGGACGGAAAACGAAAGTAGTTAAATTATAATATTAAGAAAATGTAATTTTAAATAAATAATCACCGCATTATTTTAAATATGTTGTTTTTTTTCACTGAAAATTACTTTGCAAAATATATTTACATTTAACTATTGTAGTAAAAATTAATTTAAGTACTTTTAAGAATGTAATATTTTAAATATATATTAAGAAAAAATAATTTTTTATGAATTTTTATTTTTTTGCGCTGCGCAGAAATTTTTGTCGCCAATTCCACACGATATTCCAGTGCCATTGAGCCAGGGAAATTCTGAAATTAAATTTCCTATACCTTCCGAGCCCTTGGCTGACCATGCCGGAAAAAATTCCGCTACAAAGTATGGAATTACCCCGGCCACGCATGTGTTAAAGTAAATGAAGGTTTTCCACAACTTGGCTGGACTGAACAGCGGCGCTTTCCATAAGATTTTTTAAAGTTTACCGGCAATTTTTCCCGACTGGGATGTAGCTATAAGCCTACTTTTACCGACCCCTGCTTCACCGCCTACGAACTCATAAATATTATAAAAGTTTTTTGCTTTAAATTTAATGATCTAACTAAACTTGCTAGAGTTTCCAGAGAAACAATGGGCAGCATCTTCACAACTCGGAGGTTACCATCCGGTTCTTCATTATGATTTTTGTCAACTAAATTAACAACATTCACTTGTGAAGATATCTCAGGTATTGAAAATGAACTAAATTCCTCATCAACTACAGCCTCCCCAACTATATTGTCCTTATGCTCTACCTCTATCTAATTTCTGTCAACTGACTCTACCTCTTCATTTCTCCATGATAAATATATCATTGAATTTCATTAACGGCTTCACGCATCAGTTTTGAAATGCCCCTCTGTCATTTGTTAATATAATTGATTATATAACAACAGCAAGCATAAGGATCCATTATGAATTGAATATCCACATTTGCCCTTTGCATAGAAAGAAGGTGCTTGTTAAAGGAATACACATTAATTTCCGCAAATGTCCTCTTTAGAAAAGTTTGAAGTTTTTTCAAACCAGATCTTATAGCAAATTTGTAGTCCTCGTAAGAGTGGTTCACTTATTCGTGTGATACTAAATTTTCAAATATGCTTAAGTTGGCAATCATGTCATTTGAATGCTCTTGAGCTAATATGCTGCGAGTTTACTTTTAATTTCCCATATGAAATGGAAAATTTTGAATTTCTACGGGCAGTGGCAAATAAAATATTGGTATGAGACATAAATGACTGTGTCTATGCTTTTGATATTCGACAGCTAATTATATTATATTAGCTAATTCACTATCTGTTGAATTCACTGTAACATACTGATCAATGACAGCGATTACACTTTGAATAGACTCATCTTTGTGTAAGTCTTATGTCGGAGCATCTTTTAACCAAAATATACCGTGTATGTGAGGCGATCTATCTCATAAGCTTTAAGACCTCCCGATACCTATAGTCAAAATACCTTGCACAAGTTACTGGATCTGTTCTAATTAAACGGGACTTTTCTGAAAACTGCATGGCTGATGCTGTCTCTTCATTAATAGTAATCTTATCTACATTTTTCTTCAGCAATACTAAGAGCTCTTTCCACTTGGTGTTAGCAGCAGATAGAGGACGGAAAACGAAAGTAGTTAAATTATAATATTAAGAAAATGTAATTTTAAATAAATAATCACCGCATTATTTTAAATATGTTGTTTTTTTTCACTGAAAATTACTTTGCAAAATATATTTACATTTAACTATTGTAGTAAAAATTAATTTAAGTACTTTTAAGAATGTAATATTTTAAATATAT
Source organism: Drosophila phalerata (assembly GCA_951394115.2). Taxonomy (NCBI): domain Eukaryota; kingdom Metazoa; phylum Arthropoda; class Insecta; order Diptera; family Drosophilidae; genus Drosophila; species Drosophila phalerata. The sequence continues at coordinate 2,135,651 of OX596005.2, read as the reverse complement.
ATTAAGAAAAAATAATTTTTTATGAATTTTTATTTTTTTGCGCTGCGCAGAAATTTTTGTCGCCAATTCCACACGATATTCCAGTGCCATTGAGCCAGGGAAATTCTGAAATTAAATTTCCTACACCGGAATTTTGTGTGGAATAGAGCAGTGACGGCCTCGGGATACCTTCCGAGCCCTTGGCTGACCATGCCGGAAAAAATTCCGCTACAAAGTATGGAATTACCCCGGCCACGCATGTGTTAAAGTAAATGAAGGTTTTCCACAACTTGGCTGGACTGAACAGCGGCGCTTTCCATTAGATTTTTTAAAGTTTACCGGCAATTTTTCCCGACTGGGATGTAGCTATAAGCCTACTTTTACCGACCCCTGCTTCACCGCCTACGAACTCATAAATATTATAAAATTTTTTTGTTTTAAATTTAATGATCTAACTAAACTTGCTAGAGTTTCCAGAGAAACAATGGGCAGCATCTTCACAACTCGGAGGTTACCATCCGGTTCTTCATTATGATTTTTGTCAACTAAATTAACAACATTCACTTGTGAAGATATCTCAGGTATTGAAAATGAACTAAATTCCTCATCAACTACAGCCTCCCCAACTATATTGTCCTTATGCTCTACCTCTTTCTAATTTCTGTCAACTGACTCTACCTCTTCATTTCTCCATGATAAATATATCATTGAATTTCATTAACGGCTTCACGCATCAGTTTTGAAATGCCCCTCTGTCATTTGTTAATATAATTGATTATATAACAACAGCAAGCATAAGGATCCATTATGAATTGAATATCCACATTTGCCCTTTGCATAGAAAGAAGGTGCTTGTTAAAGGAATACACATTAATTTCCGCAAATGTCCTCTTTAGAAAAGTTTGAAGTTTTTTCAAACCAGATCTTATAGCAAATTTGTAGTCCTCGTAAGAGTGGTTCACTTATTCGTGTGATACTAAATTTTCAAATATGCTTAAGTTGGCAATCATGTCATTTGAATGCTCTTGAGCTAATATGCTGCGAGTTTACTTTTAATTTCCCATATGAAATGGAAAATTTTGAATTTCTACGGGCAGTGGCAAATAAAATATTGGTATGAGACATAAATGACTGTGTCTATGCTTTTGATATTCGACAGCTAATTATATTATATTAGCTAATTCACTATCTGTTGAATTCACTGTAACATACTGATCAATGACAGCGATTACACTTTGAATAGACTCATCTTTGTGTAAGTCTTATGTCGGAGCATCTTTTAACCAAAATATACCGTGTATGTGAGGCGATCTATCTCATAAGCTTTAAGACCTCCCGATACCTATAGTCAAAATACCTTGCACAAGTTACTGGATCTGTTCTAATTAAACGGGACTTTTCTGAAAACTGCATGGCTGATGCTGTCTCTTCATTAATAGTAATCTTATCTACATTTTTCTTCAGCAATACTAAGAGCTCTTTCCACTTGGTGTTAGCAGCAGATAGAGGACGGAAAACGAAAGTAGTTAAATTATAATATTAAGAAAATGTAATTTTAAATAAATAATCACCGCATTATTTTAAATATGTTGTTTTTTTTCACTGAAAATTACTTTGCAAAATATATTTACATTTAACTATTGTAGTAAAAATTAATTTAAGTACTTTTAAGAATGTAATATTTTAAATATATATTAAGAAAAAATAATTTTTTATGAATTTTTATTTTTTTGCGCTGCGCAGAAATTTTTGTCGCCATTTCCACACGATATTCCAGTGCCATTGAGCCAGGGAAATTCTGAAATTAAATTTCCTACACCGGAATTTTGTGTGGAATAGAGCAGTGACGGCCTCGGGATACCTTCCGAGCCCTTGGCTGACCATGCCGGAAAAAATTCCGCTACAAAGTATGGAATTACCCCGGCCACGCATGTGTTAAAGTAAATGAAGGTTTTCCACAACTTGGCTGGACTGAACAGCGGCGCTTTCCATAAGATTTTTTAAAGTTTACCGGCAATTTTTCCCGACTGGGATGTAGCTATAAGCCTACTTTTACCGACCCCTGCTTCACCGCCTACGAACTCATAAATATTATAAAAGTTTTTTGCTTTAAATTTAATGATCTAACTAAACTTGCTAGAGTTTCCAGAGAAACAATGGGCAGCATCTTCACAACTCGGAGGTTACCATCCGGTTCTTCATTATGATTATTGTCAACTAAATTAACAACATTCACTTGTGAAGATATCTCAGGTATTGAAAATGAACTAAATTCCTCATCAACTACAGCCTCCCCAACTATATTGACCTTATGCTCTACCTCTATCTAATTTCTGTCAACTGACTCTACCTCTTCATTTCTCCATGATAAATATATCATTGAGCTCTGTCCACTTGGTGTTAGCAGCAGATAGAGTTATGAAGCATGTCGGGAGGCCAAACTGGCGAATCATGGCATTCTTCTCCCCAATGAGCAGGAGATGAACGAATATCTCGAAGCACTCTATATCCGTCATCATGACAAATTAAGTTACCCATAAAGTCTTCATTTAAGACATTGGCAGCTGTGATTGAGTTGGAGGCGCTCCGTTTGCGTAAGCAGGTTGAAATATTGTTTCGAATTTTGATCAGCTCTAACTTCTTATAGTTGAAGATCAATTTGTCTGTTCTACAACTGCGTCTGTCTGCATTACGAAGCTCTGATCTAACTATCTTTGTAAATGTTTCAGAAGACTTTCTTTTGACACCTGCATATATGCTTGGGAATGCCAATTCTTCTGAATCAACATCGAGAATCACATCAAGGGGCCTTGGCCTTCGCCTGGGGCTATCGTGATTCTCGGTATACCTTCATTGGGAACATGGTCATTTTCGAGCAGAGTTTGTTGGCCACCAGGATTAAGCTCTTCAGCTTCTAAATTCTGATCCAAATTATGTGGCTTCACTTTTACATTTTGCCCAGAGTTGGCTTATAGCGCCTCCACTAAGGCTGAGTTAGCTGGAGATGCAACTAAGGGAACAGTATCGGATGTGAATTCTGAAATCCACTGCTCGTTAATTGTAACATTATGCTTTTGATACAGCTCGGTATTCACAAAATATCGAACTACGGCAGCAACTTTGAAAGGTCTTATGGTTTCTGTCATAAACTCATGACCATTTTTCATTCGAAGTTTGAGGTGGAGTTGAACAACCTCGGCCTGAATGTAGTTAGACCCCTTAGAGATTCGTGCAGCTCGAGAAAATCTGTATCATTTGTAATGGCACCCTTCGGTGTTATGTTTTGTCTGATACTTTTGTGACAAGTTTTACAAAAGGTTAACTTGCCACTAAAGGGAAGAAGAAATTGGCTCTCGAGATTGAAAATCTCTGGAGAACTCGTAATATGTTTCTAAAGAACTTCGAGTCAACTCACAAACTTGCTTGGGAAACTATAGACCCTTACAAGAGAGGCAAATCTGATCAGGTCCCAGTTTAATAAGCCGACTAAATGCAACTTAGTCCTGAGCCAAGGTAGTAATTTTTCTATCTCTATTTTCTGGAGAATTATTAAGCCTATCTTGCCGAACACGAGCAGCATTCCGCTCGTTCTTAGATTGCCTATTGCCACTTAGGCTCCTAGACTGACTCACTCTTTGCCTGAGACTTCTATTTGCATCGAATGCTGCTTATCGGGCAGTTTCACGGGCACGCTTTCGACCAAGGGTGTTTCGCGCCTGCTCCATTGTCCTTCGAGCTCTATCATCTCTATCCTGGGCTCTTCTTACCCTATCACGGTGTCTTTCTAATACACGGCCTTGTTCAGCTTGTGCTAGAGCTCTCTGCAGAGTGTTTCTAAGCTGTTCGTCACTCCTACAAGTTCCGTCCAGTCTCCTTAACTGTCTACGTAGAGTATCAATAGCTTGATCTCTGGCTCTAACTTCTTCCCCTGATCGCCTATTCCTATGAGCATTCATGTTAGTCACCTGTTCTGCTGCTCTAATATCTGGGTTAAGACTTCTAGACCGACGACGCTGGGTATCTACTGCTTACTCTATGGCCCTAACTTCTTTCCCTGATAGCCTATTCCTATGAGCATCCGTGTTATTCATCTGTTCTGCTGCTTTAATATCAGGGGTAGGCCTTCTAGACCGTCGACGCTGGGTATCTACTGCTTGCTCTCTGGCCCTAACTACTGAATTTAACCGTCTATTCCTATGGGCCTCTGTATTGTCAGCTTGCTCTAACTCTCAATATCCTTTATCTTGTCTTCTATGGCAACGACGTAGGGTATCTAGTGCTTTATCCATGGGCCTTTTTTCTGCATTGGATCGTCTATTTCTATGGGCCTCCGTGATATTAGCCTGATCAGCTGCTCTAATAACAGGGTTAAACCTTCTAGACCGACGACGTTCTGTACCGTTTCCCTTTTCTTCCTGCCTAGCAATTGGATCCTGTCTAATATCAGATCGATCTAGAGTATCTACTGCTTGTTCTCTTGCTCTCAGTCTGGTATTATACCTGCGCCTGAGTGAGCGCCTCTGAGTGTCATTGAAATGATGTATCTGCGAATCTGCGTTATTAAGCCTTTCCCTGAGTGCTTACTCTGTATTCACTCTATTTGACGTATTTCACAATCTTCGTCTCTGTGATCGTTGTGAAGCAGTTGCCTATTCAGACGATGCATTTTAAAATAAAATTGTTGTATTATTAAAATCGCGCAATATGAAATTTGATAAAAAATAAATATCGTGCAATATATATAATAATATAAATCTGAAAAATGAACGATATATATAAGTTAAGTCCGGGCGCCCTGTGAGCGCCCGACTTCTAAGTCTGGGCGCATTGTGGGCACCCGACTAAGTTACCTAAACATCGTTGATATCCGGGGTGTGCTCTTTTAGCTGTAAGTAAGATCCCAATGATGCCAAGTGCATAAGACTTTGATTCAAATCGTTGTAAGTGTTTATTGATAGTTTAGTTTAACATTAACGTCTAATCCAAATGACGGTCCGCCAAGCTCTGTTCTCGCCGGCCAGTTCTGATTCCCACGAAGTCTTGGTTGACGGCGGCGTCGCTGTCGCGGTGTCCGCTTACAGCCCAACGTTCTACTGCACAGCAACGTGTGGCGGTCAAAGTGCACTGTCTGCAATACGAACATCGACGGCGACTGGAATGTGCAGCTTGCTCATCGCAGGGGCGACGAGAGTCAAGGAGGAATATCTGCACTGTTAACTTATATGATAGCATTAATTTTGGTCCAACTTTTAAGTCAGTTATTAGAAATTATGAGAATTGAATAGGAAGGCTTTTGTCCAAATTTAAATATTACCTGGCTATTAGAGCCTTCGTGGCTTAAGCCTTGGGCTACTTATGTAAATATAGTATTATCCGCAAGTACGTAATTCGAAGTCGATTATTATTGTCAGGTCGGTCGAATGTAAAGATCGCAATAACTACCCTAGTATTTTTAATAAAACTAATCGATAGAAATTAGTTAAATGAGTAAGAGAATCGATATGTCAAGCGAAGCGAGCTGTATCGATATGCAAATAGAACAATAGAACAATAAAACAAGCTTCGATAGTTTACTATTTACAATGTCATTGAGCGCGTTGGTTGATATCTTAATAAATAAAAGTGTAAATAAGAATAAAAGACTGAAAACTTTACAGTTAATTCTTAACTCAATTTTTATAATTTTTTTTTTTTTTGCTTTTAGTTGTGCAATAATAAATAAATAATTTTGCAGTCAAGAATGGTAGAATTGAACCAAATCTAAGAAAAAGCTACAATATCAGTCTCAAAAAAGTACTACACAGGTTAAGATGTTAGAGCTTGGAAAAAAGGACCCTAACATTCTTGGATTCGATAGTAACCGAGTTGGGTAAACAAGCATTATCATAGTTAGTCGGTGGTAAAACGTTTACTACTCAGTAGTACATTGAGGGAGTACGGAAAAAAATACACATCGTTTCCGACTGGAAAATTTCGTGTATTTAATAAAGAGCAAACAGATGCATTTAATTCTCTTAAGTCAGCACTGGTAAATCCTCCGGTACTGGCAATATCTAGTCCCAATAGAGAAACAGAGTTGCATACTGATGCAAGTGCACTCGGTTTTTGTGCTATATTAATGCAACGTCAAGACGATGGAAAGATGCATCCTGCAGCTTTTTATTCAGGCAAGACGTGAGATGCCGAGTCTAGGTATCATAGCTTTGAGCTTGAGACTCTTGCTGTTATTTATGCAGTGCGACGATTTAGGGTTTACTTTGAGCATAGTTCCTTTAAAATAGTGACTAATTGTAATTCCTTAGTGCAAACCCTTAGTCGAAAATCAATTAATTTGAGAATTGTTCGGTGGTCTATAGAATTGGAAAGCTTTGACTACCGCATTGAACATAGGCCTGGTAGTATATGTCGCACGTTGACGCATTGAGTAGGCAAGCTGATTTAGTAGATAATGGTTATAGTGATAACCGTAGAGAACATCATTGTGATAACCGTAGAGAACATCCATGTGATAACTACGAAACGGTAATTGAGTCATTTGACAGTTGTCTATATCCACAACCTCATAACGATTAAATTCAAACACACGATTGACTTTATATGGACCACGATATTTTGGTGCTGTTACGTCTTTACTGTTCTATCGATAGTTGTTGTTAGCAACGATATTACATCTCTCCCATACTTATTTGTTTGCTCATCCTGGAAGCGAGCTGGCTGCTTTCTGGTTTTGGCTGAACCACGCAGTGCGACCTAATTTTTCGGGACTTCCTCTGAAACTACAGATGCTGACCCAAGAGTGGTTTCCGGAGCCGCTAGAGTGGCGTCATTGTTGGCCAACTGCTGATCGACGTCGGCTACGGGTGCTGGATGTGTAAGGTTGGCCAGAATTGGGTCTGGCAGCGGAATCGGCAAACGTTGATACTGCTGTTCGAAATCGTACTTTTGTTGCGAATCGCTGATTTGCTTCCCAACCCTGCGAAGTTGATCGACATGTCGCTTCCAGCTTCTTTGGTCGTCAAGACGAACTTGATAATGAACGTCACACACTTCAGCGATGAACGTACCGAACTGCAATTTATCCCTGCCCAAATAGTCTCGTACTGCAACTCTCTCACCTGCGGAAAAACTTTTAATTGGAGAATTATGTTCGTTATAGATTTTCTCGTTCTGTGGCAGCATTAGTTCCAAACGATCTGTATCTGCCTTCCAAATTGCCTGTCGCTGGGTGTAAGGCCTTATGATAGGCCATCAGAATTATCGGCAACTGCTCATCAATGTTGTTTCCTGTGCATTTGGAAATCTTCAGTTTGTTCTTGAATGTTTGAACAAATCTTTCTGCCTGCCCATTGGTTGCTGGATTGCCTTGCTTGTGAGCAATGCCATTGTTATTTAGAAATTTCTTGAACAATTCCGCATTGAACTGTGCCTCATGATCGCTGACCAGGACATTTGGTGTTCCGAAAATGGCAAATATTTCTCGTCATTTTGCGATTGTTGTTTGAGTCGTCATGTTTGGTACCACACGTACCTCCGGCCATTTGGTATATGCATCTACCAACACAAAAAGATACTTTCCCAAAAATGGTCCCGCGTAGTCAACATGTACGCGCTCGAAAAGTTTCGTGGCCAACTTCCATGCCTGTGTTGGTACCTTCTTAGGCTCTGCAGTTTCTTACCAACTCCTCGATGTCTCTATTTATTTGATGCCACCAGCAATATCCTCTTGCTAGTGTTTTCATTTTAGTCATTCCTAGATGTGCAGAGTGTAATTCCTCAAGCATACGTTTACGCAGTGTCTTGGGAATATATACTCTAATACCGCGCATGATGCAACCGTTGTGCAATGTGAACTCTGTAATTGGAATACCTGTCCTTACCTGCAGCATCTCGACCGTATTTCAGACACTGCATCAATACTTTGGTTTCTTCGTCACTCTGTGTTGTCGCTCTTATTTCTGACACTGTTATGGGTAAGCTTTCGATTAGCTCATCTTCAATGATGTCGACTTCTTCGGTGAGTTTACTTTCGTCCTCTATTGGCAATCTCAACAACGCCTTTGCCTTAGCATTTTCTTTTGAACGTTTGCAACGTATATCAAAATCAAAATGTTCTAGAAATATTGCGTAATGCTGCAATCGTGTAGCTGATAGAGTCGGCAATCCTTTGTGTGGCGGAAATATTTGAGCAATTACTTTGTTATCTGTAACAAGCGTGAACTTCCTGCCATATATATATTAGTAATATTTTCAAACGCAAAAAATTACTGCATATTCCCTTTTGTTTATTTGGCTATAACTCTGCTGCACCTTGCTTAGCGTCTGTGATGGTCATAGAACGTCCAAGCTGTATTTGTTCGCATATTGTATTTGTCCAATCGCTGAAATCCTTCCTTTAGTCGCTGCATGTGTAAATCATCATTTTCCGCAGTTATCTTAATGTCGTCCAAAAACACGGATACGCCCAGAATGTTTCCAAATACTTGATCCATCAGTCTTTGTCACTTTGCAGGAGCGCTAGCAATACCAAGCATCAACCGAGTGGGTTGATAAAGTCCTTTATGTGTGTTTAGCGTCATCAAATGTCTGTCTTCTGGATGCACTTCCAACTGCAGGTATGCTTTGGACAAGTCAATCTTGGAAAATTTGTTCCCTCCAGCCATATAGGATGCTGGTCCACTAATATCTCCGGATTCAGCGTTACCTTGTAGTCGCCACATATGCGAACAGCTCCATTTCGCTTACGTACCACAACAATCGGTGTGGCTAACTCGCTTTGGTCCAACTTAACTAGCAATCCATTTTTCACATGACTGTCCAACTCCTTTTCTACTGACTCCAGCAAAGGAAAAGCTACAAGTCGTGCCTTAAGGAACCTCGGCTGTGCGGATGGCTTCAGATATAAGCGTGTTTGCATATCTACTATTTTTCCAGCTGATGCGCAAAATACTTGTGGATACTTGTTTCGAAACATTTGCTCCACCCTCTGAGATGTTGCGTTTACTTTGAAACAATTCACTTGCAATTGATTGCTCAGTTATTATTATTAAAGTGGGGAAACCTACACTGCGACCCTTTGGATCTATTGTGCCCCCTTCTGAGTCTATAGCTCGTTCATCAATCCGGTTTCTCGCACGAAGTCGAGAATTTTTGTCGGATTAAGATCAGCAATGTCCTTAAACTGTAGGACATGTTTCCCAAGAAAACTACATCTGCGTCTGGATAGAGCAGTACATTCGGCAAGAACATGTATTGAGGATTCTTCCTCGAAGTTGCAGAAACGGTAGGTTCCGTTGCTTACGATTCCTAGTTTGGATAGGTGACTTCTCAGTCTACAGTACCCTGTCAGTAGACCGGTGAGTATTTTGAGTCTATTCTTTCCTAAGGTGATTACTTGTTTGAACCGTTTTTGGTTGTAGCTACCTAGGAGGTGTTTGGCTTGCCTGAGACCTGTGGTATTCTCCCAGTGCGACTGTCGCAGTCATCTCTCCTCTTTACGTAGGTACTCCCGGATTGTGTGTCTTCCTATTCCACAAAACGGTTAAGGACCTATTAGGGGCTTCTCAGATCTCAGTTGGTTTAGCTTCTTTCTCACTTCGTGCACTACTTTAGACGTAACCTTCGCCTTATCGAGTGCATTTAGTGCGGCTTGGCTATCGGACAGAATAGCTATGTCTCTATTCCGATAGTTGCGTTAAAAGTTGAGATCGACACACCTTCCTATTGCACATACTTCAGCTTGAAAGATGCTGGTGTATGCTCCTAGAGATTCATGATATCCGGGGGCCCACAACACCTAGCCCTGTGCCGTGGTCTTATGCAGTTTTATGAATTCATGGAGTGGCGTGAGATCCATTAGAATTTCCATGGCCGTTGTCGGACAGGTGCTCATGGCTCCAGTCATACATACGCAGGCCATTCGTTGCTGTTTCTTGACGGTGATGAGCTGCGCTCTCTCACCCCAGGCTCTTGCTCCGTATGTGAGCATCGGCCTGACTACCATTAGGTATAGCCATCTAATTATCTTCGGTGATGTGCCCCATGATTTCCCGGTTATGCTGCGACATGTGTAGAGTGCTCTAGAGCACTTCGCTATCGCGTTATTGACATGTGGGCCGAAGATTAATTTACTGTCAAAAGTGACTCCTAGGTATTTGACCTCCTTACTTGTTTCTATTGTGCTATTTAAAAGCCTTATCTGCCTCATCTTTTGCTACTTGTATCTATTGGTAAAGGGAACGATGACTGTTTTGGCGGGGTTAAGGTTGAGGCCCACCTCTCCACACCAATCACTCGTTATCCGTAGACCTAACTGAACAATATCGAAAAGTGTTTCTTCGAACTTGCCTCGAGCTATGATGACAATGTCGTCAGCGTAGCCTTGACATTGAATTCCATAGCTGGCAAGTCTCTGAACTAGTTCATCTACAACAGGCTCCAAAGTAGTGGAGACAAAACACCTCCTTGAGGACATCCTTTTGTGGTTGTGACTGTAACAGTACTGTCTTGAACTGTTGCCATGGCTTGTCTAGACGCAAGCAGTGAGGAAATCCATCTGCTAGTGGTTGTGTCTAGGCCCCTCCTGGTCAGGGCTGCCTGGACAGCGTCATGAGACGTGTTGTCAAAGGCCCATTCTATGTCCAGGAAGGCGCATACTGCCACCTCCTTGTTGTCAAATGCGGTGCTTAAAGTGCGGTGTAGTTGATATAGTGCCCTATCTGTAGATCGACCTGCTCTGTATGCGTGCTACGTTGATTGCAGCGGAGTGTGCATAAGAAGAGTATTTCTTATCTTGTGGTCCACCAGCTTTTCCAACATTTCAACAAAAACGATGTTAAGCGAATGGGTCTGAAGGACTTGGGGCTGGTGATATCTTCCTTCCCTGCCTAGGGGATGAAGACCACCCTCGCTCTACGCCATGCGCTTGGTATGTAACCGAGCGGGAAGCTGCTAATCATAATCTTCCTAAGGATGGGGAGAAGTATGTCCTGCCCCTGCTGTAGAAAGAATGGTGATATCACGTTCAGGCCCGGCTACTTATAGGGCTTCGAAAGTTCTAATTGCCCATTGTAATTGTTCCGATGGGACTGTCGACTTGGCAGTTTGCCAGTCGGCAAACGTTGGCCTGACCATGTTCCTTATTTCGATTGTATCTTCTTGTACCGGGTTGCTCCCTGGGAAGTGGGTCTGAAATAAAAGCTCTAGCCGCGCTATGCTAGTTTGTTTGTTTTCCTTGGATTACGGGTTCGTAGGCTGCTATCCATATTGACTTGCAAATAGAATGATTCCATGATCAGACATAGACTCATCCGAAAAGACATGCCAGTTTTTCAGATGTGGCTTAAGACCCCTACTTTCATGGTGATGTCTAAGACTTCTTCCCTTACTCTGGTTACAAATGTCGGTGTATTTCCGACTTTACTGATTTCTAAGTTATATCTAAATATAAAGTCAAGAATGTACTCACCTCTCATGTTGGTGTCGGTGCTACCCCATACCTCGTGATGTGCGTTGGCACAAAATGAATGTGCCGATTTTTTGTAGTATTTTTCACTATTTTTTTTATCGAACACCCGATGTTAATCGATATATTCGTGAAAAAAAGCAATCATCACCTTAACCAGCTGTTAAGTTCTATAAAAACAGTAGGCATTTAATTTTTGCTAATTATAATTTCAATATAAATATTAAATTGTTATCATCAGCTTATTATTATATTTGCACAGAAACTAAACAGCTGATTTATTTTGGTTGAATGGCAATTGCTTTGAATGTGTCACATTTGGTCGTGGAAAGCCAAAAATGAGCCACATCCGAATGTGCGCAAATGAGCCAAATATGAGTGGTCGTGGAAATAAGGTATTAGAGCCCTCGTGGCTTAAGTCTTGGGCTACTTGTGTAAATATAGTATTATCCGCAAGTACGTAATTCGAAATCGATTATTATTGTATCGAATGTAAAGATCGCAATAACTACCCTAGTATTTTTAGTAAAACTAATCGATAGAAATTAGTTAAATAAGTAAAATAATCGATATGTCAAACGAAGCGAGCTGTATCGATATGCAAATAGAACAATATCGATAAAACAAGCTTCTATACTTTACTATTTAGAATGTCATTGAGCGCGTTGGTTGATATCTTAATAAATAAAAGTGTAAATAAGAATAAAAGACTGAAAACTTTACAGTTAATTCTTAACTCAATTTTTATAATTTTTTTTTGTTGCTTTTAGTTGTGCAATAATTAATAAATAAATAATTTCGCAGTCAGAAATTATAGAATTTAACCAAGTCTAAGAAAAAGCTACAATATCAGACTCAAAAGAAGTACTACACAGGTACAGATGTTGGAGCTTGGAAAAAAGGCCCCTAACATTCTTGGATTGGATAGTAACCGAGTTGGGTAAATAAGCATTATCATAGTTAGTCGGTGGTACAACTTTTACTACCCAGTAGTACATTGAGGGAGTTCGGAAAAAAATACACATCGCTTCCGCCTGGAAAACTTCATGTATTTAGAGAGGACCTCTCCAAATCGGTCAGTTACGCGATCCGGTTACCGGAGGCGGTCGCTACTTAATTCCACATATTTTAAAGTATAATCTCACTGCAATGATGTGATGTTGACTCGAAATTGAGTTGGCTCAGCAATTCACTACTTGAGTCAAACTCACTGGCTAAAAGTTTAGCGTAAAATTTCAGAAACTTAATACGGACGGAGTTGTACATTCTAGTAAAATTAAATTGCATTTTAAAACATACAGGGCAGGCCTATCTTAAGCCGCCTGCATCATTTTCAGGAGCAGAATTAATTTTATCACATTCGCGTCCAGTAAAACCAGCGCATTTAACGTGCATAATATTCTCACACAACCAACAATTTACATATTGAAGATGAGGGGAATCCTCCAATTGCTTGAATAAGCAAGAGTTACTGCAGCAAGACATAATGTTTAATGGGTTAAGTGAGTAGAAGTTAGAGCAAGAGCGAGAGAGTTAAAAGCACTCAATTTGAGCTAAAATAAGATTTAGATTAGTAAACAAACACTGAGAAAAGAGAACCGATTCGAGCACAGAGCCCGCGCAGAATGCACAGGCAAAGCACCAATGGCGAAAATAGGCAAAAATACAAAAACAATAGCAGCCAATACACAGCCAACTCAAAGTAATCGATATATCGATATACACATTTTCTCTCTCTTTCTATACGTGTATCGGCTGCCATGCCGGCAAAGTTTGGCTATTCAACCAATTTTGTTTGGCTTTACAAATATTGGACACCACTGTATTCGAGATTTGTAGACCACACATTTCAATATTACTTCGTTGGTTAATATGTCTTTGTGGACATTTCAAAACTTTTAATAATTTAAAATTATTATTTTTTGCGCATTCAGCATACATGATCCTTAAATTCCTTAAAGATCTTCTCGTAGCTAATTGTGCTGGCTTTCTCTTGCTCTATGGAGATAGTCGTTAAATGACTATGACTACGCTCATCGTAGTCCTTAATTTATTTTTTTTAGAGCTTATTTGATAAACGTCCTTACTCCAAAAACCACAGATAGAAAGAATGCAAAAGTCTTAAGGACAACAAATTATTAAAATGGGCCGGCGCGAGCCTTGACAGAAATTTAATAAAAAAAATTAATTAATTTTTCAAATTCCCAATACATAAGATATTTTTAATTTACTTTTCTTTCTGTAAAAAAATTTTCTCATTGCTACTTTTAGCAATTTTGATACATTTTGCTCGTAATGGGTATTTCAAATTAAGCTTGATTAACATATCGATGCGTGTAGATTAAAGGGATGCGAAAATGATATTAACAGTAAATTATTTCAAGTCATGAAAAAAGTTTTCGTGAAATCGTGCCTCTTGCGTGTTTTTGGGCGTACCGGGCGTCGGGCTTTATGTTGGCACCTGGGAACGCACGATTTTCAGACCTAAAGCCCGTGGTGTTCCATTTCATTAATAGTTTTATTATCGTCAACAATCCAATTTTCTCATTTAGTTAATCTTGAACTAAATGGCCTAGTTAAGTGGTTTTGTAAACAGCACACTTTAGGACTCGACCCTCCAACCAATTAGCATAATTTTATATTCAATAATTTTTTCTTTCCCGACTGCTTTTAGTCGCGCACAAATAAATAAATAATAAATAAACCTGTGTGCCACATCTCAAGGCTGTAGCTGTAAAATTGCGCTTGTTATTAGTTTTTATATAAATTACGTGGGCGATGGTGGTTGTGGCTAAATTTTATTATAAACTTGATATAGGTCAACATCCTATGCATCCTATAAATTTGGATGCTCTAACTCTTATAGTTTTAGAGATAAAGCTGTACAAAACTGTGCTTAAAAAAATGCAGTTGAAGTAGCAAAAGTCGCAATATTTTAGCTTTACTCTGCTTCGCCTACCGGCGACTTTTTAATATTACCTGTTTCAGAAGTCGCAGTCGAAGCAGCAGCACAAAGCAAAAAGCGACAAAAATCAAACCGCAGAAACAGTTGCCGATTTTCGTTTCTTAATTTTTGCTGTGCTGCTACTTTCGTTCATAACCAAAAGCAGCAGCAGCAGCAACAGTTCGACTTCCAAAAGTCGACGCATGCGTCAGATCGACTTGTTTTTTTTTTTTTTCACTCACCAAATAAGTGCTTTTGGGTGCTACTTTCAGGCGAAGATTACTTGGTGTCAATCTCCTTGTACCGCTGCGGTCACCCTCTGTATCCTCGTCCCAGGTGAGTAGGTTTTCCAATGCTTCCAATGTACATATATTTGCGCCTTCTTGTTGTTGCAGGACCCCAGAAAACAACGCAAGTTGACGAGACCACAGAAAACTGAATGTTTTTTAAGTTTCTTAAGTATTTAATTATTTAATTAATAATCATTAGATCTAGCTGCCGCGAAGATGTGGATAGCGAGCATGTAACTGTCGAGTGGGCTCGACTGTAGCCCTTTCACACCTCACTTCAATCGAAGCGAGTCGGTGGTAGGTGAGCGTAGCGAATAGGGAGCGGAGCCCCTTGTTTTAAAATAAAATTTTGTCTACGATTCTCTATTTACATTCCCCAACACCCTAGGAAGAAGATTATACAGATGTTTGAGTAGCTTCTTGAGACCTTGTGACAAAATCAGTGTTGGACAATACATGTAAGAATGAATAGTTATTCAGTTCTTGCAATGAGTATTTGAATGTAGAACAATACAAAAACTAAATAATTCCAATGTGATATTATTGTTTATTGTTTCACTTTGAACATACAGTTCTCAACTGAATTTGGCGTCGAGTTACGTTAGGGCAAGGCGTATTTATTTAAGGTGACGTCTTCGATATAGTTGCCCTCTTTGAGGTTTCTATATTTGTAGGTACTACTAGAACTTTTCTAACTCACCTGGTTCACGAGATACGGAGGTGTAAGTGGGAGGGGCAAAATTGGAGCATTATGAAAAAAACTAATTATTAAAAAAAAAATTGACATTCGGCCCTGCGCAAAAATTAATTTGTATGTGCAATAAAGCTCACTCTTTTTGTGCACAGTGCAGAATGTAATTTTTTTATACCTGTTACTTATAAAAAATAAGTATAAGGGTACATTGTGTTCGTTGGAATGTGCGTAACAGGCAGAAGGAGGCATCTCCGACCACGACATAAAGCATATATATTCTTGTCCGTCTGACCGTCCGTCTGTCTGTCTGTATGAACAAAAGGATCTCAGAGACCAAAAGAGATAGAGATACAACACTTTCACTAAAAGACTTCTATATACCCCACGCAGATCAAGTTTGTTTCAAATTCAAGCCACGCCCCCCTCCGCCCCCGCAAATAGCGAAAAACCGTCTGAACAAAGAAATCTCAGAGACTAAAAGAGAAAGAGTTACCAAATTTGGCACACAGATTTATATATACCATAGCTTGCAAATAACTGTCGACCGTTTTTTTTCTTGTGCTCTCTTTGCGAGCACAACCGAAAAAGTTCATACTCTCTCGCTCTCGCTCTGAGCAAGAGATTTTTGCTGTCTTCATTTCTGTTTTCTTTTGAGCGCTTTTCGTTGAGCTCTTTTTATTTCGGTCGTTCAATGAGTAGCTTCTTGAGACCTTGTGACAAAATCAGTGTTGGACAATACATGTAAGAATGAATAGTTATTCAGTGCGTAAAGAGCGGAACGAGAAACGCTCGCACAAAGAGAGTCAGCAAAAGACCGATTGACCGAAAAACTCAACGCAAACGGTCTTCACATTTACTTTCGTTGTTGTTGCAATTAATATATTTCGTATGCAAAACGAACGCTTGTGAATGTATACCAATACATATGCAAAGAAATAATACAATTTGATTACAAATTTTTTTTTTGTATTTTTATATATATTATATATATATTTTTTGTAACATTTTTTAGATATTATGTGTTAAGCAATTAAGCAATTAAACGTTTAACGATTTGCTTGCCTATGCGTGTGAATGTATACCAATACATACGCAAAAGACTTTTTTCTTCACTGAACACGACAAAACGGTCTTGGAACAACCGAAACAAAACAGAATAGAAAAAAAACGGTTTCGCTCTGAGCGCGAGCAAGCTCATTCGAGAACCCAAGAAACGGTTGCTCTCTGAGTCTTTTCGTAAAGAGTCAGAGAGAGACACATATTTGCGAACAACGAGAAACGGTCGACAGTTATTTGCAAGCTCTGATATATACCTCACGCAGATCAAGTTTGTTTCAAATTTAATCCACGCCTCCCCCTCCGTCCCCGCAAATCGCTAAAAACCACCACACCCACAGTTTTTAAGATAGTACGTTTTTTGTGATTATTAGCATTATCTATTATCCTACTGAATCGCATTAAGATCGGACATGTAGAACGACAGTTATGGCGAATTAAAGTTTTCAGATCAAAACAAGTATTTTCTTTAAAGTACTTTTCAATATTTTAAAGTAAGGAACGGGTATCATATGGTCGGGATCTCGACTATAGCCTTTCCCGCTTGTTATACCCGTTACTTATAAAAAATAAGTATAAGGGTATATTGTGTTCGTTGGAATGTATGTAACAGGGAGAAGGAGGCATCTCCGACCCTATAAAGTATATATATTCTTGATCAGCATCAATAGCCGAGTCGATATAGCCATGTCCGTCAGTCCGTCTGTCCGTCTGTCTGTCTGTATGAACAAAAGGATCTCAGAGACCATAAGAGATAGAGATACCAAACTTTCACTAAAAGACTTTTATATACCCCACGCAGATCAAGTTTGTTTCAAATTTAAGCCACGCCCCCCTCCGCCCCCGCAAATAGCGAAAAACAGTCTGAACAAAGAAATCTCAGAAACTAAAAGAGATAGAGTAACCAAATTTGGCACACAGATTTATATATACCTCACGCAGATCAAGTTTGTTTCAAATTTAATCCACGCCCCCATCCGCCCCCGCAAATCGCGAAAAACCACCACACCCACAGTTTTTAAGATAATACGTTTTTTGTGATTATTACCGTTATCTATTAGCATTATCTATTATCCCACTAAATCGCATCAACATCAGACATGTAGAACGACAGTTATGGCGAATTAAAGTTTTCAGAGCAAAACAAGTATTTTCTTTAAAGTACTTTTCAATATATTTAAGTAAGTAACGGGTATCATATAGTCGGGATCTCGACTATAGCCTTTCCCGCTTGTTTTTTTTATAAATATAATATTTTTATTTACAAATTTTATGCGTATTATTTTCATTTCGTTCGTCACAAAATTGGATATCAGATATTTTGGGGCTAGAATATGCTTTCGTCACGAGAGTCTTACCTCCTGTAGAGATTATTTTTTTGGGGTTAAAATTATATTCATAGAATCATGAAAAACACCATTTTTCGTTACTAATTGTGGTAGTAAAACCTGCTTGCAGGTTTTGGCACAAGTACTGTTGTACTTAAATCGAACTTTGAAATGTGTACCGTTTAGGCCTTGCAAGTTGATTCGCATTAATCTGCCCTAAAAGTTCATTGATCAGAAAAGGCACGTACACACAGAAAACGGCGATCTGAGAAAGTAAAGCATTTATTTGCCCGCACTAGTAGAAGAGGAGAGCTGCTCGCAATCGTCAAAAAAAGCATATGGTGGCAATACCGTGCTTGCCAGTCAGCTCAACGCGAAAGACGCGTGCAGATGCGGTGCACTAAATCTGCGCTTTTAAACGGAGTTTCGGTCATAATTAATTAAGAATAGTAATGAAAATTCGTTAGAAATCTATAAATGATTTCTCAGATCACTTCGTCCCGTAAATAACATTAGGTAACAAATTTTACCTTTTTGGATATTAAACGGATGAAACCCACTTATTTGGATAGATTTGGGGCCACAAACGACGAAAAACATTTTTTTTTCAAAAATCTCTTATTTTTTTCTTACTTTTTTTTAGATGTGCGCCCACTTTTCCATCATTTCTTGTGAATCACAAAAAAGCTTTGCTTTTCTGAAAGCTAATGAATATATCTATAATTTATAAATTAACAAAGATAAATTTTTGCAGTGAGAAATTTATGAATTTTTTATATTTTGTCTTCTATTTTATTTACATATTATTTATGACTTCCTTGTGGAGCGACATGACCTTTAGTATAAACATGTTTTGTGTTTTTTAGATATCTTAACTCATCCATTTGCTGTTGTCTTACGTATTATGACCAAAGTTGTAACAATTGTATGCAAAGGAAAACTGTATAGACAGATCCAAAGCTAGATCCTATGCACCAGTATGGACAAGTAAGTGCACGCAGATCGCCGAGGAAGCATAGCGGACGGGACCCTTCTGGCACCTTAGCTCTTTCGGTGTGGGGTGGGTTTTTGCCGTGTCCTCTAACTACGCCTACATATAATTTTATTTAAAGAAACTAACTAACTTACTGAAACTAACCACAAAAAGAAACCAGCAGAAGGCTAAAATCGAGATTCCATAAAAACAATTAAAAAGGAGTGAAGCTTCTATCATGCCATCGATGTCCTTCGTTGATGTGGGGTTCACGGTGTTAATTGACCCCTTGCGCTCGATACCCACCCAACCATTGGATTTTCTGCGCATTAAAATTTCGGAAAATCCCCTAAAAAAAATCCGCTACATTTAATTACGTCCTCAGGTCATCAGGAAAAAACGGAAATATTTACCAAATCATTATAAAATTATTTAATTTCCATGAATAAATTTCCAAAGTATCTGAATCTTTCAGAAGAGAACAGCAGTTTTCTTAACGATAATCAATTTGGGGGTCTTAATTGCCAATGACATAAGGAAACTTATTTCATAACGGACTAAAACTAATAATTTAATTGTAGTAGCGACTAAAAGTGATCATGTTCAAGCGAAGTTTAATATATATAGATATTTTTTTTTTTTTGTTATATAATTGATTTTCTTTTCTCTTAGTGCATTTGTATAATTTTCTCCCTGCTGTAAGCAAAAGTTATTAATAATTATAGGTTTGGTAAATAAAAAAAATATAATAGATAGAAATTGGATAACAGTGTATAATTGTAGAAAAGCATATAATTAGATTTAGAAAACAAAAATATAAAAAAAATGTCAAATTTAACTTTAAGGCTTTAATTATTTACGTTACTGTTTCATATTTTTTCGTTTTTTATTTATTTAACTTTTTTTTTTTTTTTTAATTAATTAAATGGAATTTATTTCCACTGAATATTTACATACATATGCAACCACGATCGTTAGGGCACCGAAAAAAACAGGGGCTGAATGCGATATTTGTTTTGTTTATTTATTTTTTTATTATATTTAATTTAATTAAATATAATTATTTTCGTTATTATTTATTTAATTTTTAATGCCTCTATATAGCTATTAATGTATGTGATGACGTAATAGATATCGATTCCCATATGCCGTATCGATCGTAGGGTATACATGTATATCAAGAACCAGCTGACCACAATTTCAACAAGCGGGAAAGGCTATAGTCGAGATCCCGACTATATGATACCCGTTACTTACTAAAATATATTGAAAAGTACTTTAAAGAAAATACTTGTTTTGCTCTGAAAACTTTAATTCGCCATAACTGTCGTTCTACATGTCCGATCTTGATGCGATTTAGTGGGATAATAGATAATGCTAATAGATAACGGTAATAATCACAAAAAACGTATTATCTTGAAAACTGTGGTAGTGGTGGTTTTTCGCGATTTGCGGGGGCGGATGTGGGCGTGGATTAAATTTGAAACAAACTTGATCTGCGTGAGGTATATATAAATCTGTGTGCCAAATTTGGTTACTCTATCTCTTTTAGTTTCTGAGATTTCTTTGTTCAGACTGTTTTTCGCTATTTGCGGGGGCGGAGGGGGGCGTGGCTTAAATTTGAAACAAACTTGATCTGCGTGGGGTATATAGAAGTCTTTTAGTGAAAGTTTGGTATCTCTATCTCTTATGGTCTCTGAGATCCTTTTGTTCATACAGACAGACAGACGGACAGACGGACAGACGGACATGGCTATATCGACTCGGCTATTGATGCTGATCAAGAATATATATACTTTATAGGGTCGGAGATGCCTCCTTCTCCCTGTTACATACATTCCAACGAACACAATATACCCTTATACTTATTTTTTATAAGTAACGGGTATAAAAATTCCTTTATTAAAAACGCAAATTTATTGATATTTTAGACTACGCAACACTTTCACAATATATCAAAATCATACGATCAATTAAGTAAATTGATCAAACAAAAGCACAATAACTTTTAAAGATCACTGTGGCTGCAGCAAGCTTATGGCCAAGCTTTAACCAAAACTTAAAGCTTTCCCACCGAAGCTTAAAGCTTTCGAGCTTCCGCCTTAGCCACAGTGAACACTCGCTAAATAACACTCACCAGATCGTCGACGAAGGCCTTCTCGAAGAATGCTGTTGTATATGTGTGTGTGGGAATGATGATGTGTGTGGGATGATGATGTATGTGAATGAGTTGTGCGTGTGTGTGATTTATGTGTGTGTGTGATTATGATGTGTGTGTGATTTATGTGTGTGTGTGATTATGATGTGTGTGTGATTTATGTGTGTGTGTGATTGGTGTGTGTATATGAATTGTAAACAGTTTATTTTCTTTTTTCTCTTCGAAAAATTTTAATTTAAATATGCTTTTGTTTCACAACTTTTTTTTTTTTTTTTTTTTTTTTTTTTGTTTCATTTCTTCTCTATTTATATTTTTTTTTTGTTTTTTCTTCACAATTACAGGGTATTACAAACACCTGAGAGAAAAGCAAGTCAATGGCCTCTTGGCCAACCACAATTTACAATATTTTTAACAATGATCACTTTTATTTTATTTATGTCACTTGCTGCCACTTTTTGTTGTTGTTGCTGTTACGGTCATCCAACTGGCAATGGCCAGTATCGGAGCCGGGAAAAGGGAAGAAAAAGTCAACGTTGGTGCTCCTCTGGGCACGATAGGGTTCCTTTGGGTTCTACTCGGGCTCTTTGGGCCACTTAAGGGTCCGGATTGAGCGCGAGAGAGCGCTGGCGCTCTTTTGGCCAGTCAAACTCCCACGCACAAGAGGAGAGGGCGCTAGAGGCTGGTCAGTTGGGGCTTCTAACCTTGCTGCTATTGCCGAAATTAGGCCGGCTATGGGCGAATCCAAATGGTCTTTAGCATATGAGCCAAGAATAACGGGCTGCGAACTGAGAAAACATGAGTTGAGCATCTCTCACTTTTGGGATTACCACTGTAATATTTACCTGGCTCTATTGCAAGCAACCAAGGGCGAAAAGGAGTGGACGTCAGAAGAATTTGGGGCCTTTCGTTGCCCAGTAAAAAATAAAAATTGGCCTTGTTGCCAAATACCATGCGTCGTCTTGCAGCAGTTGTCAAAGCGGAAAAGACCGATGCTCCACATGTGAGCTGGCTTCCGGGCTTAAAAGCTCATTTTGACAGTAGCTGTCAGAAATGCTCGGATATGCAACTCTAGGGTGCAGCATACCAGGCTCAAAGCTTTATGCAGCTAAAGCTCACAACATTACAACTCTGAGCGCAACAGCTGATCATGAAAGCTCCATTTTGACCGTCTGGCAACACCGCAAGAACTTAACGAAACTTTCAAATTTGAAAGGGGCGTTAAAGTCAAATTTGAATTTGAAAATGAACGTTACGGCTAATGTTGTAATTTTAAACGTACGACAGACATACATTTGAGCTGCCTGCGATCATTTTATCGCAAACAGAGCTGCATATCAAATGATGTCTGTTAGGGAATTTATGTTATTCTGCGACCATTACAAAACCCGAAAATCCGACAAACGTCAGGCCGAGGATTAGAGGGAATTAGGGACGAATGTCCTTAGCATGGAAAGTACCAATTTCTTTACCAGCTAAGTCCTCCAAGACATAAAAACAACTTCCAAGTTTCTTCTTAACCCGACATTTCAGGAATTGTGGACCTAATTTCGCATTGAAGTTTTGCGTAAATTTGCTAAGCGAAAAATTACGACAGAAAACTTCCTGTCCTTCCTTAAAGGATACGGGTTTCGAAAGCAGATTATACTGCTGAACATTGCGTTCATAGGCTTTACGAATATTTGATTGTAGATCTTTTCGCAGTAAAGCCAAATTGTCAGATCTATCGAGAGCTACAACAGGTTCTTCTAAAAGGGTCAAGTTTTTCAATAAACGATTGTCCGAACCATGCGTGATCATATCTAGTCCGAAGAGCGCTTTATAAGGGGAACAACCCAGGGATTGATGTAAAGATGAACGCAAAGCACAAGAAATGCTGGTGAGATATTTATCCCATTCTCTCTGATCCCTGGAAATATAGGATCTTACCGCAGCTAACAAGGAACGATTAACCCGTTCAGCAGCATTACTCTGGGGAGAATATAAGGCTGTATAGACGTGATTTATTCCTAATTCGGTTAAAAAAGCATTAAAGTCATTTGCCTTGAATTGTGTACCATTATCGCTAACTATTGTTTCTGGAACTCCGAAACAATGAAACACTTGAGTCAACAAAAACTCCTGAATCTTGGCAGAAGTAAATTTCTTTTACGGATGCAACCAGTGAAACTTACTAAAATGGTCCAGCACTATGAGCAAACCAAGGTGGCCGTCTTTACTCCGCGGATATGGACCAAGCAAGTCTATGTAAAGCCTTTGGAATGGTCTGCGTGTTGGACTCTGCACTCCCATAGGGGGTCTAAGAGTACAATTTGGGGCTTTCGTTTCCTTGCAAATTTGGCAGTTGCGAATATAATTATGGACCTCGGTTGGTAAACCAGGCCAATATAAATGACGACGAAGCTTTTCAATAGTTTTCTGCATGCCGCCATGCGAAGAAACAATACTATCATGTGCTTGCTTAAGAACGGCAGCTCGAAGACGTTCTGGATCCCAAAGCTTCCAAGCATTATTCTCTTGTTCTTGGTCCCCTGAAGCATGATCTGTACGAATGTAGATAAATTGATCAACAAGTTTTATATCCGGGAATCGATCTTTATTTTCCCTGACATTATCCTTTAATTTCACGTAGTCTAAGTCCTGAAACGCGCTTGATTCTAAGTCGATTACTGGTGCTGTCTCTATTGCGGCCAATTCTCCTTCATTTAATCGTGAAAGCAAGTCTGAAACAATATGGTCTTTACCCTTGCGATGAGAAAACGCGAACTTATATTGCTGAAGACGAAAGATCCAACGCGCAAGTCTACCGGAAACATTCTGCTGCCGCATCAACCACAGCAGACTTGAGTGATCTGTCACTACCTCGAATTCCTGAAGCTCCAAGTAGCAACGGAACTTCTCAATAGCTAAAATCACAGCTAGACATTCTCGCTCGGTTACGCTATAATTTCTTTGTGATCGACTCAACTTCTTTGACATAAAAGCTATGGGTTTTTCGTCATTCTCTTCCGACATCTGGACTAACACAGCACCTATTCCAACATTACTCGCATCGCAGTGTAAGTAGAATTTTTTCGTAAAATCTGCATTCTGCAGTACCGGAGCGGAAGTCAAAATAATCTTTAGCTTGTCCATGGCCTCTTGTGCTTCTGCTGTCCAGATAAACTTTTTCTTGGTGGATAACACATTGGTGATCGGACAAGTGACATCGGAAAAGTTGGAAATAAAACGGCGATACCATCCACAGATACCTAAAAATTCACGAACTTGTCTTAGATTTTTAGGAGTTGGCCAATTTAATATACATGAAACCTTCTCCGGATCAGTGTGAATTCCATCTTTGCTAATGGCATAGCCAAGATAGTTCACACTGGTAACACAAAACTGGCTCTTCTGGATGTTAAGAGTAAGATTAGCTTTGCTTAACTTCCCTGCAATACGCACAAGTACCGCGAGATGAGTAGAAAAATCTTCTGACACGATACATAAATCGTCCAGGTATCCGAAGACACAATTTCGGAGATCTGGTGGAATTATGCTATCGACTAATCGACACATAGTTGAGGGAGCATTACACAAACCGAAAGGCATTACCTTAAATTGGTATAACGGCCTTCCTGGTATTGTGAATGCTGTTAAATGCTTTGATTCCTTGGTAAGTTCTATTTGCCAATAGGCATCTTTAAGATCTAACTTCGTGATGAGCACCGGCTTAGGCAAACGTGCAAATATGCCATCGATGCTAGGCAAAGGGTATGCATCTTTTTTTGTGGCCTCGTTGAGTCTACGCGCATCCAAGCAAAGGCGAACTTTATTGGGCTTTATCACTAAGCGCATTGGAGAGCTCCAAGCACTAGTTGATGGTTCTATCACACCTAAGTCTAGCATGCGATCTATCTCGGAAAATATCAGCTTCTCCACGGCAGGACTAACCGGGTAATAGCGCTGTTTTACAGGTTTAGCATCTCCGATATCTATAAGGTGCTGGATTAGACTAGTTCGACCTAAACTATCGGAACAACTGGGGAACAATTTTTTTACTACCTCCAATTGTGATAATTGTAGACTTATCAGTGGATAGGAATTGGGTTCTGGATTGGCTGTTACATCTGAATCAGATTCCAAAGCATTTATTATATTGGGAGCAAGCTCAAAAATTCTCCAAAAATCAACACCTAAAATAAGTCTCTGCTTGATGCATGGTATTACATAGAGCAGAATTGGCCTTTGTTGACCCTTATAGGACATTACCACATTTAACACACCAATGACGTCATGAGGACTACCATCAGCAGTTTTAACGTAGGATTTAATGGCTTTAAACTGAGAACAACTTGAAAAATCGTGAGCTGCTAGCGAAGATCCAACACAACTCACATTTGCTCCAGTATCTAACAAACCTTGCTCTTCATAATCCAGAAACGAGACGGAAGCATAGCTACGCCAATCATTATTTCTACCAAAAATTGATGAAATGACTAATTTACGCCTATCACTAATGGTTTTATAATATTTTCTTATTCTAATTGAACTCCTCTTAGGGATGGGAGGTGTTTTCTCGAATATCCTATCCCGAACTTCATAATAATTCTTCAATCTTTCTTCGTAGGATGGAAAGGGAGTGGGGATTGCAACAGGTAACTCATTATGCTGGCGACTTGCGATTTTTATAGGCTGAGCCACGGAAGCCGAGCGAAAACTACTGTTGACTTGATAAGACATATCCTTTATTTCTTCGGGGGCAACCTTGTATTGTTGGTTGCACCCTTCTGGCGGTTTTCCGCTAACCGACGCTGACAATTGACACACTGAGGTTTATATACCTGTGGAGCTCCACAACCATAACAAAAAACGCGTCGGTCTGCTAAGCAGTCTTCCCAAAAATGTCCGAGGTCTTCGCAGTTCCAACACTTGACATTTGGGCCAGCCTGTCGAATTGCCGCAACTTCGTTTGCGATCTCACCAGATGCGTTTGACTCTACCTCTGAATACGTATCCTCCACGGCGTATACTTGCTGCCGAAGGACTTGAGGTTTCGTCTTCGAAGCTCCCTCTGTACATGAGCGCAATTCTCCAATTAGGTTTTCATTCATCTGCACCAATCTTCGGAGATGTCCTACGGAATGTATAGGCTCATATAAAAGTTTGTGCCTGTGCAGCGGAAGAACGTTATTCTTCAAAATTTCCATCAGCTCTTCGTCAGATATTTTAACAGATGATCTGTCAATAAGTGACGCAACTGCATCATAAAAGGCTGTGAACGTTTCACCAGATTTTTGTTTTCGTGAACGAACTTGTTCCTTTATTGTGAATTCGGACCGATAGTCATTATATTGGTGACGTAAAGCTGCGCAAAAATCTGTCCAAACAATATGTTCAACCTGCTTATGGTATCTCCAATACCAATCTCCCGCCTTGCCTACGAAGAGGACATGCATGTATTTGCACAGTGCACGGAAGTCACTGTCTAAAGTTTCGTAAAGATAAAGATCTAACCCGATAGATGAATTCCTCCACGCCAAGACTATCGGGAGACCCATTGAAAGTCAGATTCCATTTTTGCATAGTATCTGCTATCTTCCCAGGGTAGACAAAAGAATTTAAAGCTGAAGAGACTGGTCGGCTTGTTAGCTGTGGAGCAACTAACTCTTCATGAGGCCGTATGGAGGCCGTATGGTCAACGAGGAGAGTACTCGTGTCACTGTCTGCTCGATCATATTTTGTATAGCAGTATAATCAGGTACATTACTCCTCCTATTATTGGCAGCCTGATTTGGACGACCTCTTCTTCTGTTAACAGGTGGAGGAGGAGCTACTGCTTCACTGCGATTTGTAGAATTGCTAATTTCTAGCGTTTCTTGTTGAGAAGCATCAGCGTTAGCTGAATTAGCATTCTGGACATCTGTCTGACCCTGAGCAGCAGCTTGTTCAAGGGCTTTTGCGAGATTTCTAGTTACAGCTCTATCTTGTACAAAAACTTGTTCCTGTCGCGGAGGCGAGCAATTCCCTACCACTACTTTTAAAGAACCGGGTTCCAAATCCCGATTACATTCGGGACACTCTGGGTGCGTTTTTATCCAAGACTCGAGACATGTTCGATGAAACACATGATAACATTGAGTAATATATCACGCCTGGGTGTTGTTCATATCCTGCAAACAAATTTTGCAACCATTCTGGCCTTGCCTGGATGTGGAAGGATTGTCTGTTGGACTACGTTGTACGTTCATGTTAATGTAAATTTTTCCTGATATTCGACCTATTTGAAGACTAATATAAATGTAACTGATAACAACGGACAATTTAGCACGAAATAAGTAGAAATTTTTTTTTTTTTTTTGACTATTGAGGGTAGAGGAATGCTTCTGTGCTGGAAGTGCAAAACTTAATATGAGACGAGTTGCATTGGTAAAAGGACGCTACAGAATCACGCATTATTCACATCTACAACTCATCAGTATACGCAGCTTTACGTTCTCCTGGCAATGAGCACTCTCCAACAGTGTATTAGCAACTACAATTTTCAATGTTGACAAATAGCTTCAATAAAAATTCATACAGGGACCTTCGGATAGGGTATTCAAGCTGATGAACTACTCCCGAATCTACAGAGCTATGTACAAGATTTAACAAAAAGATATACCTTGTCTACAACGAAAATAAGCAGCATATACAGCATCGAGCTGGTTTTGCCTGAGCAATTCATGTTTAGCAATTAAGGATCAACTACTATAGATAATATGCAGTCAGCCACTCCATTGACACTCTGGCAGGGTATTTGATGTTAGCCAAATACACCAGAATCAACAGAGGCTTAGAGAAGTGGTTCTCATATTTTCTTTTAGCTTCGGCTCGCGAAGTTTTCCCGGGCAAGCACGAACTAAAACGACACTATCATACCCTGAATATTATCCACTATATCATTTTAGGGACTATCCGGCAGGATATTCAACTCGAGTCGAATACTCCAGAGTCAACGGATGTATAAGATGACCTAATTAATGCATTCAACGAAGAACAGTATTCGTTAGCCGACCTACAGCAAAAGTAGCCTTTGCTAAACAATAAAGCATCTGATAATGCTCAACACAAACTGATGTGAGACAACTAACTACTGATTTGAGTCTTCAACAACTATTAGCATCCAGAAGCGTCGTTACTCCTTCTAACAGTTAGCTGATTCACGTTGCCGGGGCTAAGTTGCTTCCCCACCTTAATAATAATATTAAGGTGCAACACTATCTAAAAATGAGAATGATTATGTGAAGCAAATTGCTTGCCCCACGTTGGGCGCAAAAAATTTATGTAACAATTGTATGCAAAGAAACTGTATAGACAGATCCAAAGCTAGATCCTATGCACCAGTATGGACAAGTAAGTGCACGCAGATCGCCGAGTCGAGGAAGCATAGCGGACGGGATCCTTCTGGCACCTTAGCTATTTCGGTGTGGGGTGGGTTTTTGCCGTGTCCTCTAACTACGCCTACATATAAATTTATTTAAAGAGTCCCTACTGAAACTAGCCACAAAAAGAAACCAGCAGAAGGCTAAAATCGAGATTCCATAAAAACAATTAAAAAGGAGTGAAGCTTCTATCATGCCATCGATGTCCTTCGTTGATGTGGGGTTCACGGTGTTAATTGACCCCTTGCGCTCGATACCCACCCAACCATTGGATTTTCTGCGCATTAAAATTTCGGAAAATCCCCTAAAAAAAATCCGCTACATTTAATTACGTCCTCAGGTCATCAGGAAAAAACAGAAATATTTACCAAATCATTATAAAATTATTTAATTTCCATGAATAAATTTCCAAAGTATCTGAATCTTTCAGAAGAGAACAGCAGTTTTCTTAACGATAATCAATATGGGGGTCTTAATTGCCAATGACATAAGGAAACTTATTTCATAACGGACTAAAACTAATAATTTAATTGTAGTAGCGACTAAAAGTGATCATGTTCAAGCGAAGTTTAATATATATAGATATTTTTTTTTTTTGTTATATAATTGATTTTCTTTTCTCTTAGTGCATTTGTATAATTTTCTCCCTGCTGTAAGCAAAAGTTATTAATAATTATAGGTTTGGTAAATAAAAATAATATAATAGATAGAAATTGGATAACAGTGTATAATTGTAGAAAAGCATATAACTAGATTTAGAAAACAAAAATATAAAAAAAATTTCAAATTTAACTTTAAGGCTTTAATTATTTACGTTACTGTTTCATATTTTTTCGTTTGTTATTTATTTAACTTTTTTTTTTTTTTAATTAATTAAATGGAATTTATTTCCACTGAATATTTACATACATATGCAACCACGATCGTTAGGGCACCGAAAAAAAACAGGGGCTGAATGCGATATTTGTTTTGTTTATTTATTTTTTTTATTTTTTTATTATATTTAATTTAATTAAATATAATTATTTTCGTTATTATTTATTTAATTTTTAATGCCTCTATATTTTTTTTTTTTATGTTTATTGTATTGAAATAGCTTATATGTATTTAGCTATTAATGTATGTGATGACGTAATAGATATCGATTCCCATATGCCGTATCGATCGTAGGGTATACATGTATATCAAGAACCAGCTGACCACAATTTCAAAAATTCCTTTATTAAAAACGTAAATTTATTGATATTTTAGACTACGCAACACTTTCACAATATATCAAAATCATACGATCAATTAAGTAAATTGATCAAACAAAAGCACAATAACTTTTAAAGATCACTGTGGCTGCAGCAAGCTTATGGCCAAGCTTTAACCAAAACTTAAAGCTTTCCCACCGAAGCTTAAAGCTTTCGAGCTTCCGCCTTAGCCACAGTGAACACTCGCTAAATAACACTCACCAGATCGTCGACGAAGGCCTTCTCGAAGAATGCTGTTGTATATGTGTGTGTGGGAATGATGATGTGTGTGTGGGATGATGATGTATGTGAATGAGTTGTGCGTGTGTGTGATTTATGTGTGTGTGTGATTATGATGTGTGTGTGTGATTTATGTGTGTGTGTGATTATGATGTGTGTGTGATTTATGTGTGTGTGTGATTGGTGTGTGTATATGAATTGTAAACAGTTTTTTTTCTTTTTTTTGTAATTTCTCTTCGAAAAATTTTAATTTAAATATGCTTTTGTTTCACAACTTTTTTTTTTTTTTTTGTTTTTGTTTCATTTTTTCTCTATTTATATTTTTTTTTTGTTTTTTCTTCACAATTACAGGGTATTACAAACACCTGAGAGAAAAGCAAATCAATGGCCTCTTGGCCAACCACAATTTACAATATTTTTAACAATGATCACTTTTATTTTATTTATGTCACTTGCTGCCACTTTTTGTTGTTGTTGCTGTTACGGTCATCCAACTGGCAATGGCCAGTATCGGAGCCGGGAAAAGGGAAGAAAAAGCCAACGTTGGTGCTCCTCTGGGCACGATAGGGTTCCTTTGGGTTCTACTCGGGCTCTTTGGGCCACTTAAGGGTCCGGATTGAGCGCGAGAGAGCGCTGGCGCTCTTTTGGCCAGTCAAACTCCCACGCACAAGAGGAGAGGGCGCTAGAGGCTGGTCAGTTGGGGCTTCTAGCCTTGCTGCTATTGCCGAAATTAGGCCGGCTATGGGCGAATCCAAATGGTCTTGAGCATATGAGCCAAGAATAACGGGCTGCGAACTGAGAAAACATGAGTTGAGCATCTCTCACTTTTGGGATTACCACTGTAATATTTGCCTGGCTCTATTGCAAGCAACCAAGGGCGAAAAGGAGTGGACGTCAGCAGAATTTGGGGCCGTTCGTTGCCCAATAAAAAATAAAAATTGGCCTTGTTGCCAAATACCATGCGTCGTCTTGCAGCAGTTGTCAAAGCGGAAAAAAACCGATGCTCCACATGTGAGCTGGCTTCCGGGCTTAAAAGCTCATTTTGACAGTAGCTGTCAGAAATGCTCGGAAATGCAACTCTAGGGTGCAGCATACCAGGCTCAAAGCTTTATGCAGCTAAAGCTCACAGCATTACAACTCTGAGCGCAACAGCTGATCATGAAAGCTCCATTTTGACCGTCTGGCAACACCGCAAGAACTTAACGAAACTTTCAAATTTGAAAGGGGCGTTAAAGTCAAATTTGAATTTGAAAATGAACGTTACGGCTAATGTTGTAATTTTAAACGTACGACAGACATACATTTGAGCTGCCTGCGATCATTTTATCGCAAACAGAGCTGCATATCAAATGATGTCTGTTAGGGAATTTATGTTATTCTGCGACCATTACAAAGTTGGTTCAAATCGGTCGACTATATCTGCCATTGAAGGGATCGTTTGAGAATCAGCCTCTTATGAAAAGTTATGTTGTTTCTTGAGATATATCAACCAATCAGATTGTGTATCTGATAATGTGTTTTATATCCCTACAAAATTTGGTTCAAATCGGTTTACTGTATTATATAGCTACCATAGGAACGATACGAAGGTTCGATATGCAACCTTTAGTATGAAAAACTTTTTTATTTTTTAAGTTATATATACCAAACTTACAAATTATAAACCTCTTGTTGCGTTATACAACCTGTTCAAATATTGGAATCTGACGGTTATAACATATATTACCGATCGGTCGACAGTCAACTTTTGCGTAAAACTTGTTATATTGCTTATATAATAATGACTTAGCCGTCTCTCCATAGATTTTAATGAATCATATCTTAAACGATGCGTAATTATTGCATCTAAATATAATAACAAAAAAATAAACAATAAAGAAAAGCTTAACAAAAAATCATAATATTTTTAATTTGATAATGTATTCCTCTTAATCTACTATCTTAAATCTTAGACTTTATATAAATTAATTAGAGAAATATTCATTACCTTTCCAATAAACTAAACCTTCGGAAAATTGGTTTTGACTTTCTCGAGTAATTATGACAAATGTGGATGCACCTTTCAAAAAAGGTACTAAGAAAAGCCAGACTCTTAAAAAATGCCAAAAAAAAATCTCACCATCGAAAAAAAAATGTTTTTTCGTCGTATGGAACCTTAAATCTATCCAAAAAAGTGTGTTTGGTCCGTGTAATTGTTTGGCTGTTGTCCAAGATTTTACGTGCAGCATTATCAATTTAGTTAGATTAAAAAATATTTTTTTTCGGCTTGGTGGCAACCATTTTTTTTTGGCAGCTCTACAAAGTCATCTATCTTTTCATAAAAATAAAATTACTTGTGAATTTTGGCGCCCAATGTATGGTGACCTTTAAAGCTAATAAATAAGCAAAACTGTTAAAAGTTAAAAAAGTTTAATATGGATAAATATTTTTTAGGTATTTAATACCGGAGCGAATCGTTAAGATGCTCGAACGATGCAACCCGAGTCTCCCCACTCACGACTGGAAAGTTGTGAAGGTAGAGGAGATGAAGGGTCCAACGAACCAGGTCGTGCTGATTCTCAACAAAGAATCGCTCGCCCCAATTGAGGCCGCTGGTAACGAGCTGAACTTCGGTTTCAGCTCTGTTTCCATTCGGGTGTATAAGACACCGCGGCCGGTATAGATTCTCCCGACAAGCCAGTCGAGGAGGACATAACGGCAGAGCCAGAGGATCCGGAGCATAGCGACGCTGAACGCGGCTATATTTCCGATGCGTCCACCATAACGCGGGATCTGAAGGCAATGTGCCAACTGGGTGAAGGAGAGGCCACCTCGGATGTAGCGTCGGACGATGAGGACGCGAACGTGACAGTGGTGGAGGGACCATCTTCAGATGTCTGTAAAGATTCTGGTGGAGGGACCATCTTCAGATGTCTGTAAAGATTCTGCAGATAAACCTCCACCACTGTAAAGCAGCCTCAGCTGCACTACTACTCCGTCTGGCTCGAGACGGAGCCGACATAGTCCTAGTCCAGGAACCCTGGTTGATTGGTGGTAAGGTTTCTGGACTAGGAACACCAGACTACAAGCTAGTAGTTGCTGAAACACAAGGTAAAACCCGTACCTGTATTCTGGCCAGAAAACATTTGAGTATTTTCTTGCTTCATAATTTCAGCAATGAGGACAACACGGCAGCAAGCCTGGAACTCCAGTCAGCTCCGATAAGGTTGCTGTCCTGTTACATGGCCTATGACCAACCGGGCCCTCCTCCAGAAGAAGTCACGAGAGGTCTAATAAAAGACTGCGAGACGCGAGGTATCAACCTCATCATTGGATGCGATGCCAATGCACACCACACCCAGTGGGGCAGCACAGATACAAACACAAGGGGTGAGTCACTCCTAAACTACCTTCTCAACACTAACCTAGTTTTAGGCAACAAAGGTTGCGAACCTACTTTTATAATTAAGGGCAGGAAGGAGGTCATTGACCTTACCCTGGTATCTTATCCTATATATGATCTCATCAGAGACTGGAAAGTGGCAGACGATCACTCCTTCTCTGATCATAGGTATATTGAATTCTCCCTCAAATCGAGGCACTCTAAACCAGCCCCGTTTACCAACCCAAGAAAAACCAAATGGCCAATATTTATTGATATCCTTAAAAAGGCTATCCCAGAGATAGCACCAGAAGGAACTCACTCTACAGAGCGACTGAGCTACTTAATAAAAACCTTTACTGAGGCTTGCAACTCGGCTTTCAGGGCAGCATGTCCCATTAGCAGACCCAAAAGGGGTAAGCAACCACCATGGTGGAACCCCAGCCTAAACGAACTCCGCAAGAGCTCGAGACACCTCTTCAATCAAGCCAAGGCTGTTAACACAGAAGAAACTTGGCTAGACTATAAACACGCCCTATTAATATACAAAAAGGCGACTCGACAAGCCAAAAGAGATTCATGGAGAGACTTTTGTTCTGACATAGAATCAACACCGGATGCGGCCAGACTGAGGAAGATTTTATCGAAATCTGCCCCCACACTAGGGTACCTCAAAAAAGAGGATAACACCTGGACTACATCTAGCGAAGAATCGCTGGACGTACTCTTGAAAAAGCACTTTCCGGGCTGCAAAGCAACCAATCAAGGTAGACACCAAACCCCTACTGAGGTGCCAATCAGCCCCTCTCTTCTAAGCAGACGTAATATAACCTGGGCTATAAACAGCTTTAAACCGTACAAGTCACCTGGACCAGACGGCATTTTTCCTGCCCAATTACAACAAGCAGGGAACACTGCCATAAACTGGCTGCAATCTATCTTCACAGAAGTTCTAAAAACTGGTCATATCCCTGATACATGGCGAGTCTCAAAAATAGTTTTCATACCAAAAGCTGGGAAATCATCCCATACGACAGCAAAGGACTTTAGACCAATCAGCCTGTCGTCATTTATGCTCAAAACCTTCGAGCGACTCCTGGCTCTTCACCTAAGAGTAACCATTCCCCCCCATCTCATATCCAATTCTCAACACGCATATCGGAAAGGCAAATCGACGGAAACAGCTTTGCACTCCGTAGTCGCCACTATAGAAAAATCCCTTTCGCTCACTGAATACTCCCTCATAGCCTTCCTAGACATCGAGGGGGCTTTTAGCAACGTCGTCCCGGAAGCTATCACTGGAGCACTGACAAACTTGGGGATTGAAAGCCGGCTAGTGGGACTCATCGACCAATTGCTCACAAGCAGGGTCGTAACGTCCACACTTGGCTCTTCAACACTCACCAGGTTTGTCAGTAGGGGAACACCTCAAGGAGGGGTTCTATCTCCTCTCTTATGGAACCTAGCAGTCAACAGGCTGCTATGCGACATAGAGGGTGGAGGCTGCCAGGTTGTTGCCTACGCGGATGACGTTGCACTAATTTTCACGGGAAAATTCCCTCAAACACTATGCGACTTGATGTCAGTCAAGCTACAAAAACTGGTCACCTGGGCCGATGAGTGTGGCCTGGGAGTAAACCCAGCCAAAACGGAACTTGTACTTTTCTCTAGAAAATACAAAATCCCAACTCTAATACCCCCAAAAATAAAAGACTCCGTCCTCTCCTTCAGCGAAAGCGCCAGATACTTGGGTTTAATTCTGGACAGGAAGTTGGACTGGAAAATTAATACGCAAGATAGATGTAGAAAGGCAACAGTTGCACTCTACACTTGCAGGAAAGCGATCGGCCTGAAATGGGGCCTGTCGCCATATATCGTCCACTGGCTATACATAGCTATAGTCAGACCGATACTACTATATGGTATAGCAATATGGTGGCCTGCCTTAACAAAGCAGTCCATAAACAAACAGCTCAGCAAAATTCAAAGGATGGCCGAAATCTGCATCACAGGTGCTCTCAACACAACACCTGGCGAAGCTCTAGACGCCATTCTTAACATACAACCAATCAGGCAAGTTAGCAAAAATATTGCCACCATGACAGCAATTCGACTGAGAGACTCTAACTCTTGGAGAGAATGCTCAACAGGGCACTCCGCTATCCTTAAGGATAACCAAATAGTTCCTTCTAGAACGGACTACTGTATGCCAATTGAGCATATTGAAACTCCCTTTCAAACAACCATTCCGCACAGGGAGGAATGGTCATCACATACCCCAGGACAAAATGGGGCCATATCCTTCTACACAGATGGTTCAAAGTTGAACAATCAAGTGGGTGGAGGGGTATACTCTCAGGATCTAAATATACAGGTCTCTTTTAGGCTACCTGACCATTGCAGTGTCTTTCAAGCCGAAATCCTGGCTATAAATGAAGCCTTAAAACTCCTAAGGGAATCCCAAGTCAATTCGGGCCGTATTAACATATACAGTGACAGCCAAGCAGCTATCAAGTCCATAGAATCGACCACAACTAATTCCAACTCAGTTTCGAACTGCCGCAAATCTCTACATGAGATGGCTGAGCATTTCGACATTTCCCTAATATGGGTACCAGGGCATCAGGACATTACAGGAAACTGTAAAGCTGATGAACTAGCCAGGAATGGTACAACAGTACACCTCCTTCCTGACAAGGAGGATACGCGTATGCCACTGGCGACCTGCAAGCTATTACTTCTAGCTCAATCCATAACAGTTAGTGAAAACCGATGGCGAAACACGCACCATTGTCGTGTCGCGAGGCAGACCTGGCCTCACCTGAATAAGGCTCGTTCTAGTATTCTATGTAAACTAAGTAGAACAGATTGTTCTGCAGTAGTAAGAGCACTGACAGGACATTGGCTGGTAGGTATCCACGCCACAAGGCTGAATGCCCCATACAATGACTTCTGCAGGAGCTGTAGAGACGAAGAAGAAATTGAATCACCTGAACATTTCTTCTGCTCCTGTCCCGCATTGAGTAATAGAAGACTCCACACCCTGGGAAAACCTTTTCTCTCCACTTTAGGTGAACTTGCCTCAATTACACCGCGCAAAATCGCTAAATTTATTCAGCTATCGAACTGGACGCCATACTGATTGACATGTCACCACAAAGGTAGAAAGGAAATCTAGATCCGCGGTACCACAATGGGCCCAACTGTGGCCTAAGTGAGTCGTTGAATCGACAGCCGCCCTAACCTAACCTAATACCTAATACCTAGCTGTACTTACCTAATACCTAGCTGTGTTCCGTGAATTATTACTTTTGTGGTGCACGCCGGTGCAAGCAACTAAAGATGACAAGTTTTTTGTGAAGGTCTATTCTTTGGGATAATAGATAATACTAATTATTATTTATTATTAAAGTGGGGAAACCTGCACTGCGACCCCTTGGATCTATTGTGCCCCCTTCTGAGCTTATAGCTCTTTCATCAGTCCAATTTCTCGCACAAAGTCGAGGATTTTTGTCGGATTGAGATCAGCAATGTCCTTTAACTGTAGGACATGTTTCCCAAGGAAACTACCTCTACGTCTGGATAGAGCAGTACATTCTGCAATAACATGTATTGAGGATTCTTCTTCGAGGTCACAGAATCGGCAGATTCCGTTGCTTTCGATTCCTAGTTTGGATAGGTGACTTCTCAGTCTACAGTGCCCTGTCAGTAGACCGGTGAGTATCCTGAGTCTATTCTTTCCTAAGGTGATTACTAGCTTAAACCGTTTTAGGTTGTAGTTGCCTAGGAGGTATTTGACTTCGAAGTTTTTCTCGAACACATGTACAGCCGTCATTTCGTCCCTTGGTAGTACCAGCAGTGGGAGATTATCTGATAGTAATTCTACATCTCTGTGACTAAGGATACAGCTGCTGCCAATACCCTCTCGTGCCATCCGTAATAAGGTGGCTTTTTGCTGCAGTTTTATGACTTCGTGGAGTGGTGTAAGCTCCATTAGAACTTCCATGGCCGTTGTTGGACAGGTGCTCATGGCTCCAGTCATACATACGCAGGCCATTCGTTGCAGTCGTAGCAATTGTTTCTTGACGGTAATGAGCTGCGCCCTATTACCCCAGGCTATTGCTCCATATGTGAGCATCGGCCTAACTACCATTAGGTATAGCCATCTTATTATCTTCGGTGATGTGCCCCATGATTTCCCGGCTATGCTGCGACATGTGTAGAGTGCCCTAGAGCACTTTGCTATCGCGCTCTTAACATGTGGGCCGAAGTTTAATTTACTGTCAAAAGTGACTCCTAGGTATTTTACTTCCTTGCTTGCTTCTATTGTGCTATTTGAAAGCCTTATCTGCCTCATCTTTTGCAACTTGTATCTATTGGTAAAGGGGACAATGACTGTTTTGGTGGGGTTAAGGTTAAGGCCCACCTCTCCACACCAGTCACTCGTTATCCTTAAACCTAGCTGAACAATATCGCAAAGTGTTTCTTCGAATTTACCTCGAGCTATGATGACGATGTCGTCGGCGTAGCCTTGACATTGAATTCCATAACTGGTATGTCTCTGAAGTAGTTCGTCTACTAGCAGGCTCCAAAGTAGTGGAGACAAAACACCCCCTTGGGGACAACCTTTTGTGGTTGTGACTGTAACAGTACTGTCTTGAACTGTTGCCATGGCTTGTCTAGACGCAAGCAGTGATGCAATCCATCTGCTTGTGGTTGTGTCTAGGCCCCTCCTGGTCAGGGCTGCCTGGACAGCGTCATGAGACGTGTTATCAAAGGCACCCTCTATGTCCAGGAAGGCGCATACTGCCACTTCCCTGTTGTCTACTGCGGCGCTAAGAGTGCGGTGCAGTTGATATAGTGCCGTATCTGTAGATCGACCTGCTCTGTATGCATGCTGCGTTGATTGCAGCGGAGTTTGCATGAGAAGAGTATTTCTTATCTTGTGGTCCACCAGCTTTTCCAACGTTTTCAACAAAAACGATGTTAAGCTGATGGGTCTGAAGGACTTGGGGCTCGTGATATCTTTCTTCCCTGCCTTGGGGATGAAGACCACCCTCGCTCTACGCCATGCGCTTGGTATGTAACCGAGCGCGAGGCTGCTGATCATAATCTTCCTAAGGATGGGGAGGAGTATGTCCTGCCCTTGCTGTAGGAAGGAGGGTGATATCATGTCCAGGCCCGGTGATTTATAGGCTTGGAAAGTTCCGATTGCCCATTGTAATCGCTCCGATGTGACTGTCGACTTGGCAGTTTGCCAGTCGGCAGACGTTGGCCTGTCCATGTTCCTTATTTCGAGTGTATCTTCTTGTACCGGGATGCTACCTGGGAAGTGGGTTTCGAATAAAAGCTCTAGCTGCGCTATGCTACTGCTAGTGAAGGTGCCATCCCTTCGTTTCAAAGCTAGGTTTGCTTCTGGTGCACGTTTGGACAGTGCCCTGTGAAAACGTGCACCTTCGGTCGTACTTTCTATACTCTCGCAGAAATCGCGATAATTCTTCCGTTTGGCTTTTCTAATCTCCTTGTTGTAGGAGGTAAGGCTTACACGGTATGAGTCCCATATTCCGTCTCTCTTCGCTCTGTTGAAGAGACGGCGAGTGGTGAGTCTCAGCCTTTCAAGGCTGTCGCTCCACCATGGGGCATCTGATTCTTTACGCTTCTTTCCAAAAGGACAGCTTTCTTCAAAGGCATTTACTATGCTACTGTTTAGGTTGCCTACAACTCTCTCTAATTCCAGTGATGAGCGGAGTGTGCCCGTTCTTCCATTGGATAGATTCAGTTGTAGGGTCTTTCTGTACTTCTCCCAGTTTGTTTTCCTGGGATTACGGGTTGGTAGGCTGCTGTCCGTGTTTACTTGCAGCTCAAATAGGATGGTTCTATGATCAGACATAGATTCATCCAGAGAGACATGCCAGTTTTTTAGATGCGGCTTAAGAAGGCTGAAGGTCTATAGTCTATAATGTAATTATCATTTCGTGCTCCTTTTTACTCTTTTTCAAACAAATCACATTTAAAAAATGTTATTTTACTTGTGGGGCGGGAAAAAAGGCGTGGTTCAATTATACAATTTTTTCTCCAAAAATGTTGTTTAATATTAGTAATATTAGTACAAAATTTCAAGTGCATAGATTCAATTTTAGAGTTAAATTTAGTCTAACTAACGTACACATCAAATTTAAAGTCTCTATCTTCATATTTAGAGTTTATGCCGCATAAATCGAAAAATTGCCCATAGTTCAGTGGACGCAATCTCATTGTGTTAGCTGAGACACTTTAGGTTGTATGGGATGACTTCTCTTTACGTTATTTGCTTAGTTACACTATGCTTTAGCCACTTTCAGTTGTATGAAACGACTTCTCTATAAGTTTTTAAAAAATGACAAATGACAAAAATAAAAAATACGGAAAATGTGATAACCCTAAAAGCTTTCACGACATCTAATCCTAAATGTGTTCATAAAAGGTGACGCCTTCGTTGACAGCTTAGGTAGCTAAAACTGACAAAAGTGCTCTCTCAACTCTCAGAGAGAAGGGCGATGGAACGAAATTTGCTTTCGATCTATTAAAATGAGTACCTCAAAGAGGGCAACTTTAATATAGAGAATGTTGAAAGTTTCCTGCATTTCGAAATTTGAAATTAATTAAATATATGCCTAATGCGAAATAATTACTATAGATGTTCCGAAGGTGCGGAAAAATGATGCGGAGCGCTTACACTGAGTCGCACCTTCGAGGACAGCTGTTCGGCCTGTCAATGTAAGCACACTCGGGAATCAAGAATAAGAAAAGAACATTTTTTACTGCAATTAACATAACAAAAATGAGTGAAAATATGTTGAAATGGCAAACGGTATTTTCGGTAATTATATTGGGTGTACCAAAATGATTATTGAGCTTGTGTTTGCGTTTATTCTTTTTTTATTATTTGTCTTTACGCCGTACAATTTGAATTGTTTACGGTTATCGATGAAAAAATCAGCTGATAGCTACCGATACCCCAAAAAAAATGCAACACTTCAAAATAATACTAAATAAAATTCAAAAACAATTCCGTACCTACTGTTTAACGGCTAAAAGTCAATCATGCGCCCAGTGTAAAGACGGTATAAGAAAGGACTTTTGAAATTGAAGCTAAAGAGCTGATAATATGTAAAGTGCAGCGTAATCTTATAAGCAAATAATGTTGGCGCATTTTATCGCACTCTTTTATTTACTCTATTATATTTTCTAAAAATTAGTAGAAAATCATGAAGTCAAGTGCGATAAGATAGGGCGAAAACAGGCGATAAACCTCGGCAACCTGTTTCAGAGGCCATCGCTTAAAAAGCGTCAGAGTGAGAGCGGAGAGAGATGCGAGTTGAAGAGACAAAGCGGGAGCGAAGCGAGAGAGCAGTTTATGTTAGATTTAAGGACTAATCATTAAATAAATAAATAACTCAATTCGAACAAAGTTTTAATTTAAATGACAATTTAACTTTTAAAATGTAAAAATAAAATTAAAATTATATATACTAACCATCAAACATACATATATAAGTTAAGTATTTCCGTTATCGAAAATACTTTGTTCCGCTGATCATGTCAGCGAAACGCAACTTTACTTTAACATTGCAGCAGAGTTAGTAGAAGAACGATTCCCAATACTCAAGCCCATGAAAATCCCACAGAGAAGGCGCAGTTGTTTGCAAACGTTATATTTCTTTATTAAAAAATAATAAGTTTAAGTTTGTGGTTTATCAAAGTGATTCGTTTTGTGTTTGAATTCTGCTCTTGAACACGATCCGATTAGCTCTGCCCTTTGTCCACTGTACTCTTCCTCAGCATACCTCGGTTGAAGTCGGCTTCAACGTCGGCGTCGACGTATTGCAGACGGTGCAATTTGACCATCACACGCTGAAGCAGCGGCCACGCTGTGGCAGCGGTCACCATATCCGCTATTGCACAACATCAGCAAGTTCGGTGCCAGCAACGACCCAAAACTTGCGATCAGCTATTGAGTGCATGGCACTTGGAGTGTTGACGTCGGGCGTAAGCGGACATCGCGACAGCAACTCATCGCCGGGGGCGACAAGAGTCAAGGGGGAATATCTGCACTGTTAACTCTTCCCCCTTCAAAGATCTTCATCCCGCAAATCAAGGGCAGATCGGGGGGGTTGAGCTGGTGGGCCGTGCCTCCAGTTCGTCTATGCCTTGATGTGACGGAATCCCTTTAGTAGAAGTTACTTTCCTCCACACGATATAAAGTAGAGCGACTACAATGACGCCCATCGCTGCTTCTGTTATAATTGAAAATAAAAAATTATTGGATATGGTTGATAATTTTTTTAAATTCTGAAGGCTGAAATCGTGCACGTAATTAAGTGAAAGCTTATATCCCGCGGCGGTGACCTGGTCATCACATGTGTAGACGAGTAACTGCTG
Source organism: Drosophila phalerata (assembly GCA_951394115.2). Taxonomy (NCBI): domain Eukaryota; kingdom Metazoa; phylum Arthropoda; class Insecta; order Diptera; family Drosophilidae; genus Drosophila; species Drosophila phalerata. Next base: position 2,094,111 of record OX596005.2, on the reverse strand, counting down.
TAGGGAATGTTGCCAATGTTTCGTTGTCGAATTGGACTAAAAACGACCCCGATAGGTGGTGTTTTCCAGAATCCGCCATGATCGTACCGTTGAAGTTTGTGAGAAATAAGGTGCCGACGTCAACTAATTCAACCACGCCTTGGTCGTTTCGGAGGTAGTTTCAAAAAGCGTGGCCTCCCTTCAGTAGCCGGGGAATGCAGCTGTTTTCCTCTAGTTTCTTCAAGTTCTTTTCCTGACATACAGTGGTGATTCCAATCGAGAGGCAGTTTCCCAGTTTACTGCATACGTTTCCTGAGGGTCCATCGTCATATTGTTATATTCCAATACAATCTGCTTTCCGGCGGTAATTGTAGGGTACAGGAGCATTTGTCGGTATTTCCTGGTATTATAGGACGTATAATAGAGAAGTTCCGTTGGTCAGTATTGAAGGCTCAGAATATTCCACTGCCTCCACCACATTTTGGTATGGTAAGCTCTGGGTTTTCGTTAGCAAGGTCTCTACCTCCTTATGATCCAGTAGGTTCGTGTTGACGACTCCCGTCTTCGCCAGTTGGCAAGCCCTCGTGATTTCGTTGACTTGGTTTACCAGAATCATTGCCTTGTGCAGTAGTATTGTGGCCACATGTACGACCCCGTCGATGGCGTTTATTCTTGTGACAATGTCGTCTAGTTTTTGTAACGAGTCATGTGTGGCATCAAACAACCTTGTGTTTATCTTGATTTGTTGCTTGCTATTTTTCACCACGTTGTCCTGGGACTGGAGGATAATGTTCCAGTCCGAGGCGTCCGGCGATCCGGCGACCCACACAGGTCCTAGCCAATTGATGGAGTGAGGCTTACAATATAAGAAAAAAGGAAGGTGTACAAAAATTATATAGAACTTAAAGATAATTATACAAATTTTTTTTCTATAAGACTTAAACGATATTTTGTGTACCTTGTTGTGTTAATTATTTGTTACTTTGCTACTTTGGTACTTTGGTTACAAGGTAAGTCAACTTTTCAATTTATTTATTTATTTAATTTATTTATTTTTAAAAAAATTTCCTGTTTTTTATTTGCTTGTGTTACCTTATGTCTACCTTTTTTTAATTTGTTTTTCTTATAGAATTTGTTGTTGTTTTTTTTGTTTTGTTTTTGTTTGTGTCGCTTAATGTCTACAATCTTGTATTATATTTTTTGTATCTGATCTAATATAAAAAATGTGTCTTATTTTATGTTTAGGTTTGTGAAACGTTTTCCATTGCTCTGTTATTAACTTTTAATATGAGACTTGTGGATGAGCTTGCCCGTCTTTTTCTTTAAAATGACCCTTCCATCCTCTTTTACCTCTTCTTTCTTAAACCGGTGTTTGTCTTTGCTCTTTATTTGTCTGTTGGAGACAAAAATTGTGTCTCCTGGCCTGTAGGTGTTGGGTCTTGCCCTAGAGTTATTAGGCCTATCAGTGGACATCTTTTGTCTATATTGCAGTAGAACTCGTATGTCCTCCTGCATCTGTTCTTTAAAATTTTTGAGGCCTTGGTAATTTATCCTCGAAATTCTATCAAAAAAGATATCGACCGGTTTGCGGTTCGTGACTGAATGGACAGAGTTGTTGTATCCATCTACGGCTATGAAAACTAGCTCCATTACTTTAAGGTTGAGGTTGTCATTTTTTAAGTATTTGTAAATTTCAAGGAAAGTCGAGTGGAATCTGTCCACTTGGACATTGACTTCGCTTTTCTGGGATGGCGTGTAATACACCTCAATCCCTAAGGACTGTAAGTAGTTCTGCACTGTTGGGCAAAGTAGTCCTCTTTCGTTGTCTGACACTAATGTTTTCGGTGCGCAAATGAATTGACGACTTGGAATCTATTGGAAAAAGCTTGGCAAATATAGAAAATTTGTCAATGCATCTCAAGAACTTGTGATTTTCCAAATTGAACAATTCAATGTGGAGAATCTCACACGGGTACGCTGGAATATGGGTCAGTTGCAGCTCTGGCTTGTTCGGATGTCTGTCGTACTTAAACATTTTACAGACTTGGCAAGAAGACACCTGTGTCTTAATGCGACTAGCCATTTTGGGAAAATAAAACCTCATCAAGATTTGTATTTTCATTTCCTTAGCGTTTCTATGCGCTCTGGAGTGCTCCTCTCCTATTATCCTACACATTTCCTCTTCGTCGCACACATCAACAACCAACCTTTGGGTTATGTGAATTTTGTATCCCGCGAACGACTCTAGACAGCAAGTTTGCAGGAATTGCAAATAAGTCTCAGGTATTTTGATGCCATTTATTACTAACGGCTTCAAGTAATTTTTTAAAGAAGTTTGTAGGGTCATCATTGAATCGCCGCCTATTGGGACCAAGTGGCGTACGTAACCCACATGTGGGGTTTCGCAGGCATATTCCTGCCTATTGGGGTCGCTGGTTCCTAAATACATTTATAGGGGCTTCTACATGCGGAAACAAATCCGATGCATCTTGAAGGGCACTGTGAACTGTGGCCATGGATTCTGTTGCTGAACCAAAATAATTGACATTTGTTGTGATGCGGGAAAGAGCGTCCGCCACTACTTTTGATTTTCCTGGTTTGTAGATCTGTGACCCTGTCGCTAACCTTTTTTATATCTTCCTTAACCCTCTACTGCATGAGCATAGAAATAATAAAGGAAAAAATTTTTTGAATCTAATTATGTGTTTATTTAGGCCAAAATAATATATATTTGGACTTTTTTTTTTTTGGGGGGGGCATAGTTTGGGGTGGGGGAAATGGGGCCATATATGGCTTTGTATGCATTCATTGTATTCATTGATACAAGTTGAAAGATTGGTATTTCCTTGAAATGGAAAGGTCACATTCAAATACGGTGGTAAGTGACCAGCTTTCCATATCGGTGCTTCTGTCTTTTTTCTTGGCACTGGCTTTGGCTTTGCTTTCGAAGTGCACGGCTTTTCACAGATGTCATCGGAACTACTCTCATCGGTCTCCGAAATATAAACATCTTCCTCTTGGATTTTTTGATTTTCAACAACTTCGTCTTCGGAATCGGCTATGCTGTCATCATCACTTAGAATCGGATCATCGATTTCGTTCACGTACTGCAAACTACCGTAAAATAATTGTGCATTCATCTCTAAAAGAAAACAATATGCTAATAATGCATATGTACATAGAATATAAACTTGCACGCGTTACTGCATATAGAGCCATATATGGCGTCCACAGTTTTTTGCATAGAATAGTATATGTGATGCTCACCTATAGTCAAATTCTATTTTTTATGAACGAAAACTTTATATTCTCTTAGAAAAAAAATACTTTTCAGTGATAAAACTGATTTTTAGTGTAGTAATTTTAATTTTAATTTCACCACAATTCACTTTCGTTCGTCTGCTTGAGACGCGAGCACAAAACTGATTGAAACTTGAGATAAGGCAACACAAAGAAGTTCTGAGTATAGACATCTAACAGAAATAGTTGAAAGAGAATAAGTGATAACAAACGGTTTAGTATATGTACCGTTTTATTGCAAAAAAAAATTATTGATATATGGCTTTGTATGCGGTAGAGGGTTAATATTGGCCATTTGGCCAAGTAGCGCGGACAAGGTCGTGTCGAACTTGGTGAGGGTTTCTTTAATTTCCTCCATTTCGAACTCTACAAGACAATGACTTTTCGATGGTAACAAGGTAAAAGAAAGATGAAAGAGGCTGGACAGAATTTAATCGCAGCTCTCTTAAAAATTTATAAGATGCAAAAAAGGGTATAGAAAAAAAATTTTTATTTACCAATTTATTTATCAATTTTTATCTCTTGTTTGATATTTGAAAATTTTAAGTTTATTATTATTTTTTTTTTGGAAATCGTTTCACTCACCCTTGTTTGAGTTTTCTGTTGTGTGTGGCTTATTCCGCCTTTAACGTGTAGTTTGTGGTAGTATGTGGTTGTTGGTTGCGTTGCCCCACTCACAATTTGCAGATTCTAGACGAAAATAAGAGACGACTTTAGTGAATTGCAAATAAAATAAATCACTTAATTCAGAAGAGTGATAAGTGTGCTTGTGCAATTTCTTGTGCGTGCCTGACCTTTTTCCTTTAATTTTTTATTCTAATTTTTTCTTTCCGAGTTTATTCTTATTCTAATTCTCTCTTTCCGAATTTATCCGGTCTTGGGCATGGTGGACCGTATTGCTCCTTTTTGGCATTTCGCCTACTCGGGTACGGTTGATCACACAACTCACTAGGCGACTTTTTTGTGCTGATAACACTGAGTGTATCTAGTAAGTTACCACGGACCACTTTGTCGTTTTTTTTTTTTTTTTTTTTTGAAGGCCGCTCGCAAACGAGTTGCCGCAGCGGTTATAGTTTAGATTTTTTTATTTCCAGCCTTTGTTGCGCCCGTGATTCATAGCGTCATCACCGCGGCGGGTTTGTTGTTTCTTTTGGTTCACAGTAACATTTGCACTCGAGAATCTCGTCTAGTTAAGGACGGACAGATCGCCGCAGCGGGTGTATTATTTAACAATTATAGCAACTTGTTTGCGCTCGTGGATTTGTTTTATCGCGTTTTAACCCTTCTTTTCTTTGAATTGCATTCACGATCGTCACAATGACGCAATAACACTTATTTTTTTAAAATTATTTTGTATAGTTTTAAGTAGCATTTTTTTATTTAAAAATAACACTAGGCAACAAATTTCAACTTTTTTCTTCTGAATTGGACCAAACCAACTTTTTTGGATCGATTTGGGGCCCCAAACACCGAAAAACATTTTTTTTTTCTATGGCACAATTTTTTTTTAGAATTTTTTGAAATTTGGCTGTTTTTTTAATGCTTTTTTTTAGAGGTACGCCCACTCTTGTCATCATTACACCCGAATGCCAAAACCGATATTCAAAAGCTTTACTTTTCCTGAAAGCTAATGAATTTACCTATAATTCATCTATACACAGTCTAAGATTAAAGTTAGTAGTTTAAGAGCTATTAATTTTTGAATTAAGAAAATGTTGTTTTTTTTTAAGCTTTTTTTTTTTTAGCTTTTTTTTGTTTTTAAATTCAAGGAAAACTCATTATTTGAGCGTCGTTTAAGATATGTCTTATGAAAACCTGTGGAGAGACGGCGATATAATATTTTTTTGTGTCTAGGCATGTTTTTGTCGACTTTTTTGACTTCCTTTTAGAGTGGCATAACCTTTTGTATGAAAATTTTTTGTGCTTTTTGAGATATCCTAACCAAACTCACAGGAAATCAATTTGATGTGGTTTTACGCATAGTGACCAAAGTTGGTTCAAATCGGTCGACTATATCATATAGCTGCCATAGGAACGATCGGTTGAATATCCACCTTTAGTATGAAAAACTTTCTTATTTTTTTACAAATTTCAACTAAAATCACAAAATGTGTATTCTTTGTTATTTTATATATCGTTACCAAAATTGGTTCAAATCGTTCCACTATATCATATAGCTGTCATGGGACCGATCGGTGTAAGATCAAGCTTTAGTATGAAAAACTTTTTTGTTTTTTGAGATATTTTAACTAAGTTGGTAGAATATGCATTTATGATGGTCTTAGACATACTAACCGAAGTTGATTCAAACCGGTCCACTATATCATACAGCTGCCATAGGACCGATCGGTACAAAATCAAGTTTTAGTATAAAAAACTTTTTTTTGTTGGAGATATTTCAATCAAACTCATGAATTACGTTATTTTAATTGCCCCTTATATTCTTATAAAATTTGGTTGAAATCGGACCACTATATCATATAGCTGCCATAGGAACGATCGATACGAACGGTCGATAAACTACCTTTAGTATGAAAAACTTTTTTATTTTTTAAGTTATCTGTACCAAACTTACAAATTTAGAATCTTGTATAGTCTTATCTAACCCCTCCAAATTTGGTTGGAATCAGACCACTATAACATATAGCTGCCATGGGACCGTTCAGTCGAAAATCAACCTTTGCGTCAAAATTCTTTCATTGTTTATATGCTAATAACTTAGTCGTTCTTCCATAGATTTTAACGGTAAACATACCAAGCGATGGGTAATTAATATAGCTTTATATATAGAAACAAATTTAATAGTTCAGATGACCATCTTAAATGCAGTTTAGTTAAAATATCTCAAATAACAAAAATGTTTTTAATTTTAGCACTTTAGTTTCCGCCGATTGTTCCTATGGCAGCTATATGATATAGTTGACCGATTTCAACCAAAAATCTGAAAATCTGTTCAGATTTTTTTCGAGTTTTCCTTGAATTTAAAAACAAAAAAAAGCTAAAAAAAAAAGCTTTAAAAAAACAACATTTTCTTAATTCAAAAATTAATAGCTCTTAAACTACTAACTTTAATCTTATAGCTTATTTCCACGACCACTCACATTTGGCTCATCCGAGCACATTCGGATGTGACTCAATTTTGGCTTTCCACGACCAAATGTGACACATTCAATGGACTTGCCATATCAGCAGAATAAATCAGCTGTTCGATTTCTGTGCACATATAATAAAAAGCTGACAATAACAACAATTTAATATTTATATTGAAATTATAATTGGCGAAAATTAATTGCCTTCTGTTTTTATTGCACAAAACAGCTGGGTTAGGTGATAATTGGTTTTTTTTCACGAGTATATCGATAAACATCGGGTGTTCGATAAAAAAATACTGAAAATACTGGCAAAAAATCGGCACATTCATTTTGGATGACCCAAAAAGATCATCCGGATTTTGTACTGAAATGAAGTCCACATTCGGGTCGGATGATGAAAATGGCGTCGAATGTGCCGAATGTGCTGTAGTGGAAATAGCCTATTAGACTGTGTATAGATGAATTATAGGTATATTCATTAGCTTTCAGGAAAAGTAAAGCTTTTGAATATCGGTTTTGGCATTCGGGTGTAATGATGACAAAAGTGGGCGTACCTCTAAAAAAAGCATTAAAAAAACAGCAAAATTTCAAAAAATTCTAAAAAAAAAATTCTGCCATATCCAAAAAAGTCGGTTTGGTCCAATTCAGAATTGGGCTGTTGCCTAGTGTAATCGCCAGAGTAAGATGAAGGTGTGAAATATTTTGAAAATACGTGTTACTGCTTTAAGTGGCTATTGACGAGTTTTTTTTTTTTACATGACAATCGTGATTGCATTTGGGTTAAAACACTCTTGGCCTTTATTGGGTTAAGGAAACGTCTCCTCTGCAGCGGGTAGTTGCTAATATATTTTTCGGTTTTCATTTTTTTTGATTTAGTTGTCTTACGCACTAATTTTTCATTTTAATTTCTTTCTTCTTTACGGTTTTCATTTTTTGGTTTTGCAATCTTATACACTAATTCTTTTACATTAATTCTTTACATTTTTCTTTTTGTCATAGGATTTCACGACTTCTAAGTCTGGACGCCCTGTGGGCACCCGACTAAGTTATCTAAACATCGTTGATATCCGGGGTGTGCTGTTTTAACTGTAAGTAAGATCCCAATGATGCCAAGTGCATAAGACTTTGATTAAAATCGTTATAAGTGTTTATTGATAGTATAGTTTAACATTAACGTCTTATCCAAATGCCGGTCCGCCAAGCTCTGTTCTCGCCGGCCAGTTCTGATTCCCACGAAGTCTTGGTTGACGGCGGCGTCGCTGTCGCGGTGTCTGCTTACAGCCCAACGTTCTACTGCACGTCGACTCACCGTTCCAAGTGTCGATGACTCACCATATCCGCTGTTGCTCAACATCAGCAAGTTCGAGGCGATGACCTAAAACTCGCGATCAGCCATGGAGTGCATGGCAACGGCAACGCGGCCAAACAACAACAACGTGTGGCGGTCAAAGTGCAATTCGAAAATCGACGGCGACTGGAATGTGCAGCTTGCTCGTCGAAGGGGCGACGAGAGTCAAGGGGGAATATCTGCACTGTTAACTTATATTTATTTATTTATTTATTTATTGTCAAGCTATAAGCAGCCGACATTTAACTATACATTTAAATTAAAATATAAATTTAATTATTACAGTGTAATGTAAATGTAAATGTAATTATAAATATATATTTTATATTCTGGGGGTATCTAAAATGAAAAAGAAAACGATTGGTCCAACATTCGTTGCTAGGATTGGGGAAAACAAAGAAAAACCCAATCAGACCAAGATAAAATTAGAGATTAGTTAGTTAGTTAGATTAGAAACAATAATATAGAGGCTTTAATAGTAGGCGAAGAACGCTCGAAACTAATCGTACGGTACAGATTGTTATAGTCAGCACACAGAATACGAAAAGGTTCATGCAAAGCCCAGTTAGTGGTGCAATGCTGAAGATAAAGAGGATTAAAGTTACGAGTTAATCTAAAAGGTATGTTGAAAGTTATTTCGTCCATCAAACTAACTGAGTCTACTTGACCCTGTAGTAATTTATGGACGAACATTACTCCAAGCATAATTCTACGATTAGTAAGAGAGGGAAGATGGATTAAGCAAAGTCTACTAGAGTACGAAGGCAACTGTATTTCTGAGTTCCAGTTCAAGCCGCGAAGAGCAAATATTAAAAATTGTTTTTGAACCGATTCTATTCTGGCACGATGTGATTCGTATTGAAGAGACCAAATGCATGACCCATACTCAAGAATCAGACGAACAAGAGATGTATATAAAAGCCTAGTAATATAAGGATCATCAAATTCCTTTGACCATCGCTTAATAAACCCAAGAACTCCCATTGCCTTATTGAGTGCAACAGCAATATGTTTATCGAACTTTAGTTTATGATCTAGAATTATACCCAAATCATTTACTGAGCCTTCGTTATCATTTAAACATTCCAAGATAATGCCATTTAGTGAATACTGACAAATATGCCGAAAGGATCTGTAGAAAGTCATTACTTTACATTTTGAGCTATTTAAATTAAGCAAGTTGGCTTGACACCAAAAAAAACAGTGCATTTAAGTCCGCTTGCAAAAACCTATCAGAGAAAGGTTCACTATAGGTTAAACAAAGCTTGACGTCATCCGCATACATGAGTGCACGTGAGTGGGATAAAACAGTTGGAAGATCGTTTATAAATAACGTAAAAAGAAGTGGGCCAAGATGACTACCTTGCGGTACTCCAGACGTAGCTTTGATGGTTTTTGAAAATGAAGTTTTGAAACTAACTCTTTGCGTTCTGTTACTTAAATAGTTGGAAATCCAAATAAGAAGATTATTCGGAAAGCCGAGAAGATCGAGCTTATGAATTAAAAGTGAGTGATTTACAGAATCGAAAGCTTTACTAAAATCCGTATAAATAACGTCAGTTTGCATCTTTTTCTTGAACCCTTTAATCACAAGAGAAGTAAACTCAAGAAGGTTAGTGGTTGTCGATCTACACCTCATAAAACCATGCTGAGTAGGAGAGATAATAGAACCACATAAATGTTGAAGATGAGAAGTTATTATTTTTTCAAGCAACTTCAGAATTGCAGAAAGCTTAGCAATACCCCTAGAATTCTGAACGTCGCATTTAATACCCTTTTTGTGAAGAGGGATAATATAAGAGTCTTTCCATAGATTTGGAAAAGACGAAGAGTCAATTGATAAAGTGAATAACTTATGCAGCGGTCTACACAAAAATTCCGCACAGTACTTTAATACGGAACCAGGCACACCATCGGGACCTGGTGTATGTACTGGCTTAATTAATTTAAGCTCACAAAGAAGAGAGCTTTCTGTGATTTCGGGGCTATACATACAGTTTATACTGCTCAGCATGTAAGGGTAAGAGTGACCATCATGGGGTCTACTCGTAGAGTATGTAGTTTGGAAAAAGTCAGCAAACAAATCGGCTATTGATTGGTCAGAATTAGCTTGAACGTTATTAAAGGTGAGAGATGGCGGAAATGATATAGTTTTGCGTTTAGAGTTTACAAATTTATAGAATTGCTTAGGATCTCTAGAAAATTCAACCTTACAACGTTGTAAGTAATTGTTGTAGCACTGAGAGTTAAGTACCTGAAAATTGGAGTTGGTAATTACATATCTGGAGAAATCGTAAGGATTTCCAGACTTTTTATATTTTTGAATTGCTTGGATTTCACATTTTTTAAATGTGATAACTCTCTAGAGAACCAGGGGGTTCTAGTAGAACTGATAGGAGATACAAGCGAAACGCAGATATCAAATAAAGAATTTAGAGTAATATAAAAAAGCTTAATGGCATTATCCAAATCAGAACATGCGTATAGTTGAGACCAATCCATACACGAAATCAGATTGTTTAGTCTATTGAAATCTGTTTTGCTAAAACACCGAATGCGCACAGCGGTATTAGATGATAATACATCTGAACGCAAAGGTAAATTAATGCATGTATTAAGAGCTGGATGTTATGGGTCTTCTGGCATAACCAATGGGTCAATCCTAGATACAATGGTATTGGTGGGGTCCAATAAAAATAGCAGGTCGAGTGTCCTGTTGATAGAATTGCAAACAGGATTGATTTGAACCAAAGAAAGCTCTGAGAGACCATCAATAAAACTATTGGAGTTATCAGGAATAAGTAAATTCGAGTCATTGGAGGCGATCCATCCAACATTGGGCAGATTAAAATCACCCAAGACAAAGAGCAAGTCAGTGTCAGAAGTTAAAGATGATATATATTTAATGGCGTTAAGATGAGTATCGTATACTGTATCATCAGCCGGGGGTGGAATGTAAGAACAAGTTAAATAAATAGAAAATTTATTGAAAGAAACTTTCACACAAATGAACTCAATGTCCGAATTAAAAGTGGTTGGAATCGGTTCCGAGGCGAGATTGGAGTCAACAGCCAATAATACTCCGCCTCCAATTCGAGTAATACGATCACATCTATATATAGTATATATAGAAGAAAGAATAGAAAAATCTGATGGGGCAGGTTTGAGCCAGGTCTCAGTAAAACAGATGATGTCAAAGTCGAAGGAATGACTGTTAAGAAAGAGGCTAGATAGCTTACTATTAAGGCCTCGTACATTTTGGTAAGCTAAAGGGATAGAGGAAATTAGTTTTTTGATACTACGTTTGAAGGTATAACAGGTAAAGAGGAGCCATCACCTGATATCGGGCTCCGATCTTTCTTTCGATTTGCATTTCCTTGGTACTCAGCCACAAAAATATGTTCAGGCCAAAAGTGTTTTTGATAATATTTGTCAACAAGTGTTGTTGACAAATATTATCAAAAAAAATTTGTGAGCACGATATTTTAAATGACGATATTTCCCTTGGGTAATTAAAATTAAATTTATCCACCGAAATATCAGCATCTTGTATTTTGTTTTGAACATAAGCCTTAACATCATACGGAGACTGATCTTTAGAAAGCCTAGAGATAAAAACATGTCTCTTAGGTTTCGGAGGAGGAATGCCTTGGACGGGCCTTGACGGGCGAGGCGGTACGGCAGTCAGTATATTGGCTACCGTATCAACTGGCGCGACATTAAAATTCACAATATTGGATAAAGATGTTGATTGTGGGGCCGAAATTTCAATAACATGTGGGTTACGGTGGGTCTTAACATGTTTAGGCAATAAATTGGTTGATAAATTGGTTGATTGAGATGTACCATTTGTATTTGAATGCTGCAGATCCAGGTCTGATTGCGGGATAGAAAAGGAAGTCTGCGCATGGCGCGAAGAAGAACTACTCTTTTTTCGTTTAGGTTGCTCATTCAATTATGACGAATTACTGAACAAGTTTTCCATATCCGAAAAAACGACATTAGCTTTATGAAAAAGCTTCGATAAGTCCTTAAAACTTTCTCTGGTTCGGTCCATATACTTGCGAACTTGCACCTCAATGTCCCGGCAAGTTTTACAACGCCATCTCAAGCCAACGTATTTATCAAGACAATCTTTGACTTTAATGTTTAAGCCAACACACTTTAAATGAAAAGTCCGGTCACAAAAATAGCAAGAAGTAAACTCTTGCCTGGAATCAGTAACATGACACTTGTTCAAATAACAGACCAAATCTGATGGCATAGTGATATAGGGTATTCTCTAGTCGATTCAAAAGTTCGAAAGGAATTGCAAATCGAAATGCCAACGCAAGACAAGAACACAGAAAAAACAGACAAAAACAATGCTTGGTTTAAGCGGTTTAAGGTTTAAAAGCGCCGCTTTAATGCAGAACGTAAACACAAAGCAACACAAAGATAGAGTGAGAGAGCTAGCTAACGGAGAAATAGGCTTAACGCACAAACAAAAACAATGCGCTTGCGCTTGCAATGTTTAAGACGATTGTTAAGTGAGAGCACAACTAAGCACACTGAGAGCGAGAGAGCACGTTAACAGAATGTTAAGTACCCAAACAAAAGCAATGCACTTAGCAGCTGATTTAAAAGAGAGAAAGAGGGAAAAAGAAAACAATAACAATAATATATAAGCACAAATTGATATACACATGAAAATTTAGGTTTTAATTTAAATAGAACACTATTTAAGTACAAACAAGTGGGAAAGGCTATAGTCGAGATCCCGACCATAGGATACCCGTTACTTATTTCAATACATTAGCGATTCAATCCTAATGTCATATTTGCGTTGCCAAAACTAGTTGAGAATTTGAAGCATTCTAAAAGGTTTAACAATACAAAAACTATCGCATACTCTAGGGGGCACCTGTTGATTCAACAACTTAGACACGCAATAACTACTGTTCTACTTGTCCGATCTTGTTGCGATTCAGTGGGATAATAGATAATAATAATAGATATCGGTTACTACCAAAAAATACGTATTATATGAAAAATTGTGGGTGAGGTGGTTTTTCGCGATTTGCGGGGGCGGAGGTGGCGTGGCTTAAATTTGAAACAAACTTGATCTGCGTGAGGTATATGGAAATCTGTGTGACAAATTTGGTTATTCTATCTCTTATAGTCTCTAAGATCCTTGTGCTTATACAGACGGATGACCAGTTTTTCGCGAATTACGGGCGTGGAAGAAGGCGGGTCCAAAATTTAAAACAAACTTGACCTGCTCCAACGCATTTGTGATCTACGTGTGAAAGTTTGGTTACTCTATCTCTTATGGTCTCTGAGATCTAGGCGCTCACACGGACAGACAGACGGACAGACACACATGGCTATATCGACTCGGCTATTGATGCTGATCAAGAATATATATACTTTATGGGGTCGGAGATGCCTCCTTCTGCCTGTTACGCACATTCCAACGAACACAATATACCCTTATACTTATTTTTTATAAGTAACGGGTATAAAAATGTACATATAAAACACCAAAAGCATATATATATTAACTACCCAAATATAAATAATAATTACGTGGTTAAAATGCACAAAAACTATTCAATTCACAGAGCACAGTAAAAACACGACTGGACACAGAGAGAGTTAGTGTGTTATGATAGCATTAATTTTGGTCCAACTTTTAGGTCAGTTATTAGAAATTATGAGAATTTAAATATTAAAAGCTTCTTCAGGTTTAAAATGGATATTGTCTATTAACTTCTTAATGTTCACAATTGTTCAATGAGTTAATATATACCAATATTTATGTAGCAACTGCTTCAAGTTGTAAAAAAATTCTACTTTGTCTTGAAAAAATGATGCAAAAAAATGTTGTGTCAACTTCTTCAGGTTAACAACGATTTTTGGTTACAACTGCTTTATATTAGCAACTGCTTTAGGTTTAATTCAGGTAGCAACTTCTTCAGGTTTAAATCAAGTAGCAACTGCTTCAGGTCAAAAAAAAAAAATTCGGCATAGTTTGAAATCAATTCAAGCCTTTCTGGCTTACAAAATATTGTATGTAATATATATTCTGAAAATCCAAAATGGTGTCTTATGTTTGTTATTTTTGTCGATATGACATCTGCAGCAAGCAACAACACACTTGCATAGGAATCAAGAGATGTTCATTCTCCATTTTCGAAACCCTTTCTGCTAGTTGACCAGCAATTTAAACATAATGTCATCTTTTTGTCGCTAAAACCACTTGGGAATTATAAAGCTCAATAATGAAAAAAAGTTTGGATGCCATCGTGTGTTGCTGTTGCTTAGTTGAAAACCTCCTTCAGTCGATTTTAAACCAACTTTTAACTCGACCAGCGTTTCAAGTCTAATGTCATATTTGCGTCGCCAGAACCAGTTGAGAATGTGAAGCATTCTAATAAGGTCTTACAATACAAAAACTATACTCTTGGGGGTATCTGTTGCTTAAAGAACTTGGGCACTCAATTACTGCTGCTCTACTTGTCCGATCCGATCAGTGGCATAATAGATAAAACAACAGATATCACTGCGGACGGCAGCTCGCTGTAGTGACGAAAGCAGCACGAAGGGTGAGAAAGGCGACTAGCAATATATACTGCTAATATGGATAATTTGCTATGACTGTCCGATCAGATCGAGTTATATACCGATCGAAAGGTTTAGTCCTAACTTACAAAGTGGCATATTAAAACATTTCCGAACTCACCTGGTTCAAAGATAAGGGGGTTGACGTGGATGGAAAAAAATTTAAATGATTGCAGCTTAAGGGGCCCGTTTTTTGGTTTGAAAAATACGTTCATTTCTAATAGAATGCCATAGAAATTTCTACGTCTTCGGAAGTATCAGTGCAAAAACTGACAGAAAAGGAAGAGCGCAGTGTAATTAAATGCGTTTTCGCTTTGTCAAGCTTCATACGAGATTTAAAAAAAATTTTTCCTAAAGGCCTGTCTCCAGCACACTTAAAATTCCTGTCAGGAATTTGCTATTTATTTTTTGAATTTGTGAAAAATAACTACAACAGTCTGATGATCAGCTGTGCTTTGTAAATAGCGCCAAATTTTAAAGTTTAACTGAAATAATTTACATAACAAACTATAAACTAAAATAGATATGTAACCGTAATTACTTAAAGAAATCAAAAAATACATAAATCAAAAATTAGGTAAAGAGTTAAAGCAAAACCAAGTTCATTAATTTTAAGTCCTGAAATGTAAAAGTATTTCCTAATATTGAACTATTATTCAAATTCAATTCCTATGTATTTAAATTAAATTATTAGCAAAAAGACACATTCTATAATGTTATTAAATTAAGTTGCGTAACCTGTATTTTACAGGGACCTTAACTGTTATGAGGAATATCAAAAAAAAAATCACATTAAATGATTATTTTAAGACTTTTATTTTATAAATTCAAATTAATCGATACTTTTATTAAAAAAAAAATAAAAATTAATATTAATTATTATTTTTGATTTTTATTTTATTATTTATTATTCGCTATGCCAAGCTTCATACGAGATTTAAAATAAATTTTCCTAAAGGCCTGTCTCCAGCACACTTAAAATTCCTGTCAGGAATTTGCTATTTATTTTTTGAATTTGTGAAACATTACAACAGTCTGATGATCAGCTGTGCTTTGTAAATAGCGCCAAATTTAAAAGTTTAACTGAAATTAAAAATGAAAACAAATTAATTTTGACGATGAAGTGATTGTGGCGCCACGCCATTTACTACTTATTATTTTTTCATGCACTTTCCACTGATATATTATTTAAATATTTTCGATCTGTAATCTGCAATAGCCATGGGCGTGCCTCCACTGCCTTAATTAAGCAATCTTGTCCCCGCGTTGAAAATTGATATCCCTTTTTTGTGTTCTGCGCCAATTTAGTCCATGCTTAAATCTCAGTCACTCAGGAATAAATAAGGTGTTCTCACAGTCCACACAGGCTATTCATATGCCAATTATTGATATAAATCTATGAATTTCGTTTAAGTTGCTGGATACACAAAAAACGAAAACAAAAACGAAAAATTCCTGGCAAAGTTTTTTTATTTTAAACTTGACAGACATTTTTATTTCCGGGTCTGCTGAATACCCTGCACCATGCCGTAGGATAGGCCATCCAAGCATCGGGGAAAGTTTGGATTCCTTGTCCTCAGGTGCGCAAGAAAGCCCTCAAGGGGAAACGGCTCAGGTAAAAGATCTGGCGGGGAAGCCAGTGGCGACATTTGGATAATGCTTCCTGTAGTGTTTGGGGAGTTTTTGACCATCTGTAGAAAAATCCCATCTTCCATTTCCGACTAACTGTTGCCTATGGGTTTAAATAGCTTAAAAAGCTGGTGATTCTTCACCTTAGATCACATGCACTGTGCTGACGAGATTTCTTGCACAAATGCTTCAAAATCAGTCCTTCGTCTTTTGCTAATGTGCGATTGCAGCTGCTTTCCTAGACAAACCTATAGAGAGAGAGTATATGTGTACTTGTTCTCTTATGATGTGAGTGTTCGTATGCTTTTGCTCTCACGACGCATGTGTTCGGTAGAAGTACGAAAGTCAAACGCGCAGTTTAGTTCGTCATGTTGCCTTCGTGTATCTTTACTTCGCATACAAGCGCAATGATTGAATGTATGAGCTTGAACACCACCCTCCAGAACTAAAATTCTCTTTGCTTGATTGTCCCTAACGCTGATTTGTTGTTATTTCTTGACGTTTTGTTGTTAGATTTGTAATAGATCTGCCAGCGTCAACTACCCAGTCAAAAATTAAGGGAGTTCGGAAAAAATCCACATCGCTTTCGCCTGGAAAATGTCGGGTAGAGACGACATCTCAAATCGTCAGACGGTCAGTTACGCGTTCCGCATGCGGAGACGTTTGTTGCTCATTTCCACATTTCACGGCATACACTGTATTTAATTTTTCATGGTCAGAATTTTCTTCGGCAAAGTCAGCCACGGCTCCCGAGGTATCGCGGAAGCTGTTACTGCACTATTCCACACATAATTCGGACTTGACATTGACAATTTTTACTTCTGATTTGTTTAATGTCTCTCTGTTTCTTTCATGATGAGTAGCGTTGTCAAAGTGTTTTGCGCTACTTGTCACAGAGTCGAAAATACGCGATCGGCTTCTTTTTGTATGGCCTGCAACCCTCTTTATATGTATTTATTTTCTCGTTTTCTTTGCGCTGCAGTATTGTTTTTAAAAAATTATAATATAAATAATAAATAACAAATAAGTAACATTTTAACCATTTTATTACAGAAATCATGAAAACTGACAGCTTGACTTGAAGGTAATTAAATGAGAACAAATATTTTTATTATTCTATTACACTACACAACAAATTTCGACTTTTTTCTTCTGAATTGAATGAATTGAATCAAACCAACTTTTTTGGATAGGGCATAATTTTTTTTTTTTAGAATTTTTTGAAATTTGTCTGTTTTTTTCATGCCGTTTTTTAGAGCTACGCCCACTTTTGTCATCATTACACCCGAATGCCAAAACCGATATTCAAAAGCCTTACTTTTCCTGAAAGCCCATTAATATATAATTCATCTATACACAGTCTAAGATTAAAGTCAGTAGTTTAAGAGCTATTAATTTTTGAATTAAGAAAATGTTGTTTTTTTAACCTTTTTTTTTTTAGATTTTGTTACTTTAAAATTCAATGAAAACTCGAAAAAAATTTTGAATTGGGGTTTTTTTTTTTTTTTGCAAAGCTGCATTATTTGAGCGTCATATAAGATATGATTCATTAAAATGTATTGAGAAACGGCGATATAATAAAATTTTATATCAAGGCATGATTTTGTCGATTTTGATGACTTCCTTGCAGAGCGGCATGACCTTTAGTATAAAATTTTTTTGTGTATTTTAAGATATCCTAACCAAACTCACAGGAAATCAATTTGATGTTGTTCTTCGCATAATGACCAAAGTTGGTTCAAATCGGTTGACTATGTCATAATTTAATTTGACTAAATTAAACTATGTAAAAAAAAACAAAATCCGCCGACTGCGTCAACACCGGCCCCCTTGAACGGCTGCACAGGCTTTAACATCCTGGTAGAGAAGCCATCTTGTGTATGGCCCTCTTTTACACGCCTCCTTTGGTCGTCCTAACGTCGACGACCCTGACCATGCCGTCCTGCCCTGCGTACACGGCCGTGACACTGCCCACGAGCCACTGCGGGGGAGACATGTTGTCCTCTGCCACGACGACGAGATCTCCCTCGCTGAGGTTCGGCTGCTGCTGGTGCCACTTGGCCCGGGCCTGCAATCCCAGCACGTATTCCCGTGACCAACGCTGCCAAAACGTGCGCATAAGAGACGAGATAAGTCGCCATCGCTTCAAGCAGCTGAGACCCTGCTGGTCCGGGATCCCGACTGCTGGTCTATCAGCAGGTGCGCTGGGGTGAGAGCCTCTCCATCGCTTGGGTCTTGGCTCAGCGGTCCTAGAGGTCGAGAGTTCATCACGGCTTCGACTCCCACCAGCACCGTTTGGAGCTCCTCTGCGCTTAGGAGCGCGGTGCCCACCGTCCGTTGGAGTAGGCTCGTGGCAGTTTTTACACCTGCCTCCCATAGACCTCCGAAGTGAGGCGCTCCGCTCCTTGACGCGAATGCTCGTATTGCGCTCTCTTCTGCCTCGATCTTCCTTCGCAGCTCCTCGAAGTGGCGACTCGCTCCGACGAAGTTCGTCGCGTTGTCGCAATGAACGACGTGGGAAACTCCGCGGCGACCAACAAACCTTTGAAAAGCCAATGAGAAAGAGTCAGTTGATAAGTCTGATACGAGTTCTAAATGTACCGCCTTGGATGCAAAACAAACGAAAAGTGAAATATAAGATTTATACGGCGGTTTTCCACGAATCTTTAGGGACGTATCAATTGGGCCACAAAAATCAACGCCGCATGTTGAAAATGGGCGGAGAGCCGATCTGCTGGCAAATTTCCCATAATTTGGGTCAACAGCTGAGGTTTGCACTTAAAGCATCGAATGCATGATCGCACTGTTTGACGACAAACTTCTTGTGCGTTAATTAGCCAAAGTCGCTCTCTGAGTTGGCTTACAAGCGCTCTTGGGCCTGAATGGAAATTGGTCTGGTGAAAATAGCGAACATAGCTCTGCACAAACTGTGAGCGTTTCGTTAATAGAAGTGGAAACTTGACATCGTACGCAATAGGAGCATTTACTAGCCGCCCCCCAACTCGCAACAATGAAAAGGCACACCAAGTTCCCCGAAACTTATGGATAAAGGGATTTAATCTTTCGACAACAAGAAATGGGGGTTCACAGGCCACTCTTCTTCTGGTTCCAATACAAATGACGGACCAGTCATCCAGATTGACTCCATCAACTCGTTAACTTCAGAACCTCTAGATACAATATCTGCTGGGTTCTGCTTTGTTGGGACATGCCTCCACGTTGCGTTCTCTGTCCACTCTTGAATTTCGGCCACTCTATTCGACACGAATGTAGACAATGATGAGGGATGTGACCGAATCCAATAGAGCGTTCTTTCCGAGTCTGACCAGAACACAATGCGTTCAATCGGAGCCTTAATCCAAGGCTTGACTCGATGACAAAGTTCTGCTAAAAGGAGCGCTTTGGTCTTGTACGGCGCTACTCTAGATTTGGAGGTCAACAATGTCACCTTGAAACCTTCTGCAGTAAAACAACGTACATAAATACATGCACCATATGCTCTCATCGAAGCATCGGCAAAGGCATGAATTTGAACCGGTAACGTTGGCTCAATATGTACAAACCGTGGCACAGATACTTTTTGTATATCTGACAAAGTTTGTTTTAGAGCTTCCCACTCGGTTTCCACATTCATCGGAATCGATTCATCCCAGTCTAGTTTTAATAACCAAAGCTCTTGTAGTAAGATCTTTCCCTTTATAATAAGAGGACTAAGCAAACCGAGGGGATCAAATATATTTGACGTCACCGACAAAACGTTCCTCTTTGTTGCTCGTACATTTATGAACGATTCGTCCAGCTTAAATCTGAAAACGTCTTCATGAGGTACCCATAGTATTCCTAACGTTTTGGTGGAGTCTGAGATTGTTATCGGCTGGACTGTGCTCTCGGATGCGGAAATCTCAGGCGAGTTTGAAAACCATTTGGCCAGCTCAAACCCGGCCTCTTTCAACATCTGAGATACTTCTGACTTAATTGTCTTTAGCTCCTCGACACATGCAGCACCAGTCAACATATCATCAACATAAAAATCGTTCCGGATAACATTTGCTGCTTTAGGGTGAGAGACATGAGCAGTCTCACTCAACCTCTTCAAACACCGAATAGCAAGAAACGGAGCTGGCGCTGTGCCATATGGTACGGTATTAAATGCAAAAATTCTCAAAGACTCACACGGATCTCTTTTCCAAACTATGAGCTGAAACTGTCTGTCCGCTTCGTTTACCATTACTTGGCCATACATCTTTTTAATATCCGCGGTTAGCGCATACTTATTTAACCGGAAGCGGAGTAGAGTAGAATACAGCTCCTCCTGGATCGTAGGGCCGACCATCAGGATGTCATTCAACGCAATCTGAGTAGATGTCTTACATGACGCGTCAAAGACAACTCGCAACTTTGTGGACGTACTTTGAGGTCGCAATACGCACTGATGCGGAATAAAATAGTGAGGTGTGTTCGGTATTTTATTATCAATTTCTGTCATGTGCTCTAACGAAATGTATTCTTCCATGAATTCCATGTACATTATCCTTAGCTGGTCATCTCGGGCTAATCTTCTCTCGAGCGACAAGAAACGTCGTTTGGCTACTTCAAATGAACTGCCCAGAACCTTAGGATCAGATTTAAACGGCAGCCTAACTTCGAAACGTCCTGATGGTCGAACTATCACATGGTTGGCAAAATGGTTCTCACACTGTTGTTCTGGAGACACAACCATTTTTGGAGATGGGAGGCTTTCCAGGGACCAAAATTTTTGGAACGTGCTGTCTATGGAACCTATCGAATCCTCTTGACAGCTTAAATTGACCACTTTTTCTTGGCTGTTCGACGCGTTTGTAGCATATCGCCCCGAAACAATCCAATCCAGAAGGGTCTTTTGTAAGATCGGACAATTTGGACCTTGCTTTATCTGACCGATAGATAGCAGTTCGAAAAATGTTTCACCTCCTATGAACATATCTATTTTTTGTGATTTATAAAAATATGGATCTGCTAATTGCAGGTTCTTAGGAATTTTCCAGCCGCTCACGTTTACTGTGTGGTCCGGCTGACAGCTCGAAATCGATTTCTAAATCCAGAAGTCGGCTGAAAACTCGCTGCAATTTACTCGCGACTTCACCACCGTATGTATCTTTTTCTTGACTTGAGAATTGGCTTCACCAATTCCTAGCAAGCTGATACATGCATCTTCCCTGCGTATATGCAATCGTTGTGCAAGCTCTTCAGTTACAAAATTTGTTTGGGAACCAGAGTCGAGCAGCGCTCGAGCTAATATGTGTTCCCCGCTTTTTGTTTGAACACTAACGATGGACTTAGCTAATAATGCATTGAATGCGACGTGGAAGAATTATCTGGACTGGAAGTTATAGTATTTGGTGGTGATGGTAACGCTGGACTGTCACTAACAGCTGTATATCTGTGGAGGAGCCTATGATGGGAACGACTACAAACTCTACACTTTGCTGTCTTGCACCTTGCCACAGTATGACCCTTTTTAAGGCAGTTTATACATAAAGGGGCTGACTTTGCGAACTCAAACCTCTGTGCGACTGATGTCGAGGAGAACGAAGAACAAATTCCAATTGAATGGGTTTTCGGGTTGCAGTACACACACCTTTGTACTTCTGATGGGGCTTGAGACGCAGAACACGAAAATAAGGTCCGATTATGTCAAGCTTGACTTGGCTTCTCTTCTGGTACTGGTCTGGCAGACTCTTTAGCAGACATCTGCTGATATCTGCGATTCAAAACCTTCTGACAATCTTCCCAAGACAGAAGCCTCTCGTATTCAAGTTGATCTTCCCATGTTTTCTTTGTCGCTGGATCCACTTTGTTCATAACGAGATAAATAAGCATAGCATTCGAAATCTTTTTGTCATCGCCAATCGACAGCAATGTCCCATACAGAGCTGACACTGTGTCGATAATGCTTCGTAAAGCCGATGCTGAAGGTGATGCAATTTTGGGCAGACTGAACAACGCTGAAATATGGTCATTGAAGATAATGCAGTCGTTGTCATATACGTTTTTTAAACCTGCTCTTGCATTCTCATAATTGCTCTCGTTGACTGGAAATGCTGCGACAGTTCCTAGAGCAGCATTTGAGAGACAAGAGATCAAGTGGTTAAACTTTTCTATGACCAACGTTTCAAACAGACTGATGGAATTTTTATACTTCAAATATTTTCCACTAAACATCGGCAATTATAATTTTGGAAAACGAGACCGAGATGATACAGAAACAGATGCTACAGTCGTATCGTCAGCACTTGAAGTTTTAAGGGCAGTAATAAGAGAAAGAAGATCTGCCATTGTCACAATGCACAGTTCTTCTAATTCTGCACTATCCTCATCATCAATTCGTCAATTTTGGCCTGTAATTGACTTGCTTTTTCAATATATTTATATATATATTTTCAATATATTTAGGACTTCTAGCCTGCACTCAAGTTATATTAATTTGAGCGCCAAGCCACCTGTATCCAATTGTTTTTAAATCCGAAGAATATTTCTGGTAGGCCCCTGGATTTTCGATTTTAACTCTTCGAGAGACGAAATTTATTTTTTCTGGTGTTCAGGTCCCATTTTTGAATTTTATTCTTTTATAATATTTTTATTTTAACAAACAAAAAATAATTAAGTAAAAAAAATAAAATAAAAAATATAATATAAAAATAATTATATAAATTTTTTTTTTATTATTAGAACTAATATGCTCAAAAAACAGGTGTAGGGGAGCTAGTTTATATTACTAATGGTTTCCACTGAACTCATCAATAATCGATAATGCGAAAAGCCCTTGGTGGCAAACGATCTGAAAGACCGAATTGTTGGATATATTACGTGTTTCAGTAGAATAAATAGAAGATCTCCGGAGTTTAAATTAAAAGATGCGTTTTATTCAAAGGGCTGACAAATAATAATTTCACAAAATGCGTATTCTATGCGCGCGACAGTATACATACTTATTTCTGTAGCGCTGCCAGATAGTTGTAATTCATTAATATAAGCTTAATAATATTTTGTGTTGCCATACAATAATTCCCATTATTTTCAACACCTCTTCTCAATACAAAATTACATTAATTTTATATATTGTTCTTTAAACCTGTCAAGTTTAACAATTTCATGTGCTTGTGCTTATTTAAATTTTTAGTACAAATATCTGCTATCATATTTGATGTGTCGACATATTTTAAAACAATTTCTTCATTATCAACTAATTCTCTGATGAAATGATATCTTATGTCGATGTGTTTGCTTCTTGCATGATACATATGATTCTTAGCTAAGTGTTGTGCGCTTAGATTATCGCCATAAATACACAACGGATGATCGGTAGGAAAACAACCTATTTCCTTTACGAGTCTTCTTAAATACACCGCTTCTTTCGCCGCTGCAGCCAACGCCATGTACTCCGCTTCAGTGCTGCTTAGGGCCACCGTGGTCTGTTTATGCGACTCCCATGAAAAAACCGCTCCAGCCAAGAAGAACATATACCCTGTAAAAGATTTTCGATCGATTATATTACCTCCCCAGTCGGCGTCAGTATAACCTTCGATTGGCCTGTCTGTTTTGTAGTAATGCAATTTAAAATTCTTCGTGTTGGACAAATATCGTATTACGTGTTTTGCACCATTGTCGTCTTCGCTTGTTGGAATTTTATTCTTTTGTGAAAGCTTCGACACAGAGTGAAGAATGTCAGGTCTTGTAGATATCGCCACATACATTAAACTGCCTATAAGAGCCTGATAATTAGTTGCATCTACTGGTTTGGAGTCATCTGAAGCTTTAACTTGATACCCTGCATTCAACGGTGTCGCAGCTGACCTACAGTTCTGCATATTGTACTGATGCAACAACATATCAATATATTTGGATTGACACACAACCACATCTCCGGTTTCTCCAGAACGTTCAACTTCAAATCCAAGAAAGCTGCTCATAGCTCCTTTGTCGACTGACTTAAATTGCTTTCCAATGTATGCCTTTATGTCAAGCAGATCCTTTTTGTTCTTGCTCGCGATTAGAATGTCATCGACGTATACTGCTACAAGGTTTATATATTCGCCTACGAACATTGTGTATAAGCATGGTTCGCTGCTACATGGAACAAATCCATACTTCTTCAGTACACCATCTAGCTTGAAATTCCATTCTCGTCCGGACTGCTTCAAACCATAAATAGCTTTGTTTAATTTAGCTACTCGATTAGGATACTCTTTGCTTATAAACATCTCGGGTTGGTTCATATAAATCTCGTCACTCAGCTCTCCGTTTAAATACGCTGTACATACATCCATTTGATGCATGTATAATTGGAGTTGCGCTGCAAGTGCAAATACCATACGAATTGTTGCATAACGTACGACGGGTGAGAATGTTTCTTCATAGTTGATTCCATACTGTTGGCTACAGCCTTTAGCCACTAGCCTGGCCTTGAATCGATCTATGTAACCATCAGCGTCTCCTTTTAAGCTGAATACCCACTTGCATCCGATAGTTTTCTTGCCGGGTGGTAAATCGACCAAGCTCCAAGTATTGTTAGCCACAAGCGAGTCATACTCAAGCTGCATAGCCTTCTTCCAATTCACTGAGTTATAAGAATTTAATGCCATCTTCACATTATCTGGAACTTTAACCTCTTCTGTTTTCTGCATAACATTCAGTACATGTTTCTGCTTTGAAGGTCTTCCAGTGCGCACTATGCGTGGTCTACCAGGTCCGTATATTGGTACGACATCATCATCGCTGTGAGATTCTGGTTGCGCTTCAATCTCTTGTGGACTGTGATACTCTGTAGAATCTGTACTGTCCGCTTCCTCAGCATGTTCATTATCCGTTTCTTCAAAATCTTCATTATCCATTTCTTCAGCATTTACTTTGTTGGCTTCTATATTTTCCTGAATCACACAAGAAAAATCAGTAGTATTTTGAGTTCCCATTAAAATATTTTCATCGAACTTAACATCACGCTGGATTATAACTTCTCGTTTCTCAGTATCATATAGTCTGTAACCTTTAGTTGCGGTACTATATCCGACGAATACATACTCCTTGCCTTTAGCAGCAAATTTGCGATTCTGTGTTTTGTCGAGACCAACAGCTAAGCACCCAAATGTTCTAAAATGCTTGACTACCGGTTTCCTCTGAAACCATACTTCGAACGGTGTGACGTCTTGTAATGCCCTTGTTGTTGTGCGATTCCTGATATATAATGCGCATGCACATGCTTCTGCCCAGAACTTTTCTTCGAGCCCTGAATGCACTAACAAACAACGTGCCATCTCCAGTAAAGTGCGATTAAAACGCTCAGCTACGCCATTCTGTTGCGGCGTATGTGGTACTGTGAGCTGTCGCTTTATACCCTCGGCTTGTAGATACCGATCAAAATCTTTACTTAAATATTCACCGCCATTGTCACTTCTTAGTGTCTTGATTTTATGTCCAGTTTGTTTTTCAACATACGATTTGTAACTTTTAAAATGTTCGAACACTTCACTCTTATTTTTCATAAATATAACTGTTGCGTATCTAGACTTGTCATCAATAAATGTCAAAAAATATTTTGCTCCGCCGATTGAATTTATGTTAAATGGCCCGCACACATCGGAGTGAATAATTTCTAAAATATTTTTTGCGCGATACTTTGCTTCTGCAAAAGGTTGTGAACATATTTTACTTTTCATACATAACACACACGTAACGTTCACTGTTGACTGTATCTTCTCAATACCCTGTACGATTTCATCTGATGACATCTTATATAAGCTTTGCATATTTATATGTCCAAATCTGTTATGCCACTTAATTACGTTTTCGACACACGATACGAATATTGATTGATAATTGTTTTTGAACATATAGAGACCGTTCTCTTTGTTGGCAATTGCAATCACTTCATTTTCATTTTTTATTTTAATAATCGCACACTTGTTGGTAAAATTAAATTGAAGACCGTTCTCTGTGCCTTTGTTAACAGAGAAGAAATTGGCTTGTAAGACCGGTACATGCAACACATTTTTCAATTTGAACTCTGATTTGTTTGTTTTTATACGCACTGTTCCAATACCGATTGCATTAATTGAATTATTTCCAGCGACTAACACTTTTTCATGAGCTTCAGTGTATGAAATAAAGAATTCACGATTGTTGCACATATGTGTGGTAGCTCCACTGTCTACACACCATACATCACGATTCGTAGTCGAATTAGCAGAGAAAAGAGTAACATTTGGCGACACACACACAAACGATCTATGATTTTCTTTCTTTTCTTGCTTCGTAGTTTCTCTCTCATTTTCGTTTTTTTCTTTATTCTGGTTCTGGCGACATACCGCTGCATAATGCCCGCGCTTGCCACAAACGAAACATTTTCCTTTATTCGCCTTTCGTTTTATTCGCCTTTCTTTTTCTCTATCTGCTTTGTTCTTCACCATATATGCTTGTTGTACACTGTTTTCGTCTTTTACTTGAGTTCTGCGTTCTGCTTCTTCTAATAATTTATTTCGCAATATGTTAAAATTAGGAAGTTCATCGCGAATTTCCATTGCTATTACAAAATTCTCAAATGATTTTGGCAAACTTGAAAGCAATATACCGACTTCATTTAATTTATCAATTACGCTTTCAAAATCATTTACGTATTGAACCACATTCATGTCCTCAGACAAACGAAGATTTAATAAAGATTTATACAACGTGACTTTTCTCGCTGGTCCACTTGGCTCGTGTACTTCTTTAAGTTTTTGCCACGCTTCTGCCGATGTACTGCAGTTTTTAATGTAATTTAACTGTGTGGATTTTACACTCAATGTAATTGTTGCTAATGCTTTTTGATCAGCTTTTTCCCAATTTTCACAGTTCAGATCAGGTTTTCGTTCTGCGCCACTAGTAACACGCCATGTATCAGAGTGTACTAGCACACTACGCATCTGGACACACCAAATTCCATAGTTTTTCTCGTCTAGCTTTTCAATTGAATACAAGCTATTATTTGCCATTTTGATACACTAATTAATTTTTGACACACAAAATATTATTAGCTGGACACACCACTACGCATCAAAACTATTAAAACATTATCTTGTCTATCTCTTCTGGGCCCATAACCTGTTGGATATATTACGTGTTTCAGTAGAATAAATAGAAGATCTCCGGAGTTTAAATTAAAAGATGCGTTTTATTCAAAGGGCTGACAAATAATAATTTCACAAAATGCGTATTCTATGCGCGCGACAGTATACATACTTATTTCTGTAGCGCTGCCAGATAGTTGTAATTCATTAATATAAGCTTAATAATATTTTGTGTTGCCATACAATAATTCCCATTATTTTCAACACGAATATGCCCAACCAATCGTAGGGGAGCGAGCGTCACTTGATTTACAGCTGTTCAGGCGCGCGCCACTTTCCAAGCGTTAGCAACAGCGAAGGTGCCGTTGGCCGAAAACGAAAACCAAAGAGAACACCGATTGCAGTTGCTAGGACGTATGTATGTGTGTGGTGCGCTGCGCTGATGCGGACTGTGCAGAAAGTGCAGTTCAAGTGTGCGTGTGTGTGTGTGCGAGAGTGAAGGGGCGACAGAACAGCTATTATTAACAACAAGTTTTGCATCCAAAATGATACACAAATTAATAAATAATCATGCAATTTGTTAGTAATAATGCCAAGCTCTACTATTTCTACTACAGTGCCAATAATTGAAAGGGACGTGCTTCACTTAGCACCGAATCAAAGATAAAGTTAATTGTTATTCTTTGACCTTTCAATTTTTAGCACAATACCTATGGGATGTAATTTGGGCTCATAAGTCCAGCAGCAACTTTGCTTTTGCAGTCCAAGCAATCACAGGGCTTCTGGCGATGATTTGGCATTACACTGCCGATGCAAATTGGTTTGTTTATTTGTTTTATTGTTCACCGTCGCGGGCCAATTATGTTTTGTTTATAATTTTACTGCGATGTTACACTGTTTAACCGTGATTACACTAGGCAACAGCCCAATTCTGAATTGGACCAAACCGACTTTTTTGGATAGATTTGGGGCCCCAAACACCGAAAAACATTTTTTTTTTTTTCTATGGCAGAATTTTTTTTTTAGAATTTTTTGAAATTTGGCTGTTTTTTAATGCTTTTTTTTAGAGGTAAGCCCACTTTTGTCATCATTTCACCAGAATGCCGAAACCGATATTCAAAAGCTTTACTTTTCCTGAAAGCTAATGAATATACCTATAATTTATCTATACACAGTCTAAGATTAAAGTTAGTAGTTTAAGAGCTATTAATTTTTGAATTAAGAAAATGTTGTTTTTTCTAAGCCTTTTTTTTAACTTTTTTTTTGTTTTTAAATTCAAGGAAAACTCGAAAAAAAAATCGGAACGGGGGATCAGATTTTTTTTTGCAAAGCAGCATTTGTTGAGCGTCGTTTAAGAAATGTCTTATGAAAACCTGTGGAGAGACGGCGATATAATATTTTTTTGTGTCTAGGCATGTTTTTGTCGACTTTTTTGACTTCCTTTTAGAGTGGCATAACCTTTTGTATGAAAATTTTTTGTGCTTTTTGAGATATCCTAACCAAACTCACAGGAAATCAATTTGATGTGGTTTTACGCATAGTGACCAAAGTTGGTTCAAATCGGTCGACTATATCATATAGCTGCCATAGGAACGATCGGTTGAATATCCACCTTTAGTATGAAAAACTTTCTTATTTTTTTACAAATTTCAACTAAAATCACAAAATGTGTATTCTTTGTTATTTTATATATCGTTACCAAAATTGGTTCAAATCGTTCCACTATATCATATAGCTGTCATGGGACCGATCGGTGTAAGATCAAGCTTTAGTATGAAAAACTTTTTTGTTTTTTGAGATATTTTAACTAAGTTGGTAGAATATGCATTTATAATGGTCTTAGACATACTAACCGAAGTTGATTCAAACCGGTCCACTATATCATACAGCTGCCATAGGACCGATCGGTACAAAATCAAGTTTTGGTATAAAAAACTTTTTTTTTTGGAGATATTTCAATCAAACTCATGAATTACGTTATTTTAATTGCCCCTTATATTCTTATAAAATTTGGTTGAAATCGGACCACTATATCATATAGCTGCCATAGGAACGATCGATACGAACGGTCGATAAACTACCTTTAGTATGAAAAACTTTTTTATTTTTTAAGTTATCTGTACCAAACTTACAAATTTAGAATCTTGTATAGTCTTATCTAACCTCTCCAAATTTGGTTGGAATCAGACCATTATAACATATAGCTGCCATGGGACCGTTCAGTCGAAAATCAACCTTTGCGTCAAAATTCTTTCATTGTTTATATGCTAATAACTTAGTCGTTCTTCCATAGATTTTAACGGTAAACATACCAAGCGATGGGTAATTAATATAGCTTTATATATAGAAACAAATTTAATAGTTCAGATGACCATCTTAAATGCAGTTTAGTTAAAATATCTCAAATAACAAAAAAGTTTTTAATTTTAACACTTTAGTTTCCGCCGATTGTTCCTATGGCAGTTTTATGATATAGTTGACCGATTTCAACCAAATTTAGTAATAATGCGTAAAACAACATCAAATTGATTTCCTGTAAGTTTGGTTAGGATATCTCAAAATACACAAAAAATTTTAATACTAAAGGTTATGCCACTCTACAAGGAAGTCAAAAAAGTCGACAAAATCATGCCTAGACACAAAAAAATATTATATCGCCGTCTCTCCACAGGTTTTCATAAGACATATCTTAAACGACGCTCACATAATGCAGCTTTGCAAAAAAAAATCTGATTCCCCGTTCAGATTTTTTTTCGAGTTTTCCTTGAATTTAAAAACAAAAAAAAGCTAAAAAAAAAATCTTTAAAAAAACAACATTTTCTTAATTCAAAAATTAATAGCTCTTAAACTACTAACTTTAATCTTAGACTGTGTATAGATGAATTATAGGTAAATTCATTAGTTTTCAGGAAAAGTAAAGCTTTTGAATATCGGTTTTGGCATTGATGACAAAAGTGGGCGTACCTCTAAAAAAAAGCATTAAAAAAACAGCCAAATTTAAAAAAATTCTAAAAAAAAATTGTGCCATAGAAAAAAAAAAAAATGTTTTTCGGTGTTTGGGGCCCCAAATCTATCCAAAAAAGTCGGTTTGGTCCAATTCAGAATTGGGCTGTTGCCTAGTGTTATATTTGACCAGGTTGCCTATGTACTTGTATTGTTGTTGTTGTGTTGGGACTTTGACATGCAAGAGTGTTAACTCTTCCCCCTTTAAGTGCGAGCGTCCTCGGTCGTCACATAAACCCCTACTGGAGTTCTATTGTCTGGTGCATTTTCTTCACCTGTTCTTCTCGTCTCTGAGGCTGCATTTCTTATTCTTTTGGTGAGTTCGATGGCTAGTCCTACTATTACTAGTGATAGGATGCTGAGCGAGGTGTAGCTGAGAGTTGCCTGTGTAGTTTCTTTGACTCCGAGTTTCTCCAGTGTCTCGGTGTTGTTTATGTTAAGCTCTTTGATCATTTGCAGCGAGAGTACTTCGTCCAGTCTAGTTCTTTCCATTGCTAGCTGGAACAAGGGTGGTTCTGGCTCCGCGGGTTGTTTTTAGCTCCTGTCGCCGATTCTCACTGTGGATTTTCGGTATTGGATGATGTATGTTCCCCGGAGTTGCAGTGTTTTTTCGTCTAATGTAACGAAACCGTCGAATCCGTTCAGCATTATGGTACCTGAGAGTATCTCCTCAAAATTCTGAATGTGTTGATTGTTGATTATGGTGCATTCTAGTTTTTGTAGGTTAAGCAGTGCGTGAAGGCAAGTGTCATTACTTAAATCTATTAATCTATCTCTACTAC
Source organism: Drosophila phalerata (assembly GCA_951394115.2). NCBI lineage: Eukaryota > Metazoa > Arthropoda > Insecta > Diptera > Drosophilidae > Drosophila > Drosophila phalerata. The sequence continues at coordinate 2,063,294 of OX596005.2, read as the reverse complement.
ATATTGTCCTGTCATTATGATTTTCACAATTTTTTTTATAGCATATAGCTCGTTCTTACATTGTAGTAAATTTTCGTATTTTATATTATTGATAATTTGGGCTTTCTTTACGGCTTTAACTTTAAGTGTTCTGCATTTATCTAAGCTAATGGTTGGAATGCTATTACATCCATGAATATTTTCTTTTTGGTTAACAATTTCTTCTGAACTTAAAGTTACTTTTAGGATTGCGTTAGTTACATTTGTCAATTGATTAATTTTATCATTTATTATTCGGTTTATGACAACTTGTTTGTTATTATTCTCTAGTTGATCATTTATTTTATTAATTATAACCTCATGATCGTGGTGGTCAGGAGTTCCTGCCAACCATTTCCACGCTGTGCCTAAGGCATCAATTGCTCTTTTGTTTTTAGTTGGGGGTTTGAGTCTTTTTAAGTCATTTTTGACTTGCGACAGCTCAAAGGAGAGGTATGGGTATGATTGGTGAGATAGGTTGAGTGATTGAAGTGAGTTTTCCAATGATGAGTAGATAATTGAATATTACTCTCAATCAAAAATGTGGATTATTTTAAAGGTGCCGTCCTGTTTAGCTGCTAGTCCAGTGTCGATTGAAATGACTTGTGCATTTGAGTAGTCGTGGACTGTCGTTATCCCCAATCATGTTGGTAAAAGGATCCTGTAAATTAAATTCCAATATTATTTTTGTGTAGTATTTTCCCTGACTGTGTTTTGATGGTTGAGTTTCTATTATCTGCTACTATTTCTTTTTTATACCTGTGTGTCAGCTTTGAACCCAATCTTTTGTCGATTTTGATTTTGACGTAAATTACCTCTCCTTGCTCATAATTCTTTACCTCGTTCTTGTCTTTGTTGTGGTATTCTAAGTCAGCTTTTTGTTTTCCTGTAAGTTTGTCCACTATTTTTTTCCTATTTTCTTCTGCTTTATCTGGGTCGTTACAGACTGCCATACCGAAGAATGTGTCTCTTGGTTTTTTTCCGATTACAGAGTGAATGGACGAGTTATATTCTTGAACTGCTTTGAAAAGAACATCGGTTAAATTCATGTCACAGTTGTCTTTTCTGAGGCATGCCATTATTTCTGATAGGGTGGAGTGAAATCTTTCTATCTGGCCATTACTAGTTGAACTGTAAGGGGGTGTGGTAAATACTTGAATGCCTAATTGGTCTTGTAGAAGGAATTTAATCGATGCTGAGTTCAGAGCTCTTTCATTAGCAATGAATATTATTTTTGGAATACCGAATGCTATTAGGGTTTCTCTCAGTGGAATTTTTATATCTTCTGTGGCTCTTGACTTTAAAATTTTTACTTGGGCATATTTTGAAAATTTATCGATGCTTGTTAATATAGTGTGTTTCTCGGTGATATAGATGTCGACATGGATGATTTCACCTGGGGATTGGGGAATCGGGGTTGGCTGAATTTCAGAATTTGGAGGGTGTCTGTCATATTTGGATTCTTTGCATGTTAAGCATGACTTCGCAATCTATTTAACTTTTTTATATAGCTGTGGGAAAAAGCATTTTTTTAAGATTTGAGCTTTATTTTCTGAAGCATTCCTATGTGCTCGTCTGTGCTCTTGCGCTATTATTTCACTTTGTTTGTTAATGTCGTTAATGTCCTCTACTTGTCTTTGGGTGTATCTTATTTTATAAGATGAAAAATGGACTGGGTAGAATTCTTGAATTCGTCCCATGATGTGTTCTGGAGTGCATAGGCCGTTAACTATTCTTGGATCGAGTCTTTCTTTAAAGATTTGGATTAATTCGGTTTCTGTGTAGCTTGGTCGAGTTACTATGTGTCAATGGTATGTTGGAAATGGAGTTTCGAATCGATAGTAGTGTTTTTCGCCGATTAAAATAAAGAGTTGGTTTTTAAAAACATTAATGGGTACTTCCATTGACGAACTTTCGTCGCTCATTACTGTGGCCTCGGTACTGTTTAACTCGATGATTGGGTTTCTGGATAAAGCGTCTGCCACTACGTTGGAGGTTCCTGGTTTGTATTTAAGAGTAATACTTTACTTTAGCGGCCTGTCCTCCAATATTCTCCAAAAAATTATCCTCCATGGACCGCGATTTCTTAAGAATTTACGTGAAGAAATTTATTGGCGGTCGGCAATGGTTCTCTTGTAATTTAATTTCAAAGTTGCGTGTTTTTTGCTATAAAAAACCTAGTAGGCTTTTCAATATTTTCCCATAAAATTGAAGTAGGCTATTCAAATTTTGACAAAGAAAAAAACAATTGAGGTGGGACACGTGCCTTTCCAAAGAAAGTGCCATGTAATGCACTTTCCTAAAAAAGCAATGTAATTAATATCAAAATATAGGGTAATTGTCTATTAGTTAGGGCCCAACTCCAAATCAAAAAAAAAAAAAACCCCCCAAATAGAGGGCAATTTATCATGAATTTAGCCGAAAAAATTAGTTGGCGGTCTCAACTAGTTTTTTTTTTTTAAATGTTTAAAGTTTCCATACAAAATAGCCTATTTTTGTTGTTGCTTGTGCAACTTGTCACTGTTATGGCCCGTTTACCAATACTACTTTTCTTTGACTTGTCCATTTTATGGCCAGTTTATCAAGTATATAATGGATTTGTGAGTTTTATTTGGAAAAATGTCAATCGAAAAATAATTGAATGAAAACAGATAATTATTTGGAATATCGCGAGATTTTTTTAAAAAAAATTTTTGTCTACGGTCCTTTATTAACACTCCTCAACACCCCTAGGATGAAGTTTATAGAGATGTTTCACAAGCTATTTGTGACCGGGTGACCATTTTCTAATACATTAAATGAATAACTGCAATTTTGTCAAAAATTTTAAGGCCTACCTCAGTTTTATTGGAAAATATTGAAAAGCCAACTTGTTTTTTTATAGCAAAACACTTTTGGTACGTCAAAATTTGAATAGCCTACTTAAATTTTATGGGAAAATATTGAAAAGCCTACTAGGTTTTTTATAGCAAAACACGCAACTTTGAAATTAAATAACAAGAGAACCATGGCCGACCGCCAATTAATTTCTTCACGTAAATTCTTAGAAAATCGCGGTCCATGGAGGGTATTTTTTTCGCTTAATTCTGAGGACAGGCCGCTAAAGTAAAGTATTACCTATTTAAGTTCGTGATTAAATTCTTCTAAAAAGTCTTTCAAACGTTTTAATTTAGCATTATGGTTTTTGTTGCTTAGAGCGAATGTAAGAGGTTGATGGTCTGTAAAGATTACGACCTTGGCTCTACCGTATAGGTATGTTCGAAGGCTTTGCAAAGCCCAAACAATTGCAAGCATCTCTTTCTCGTTTGTCGCGTAGTTTTATTCTGATTTTGACAGTGTGCGAGATATGAAGGTAATGGGCTTGCCCTCTTGCTCGAGAACAGCTCCGATTGCAAAGTTTGAAGCGTCTGTTGTTAAGTGAAATTCTTTATTAAAGCTGGGGTATTTTAGAATGACGTCTGTTGAAATGAGCGTCTGTTTGATTTTGTCGAAAGCCTCTATCGCCTGCTTATTCATACTTATTGGGACTTTGTCTGATATTCTGGTTGAGATTCGGCCGCCTTCGCCTCTCAATAGAGTGGTTTCGCCAATTTTGCGTAGTCTCTTATGAATCTGCGATAGTAACCACAGAGAGGCCTAAAAATGATCTCAGCTCTTTGAGGGATTTGGGAATGGGAAACTTAGAAATCGCCTGAACTTTGTGTGGATTGGTTTTTACGCCTTGATCTGAGATAGTGAAGCCTAAAAAGTTAACTTCCTTTTTGAAAAATTCGCACTTATCCATCTGTACTTTCATGTTTGCGTTTTGTAACGTCGTGAAGACTTGTTTCAAGTGATGAGCATGTTCGTTTTCCGTTTTGCTAAAAACGATAATGTCATCAATGAAGACATAGCTAATTTTTCCAACATGTTCCCTTAGAATGTCATCTAGGGCTCTTTGGAAAATTGAGGGGGAGTTCTTGAGACCGAATGGTAGTCTTGTGAATTCATATTTCCCGCCATTGTCTGCGAATGCCGTTTTTTCTATGTCTTGACACGAGGACCGTGAAAAATTTATTGTTTCCTAGTTGAGCTATGATTTTTCCTATTTCGGGCATAGGGTATCGATCGGGTATAGTTACTAAATTGAGTTTTCTGTAGTCAATAACTAGTTTATATTTCTTTTTCCCTGAGGTATCGGTTTTTTTGGTACTACCCATACTGGTGCATTGTATGGTGATCTAGAAGGTCGTATTATTCCGTCATCTAACATTTCTGCAATTTGTTTCTCTACTTCTTGTTTGGATAGTGTTTGGTGTAAACAGGGGTGTCTGAGGATGTTCGGATCTCGCCTACTACATTTGTAGCGTAGGTCATTAGGGTGTCTATTGTTTTCCTTTGACTATGTGACATATGTTCGGTTCGTACTTTTATATTGTTAATTGCCTGTGCAGGCAATTGTTTGATTCGGAATCGTTTGTTTCCATTTACTAAGAGAATATCATTTCTGACATCGATTATTACGTTAAGTTGTTTAGACTGAAAAGATTTAGAAAGACGTGTTGGGTGATTGCTATTTTTTTCCCAATCGAGTTAGCGGAAAAATCTTCTTTTTTTTCTTTCGGATTTTTTACTAATGAAGGCTGTATGTAATTTTGGTTGGAACCAGTGTCAATGAGGAAGTTCAATACCTTGCCGTCCCTCGTTCTACATTCGAAATAAGGCAACGAGGAACGATTTAGACTAAAAAATTAAGTTCGGCTATGTCTGTTGTCTCGGCTGGAATGTCATTGTTCTGTAAGTTTTCGGTTCGTATGGAAGCTCGGCAATACCTTGTTCTTCCATTTCAGTGAAGTAGTTTTGTTCGTCCATGTAGTGTGCATAGCCGTCGGAGGTAAGCGTTAGCATATGCTTCAGCATAAGCACTAGCTTCGGCGTCAGCTTGATCGTCCGTGACCTGCCCTAATGTTTCTCCAGTATTAATGTGAAATTGTCTCTGGAATTTGTTTGGAATTTGATCTGCCTTTGAAGATAAGGGTCTTTTTCCAGCGAACTGGTTATTGTCCGGTCTGTTTATATAGTTAATGTTTCTTGTTCGGATAGATGAATCCACTTCCATTGGTTGTGGAGGCGTTTGTGGCTTAGGTGCCGATGGTCTTGGTGGTGCGTTAAAAAATTGCTGCTGTTGTTGATAACTTTGTCTTGGAGCGAAATTGGGTGGTTGCGAAAAGACAACAGGTTTTGGCGTGTAATACAAATTTGGGTTAAAATTGTTCCTATTGACGGCTCGAGAAGTGTTAGGTCGGAATGGGTATTGGTTCATGAATCTTTGAGGCTGTTGGATGTTCCTCGGTGGTAGCAAAGGAACCTTGGTAGGATTAACGGCGTTCCTGATAGACTGGTTTTCGATTAGTCGGCAGAAGTGAAGGGCATGTCTTAAATCAATTGGTTCTTTGATAGCTAGCAATCTAGGCAAATCTCCATTAAGGCCTCTTATGAAAATGTCCAGGGCTTTGTCCCAGTAGATCTTTGTAAGGGCTCTCAACGTCTCTGGCGATGAATCGTGATTGTTAATCTGATTCAGTATTAAAGACAGATGATAGTACACCGTCTGATAAAATTCGTCGATCGATTTACCGCGTTTACTGAGCGTATACAATTGGTATTCTAGTGTCTTAAGATATCTTCGGTCTGCAAAATGATCTGTAAGACACTGCACAATTGCTTTCCAATTTAATGGGGTGCTATATGCCTCCAGTACGGCATCAGCTTCCCCTACTATCTTGCTGCGCACTACCAGTAAAATCCCATAATGTTTTGGGGTACCTTGGTGAGCGGAGTAAACTTCAAATACTTTGTCCACACTTTTGCGCCATGAGGTAAATTTAGCTTTGTTACCGGAAAAATCTTTTAGAATTCTGACTACGTCTGGCAGTCTATCTAAATCACTAATTTTTCCTACATGCTCTGGTGCTATAGTTTGGTCGGTCATTGCGTAAGTGTTTGCGTTTGATTGTAGTAAAATTTCGTCGCCTTTTTCCTGTAGTATTTTCCTAAGATACCTTTCAACAGTGTTTTCAATGGATGTCGATAAAAGAGGATTACCCGACGGACTTGGGTATTCGGGGGGTTAGTATTAGCGTCCGGCATGTTTAATTTAGAGAATGCTTCGCCTAGCTCGGTAATAGCTTGCGAAAAATCGGGGGGTGAATTCTTTGAAGAGGAAATGTTGCTGATAATTTTTCAACGAAAACAAAAAAAAAAATTATGTAATTAATCAATGAGGTGGAGTTGGCTATAGCTTTTTTTTTGCTATTTAAAAAATTTTTCTCAGTTTCTTATTTCTATTTTAAAATTTGTTTTTGTTAAATTTAATTTCTTTGTGTTTACTTGTTTTTGAGAATTTTTTTTTACAATTTTGCTTCAAAGATACGCTTACAGTAGTAGTTTTAACATTGGTGATTCCCGCTACGGTGGCTCGGATTTATCCCTTTCGTCTATCCCACGGAGGAGTTTAGTTACTCAAGATCCTGCACCCTACGGACGGACACTTAACCTACGCTCTGCTGGCGTCGCTGTTTACGCTGCCGCTGCTGTTCATACCGCTGCTGTCGTCTTGGGCTGCCATTGGTCGTTGTTACCGCTGCTGTTGTTGGTGCGGCGTACCTTAACACTTGGGTTTGGTTGGGTGTGGTCTTGCATCCGCTGGTCCCACGGTCACTGGCCTGAAGTTGCGCTCTCTCTGATTTGGTAGTTGTTTAATTTGTAGTTTTGTTTTAGCCGCTCATGATTGTTGTTGTTGTCTTATCAGCCATATTGATGTTGTTGTCTGTCTGCTTATATTATATTATATTTAACCAGGTTGCCTATGTACTTGTATTGTTGTTGTTGTGTTGGGACTTTGACATTCAGGGTGTTAACTCATGTGTCGCGCCAGCATCAAAATTGGCAAACCAAAATGCAAGCAATGCAAGATAAAGATAAGAGAAAGCAAGTGCATGTGTTGTAGCGCGCCGTTACTCTGTTTGCACAACAAGAGATAAGCAATGGACATATGTATTTGAATACAGACATATGCATATATGTATCGTGACGTCAGCAGACAGAGCAACTGCATTATGTTTGCCATTAGCAATACAGCAAGAGACCGTCTGTCGCTCTGCAGAGCAGCCGGTCAACCGAAATTGCAAACCGTAGGCCGCGGTTCGATTCCCCGCGCGGACGGACAGATGTAATTTTTCTTTGATGCATTTCGGCAGCGATGTCGCCCCCTTAGTTATCCTGGCGTTGCCAGGATCCCACTTAGTTATCCTCGCGCTGCCAGGACCCCCGTCAAAATATCCTCGCGTTGCCAGGATCCCACTTAGTTATCCTCGCGCTGCCAGGACCCCCGTCAAGATGTCCTTGCGTTGCCAGGATCCCGCCTAGACATCCTTGCGCTGCCAGGACCCCCTTCAAGATATCCTCGCGTTGCCAGGATCCCACCTAGACATCCAAGCGCTGCCAGGACCCCGTCACGTCATCCTCGCGTTGCCAGGATCCCGCCTAGATATCCTCGCGTTGCCAGGATCCCGCTTAGATATCCTCGCGCTGCCAGGACCCCTTCACGTTATCCTCACATTGCCAGGATCCAGCTTAGATATCCTCGCGTTGCCAGGACCTCGTCTAGTTATCCTTGCACTGCCAGGACACTGAAGTTCATTATCCTCGCGTTGCCAGGACCCAGTCCCTACAAGCGTTATATCACCAGGATCCCCCCAGTGCCGACGGAATACGTCGCACTGCAGCAGACGACCCAGGATCGATTCGGGAGGACGACGACCGGACCGACATAGGATACACCCACATCATCTATACATACATATTTCCTCTGTACCATTACGAGTCGGCTTTTTAAGTCGCTAATAAATCTAAGAAATCCATTGAATATTGAAATCACTCTGTGTTCTTATTTATTCGCAAGTGCTGCATCTTATAAATTTGTTGCACGTATCCACTCGCCGACCGAGTTAGCCCGGTGGAAGTAAATTTTGAATAATTATCTTTTCACTAACTAGACAATCGAAGAGAACTTACCGCTTCTATTGAGCACCTCTGCTACACTTTCCCACGCACTTTTTATGAATATTGCATCATAATGTTTTTTGACAGCCAAATCCCATAAAATTGGCTTCGATTTGACCTCCTAAATTAACAAAATTCGGTCAGAATTATTAAATAATTCCAGGCGCCCGTTTTTTATTTTTAAGTTCTCCGCGGCCATGTTCGACATGTAAGAAGTTTGAAAATTTCAATCTTTTAACAGGCGGCCTAGCGAAAATCAGCTGTTTCACGAACAGTGTTGGAAACTAACATGCCCTTAGATCTGGCAACTCTAATTTTTTTTCTGAGGACTGCTCAGCTAATCCGCTGCTGAATTTTCTTCTAGCTTATTTCGACACCGTTTTTTTTATATGGATTTGACACCTCGCAAACAACATTTTTCTCTCGAGAGTACTGTGCTTTGGGGCACAACTTTTTACTGATGTCCAAACCCAGCTTAATTGAAAGTCATCACACTTCGATTCTAATCTAAAACATTTATCGGATTTTCTCATTTTGTTCTAATTTCCGAAAGTATTTGTGAAAAGAAACGGGTTAATTAGTAGGGCTGCCCTTGTATGTGCAGAAACGAGTAAATTTTTCTGGCATTGTAGTATTATAAGTCATGCTATAAGTTAAGAAAAAATGTTAAATAAAGTCAGCTATGAAATAAAATTAGAACAGTAAAGACATAACATTTGGCTACGAGGATAAAAAGGAAGAAGAAAAGCAGTTCTAAAGTACAACACAGAACATGCCGGACACTCGTTCTATGCGATACATTGGCACAACTTGCACTAGGGTGGAGTGAATTTCACTTTTTTTCGATTTTCGAAAACGCTGTATCATAAATGGATGATACGGTATAAAAACAATATCTGCAAAAAAAAATCAATTTTTTTGGAGGTCATCCTGAGGTGGCGCATCGACGATCTATTTTAAGAAATCGGTCAAAAAATTAAAAAAAAAATCCAATATAACTGCAATTTAACCCCAGATAAGATAATGATTTAAACTGTTAGCTTTCTAAAACCATATCATCTTTAAAGATAGGTGGAAAAATATCGAACTAACAGATTTTTAAGAATAGCAAAATGGGCAAAAAGCCGTTAAATTTGAGGCGGACACGTTCTTTTGGAATGTGTAGAATGTATAAAGCAGGCACGTTATTTTTGGCAAAATTTTGAATGAATTTTTTGGGTTGCTAAATTTTATAACATGGGCGTGTGAAAACCACCAAAGGTTTTTAAATACTCTAAAACTATTAGGGTGTTCCCTATAGAGTAGCATCATTGCAGGGAGCAAATGTGAAACACTGATATCGTGAGCATACCTTTACTATTCAGTCTTGCAAAGGGATTTGTATTTCAGTTTAATAATTCGTTTCAGGATGTTTGAGTTTCCTGGTAGTATAGATGATAGAGTTGAAGGTCTACGTGCAAAAGTCGTCGGTTCAAATTTGGAAACTCCTTCAATGTTTTTTATTTATTTTTATTCGATGCACCCATTTTTTACGATTCACTTATTTATAAAATACGAAAATACCATCTATTTTTTTTTTGTTCCAACTTGCAAAAATAATTTGTCGGTTGCATTGGAAAATTGTCCTACAATCAAACGAATGTATTGTGTCGTGACGTCACTAAACAAGTGTTGTCAAAACTTTAACACTAAAATAAGCCAAAAATACTAAATTTCGATTGAAATAATCGACACTTTATCGAACTTTTTATCATTTTTACAGGTGCAAATATGAAAAACTTTTCGTAGGCAAGGGTCTGGTTCTAGTACCGTAGCACGAAATTTTTTTAGTACAAGTTGTTGTTGTGAAGTGTTTCACATTTGCTCCCTGCAATGATGCTACTCTATAGTGAACACCCTATATACTAAGTACAAGTACCTGCAATAAAATTGTGATGTACAAGTACCTGTCATAAAAAAAGAACGATTATTTTACAACTATTTCTTTCAGCAAAAAGTTCAACGTGAAAACCAGCTGCAGAAAGTTTATGACTGAACTTTCCAAAATACAAAATCAGCCACCTGTTTACCAAAATTAGGTTTTTAGGTCTTAAGTCCAGTAGAATACACAGAGAGTATAATCTTTCTTTGTTATTTTTTTGCATATATCAGTTTTATTATGTAACGAAAAATATACAAAATTATATAATTTCATAAATCAAGGTTGGAAAAATTGAGCTTTGGTTTCGAAACGTGGAATCATCTGCCTGGCTTTTATCTCCGTACGAATAAACCCATCCCTAGCTTCTGGTCCACAAACAGATAAGCCTTACAAACAGATAAGCCTTACTCTGTCACAAGCCTTACACATCTCTCTACAGCTTGCGAATGGCAAGGAAACATCTCGAATTCGACGATATTATTTCTTTTATTCATTTATTTTAGTTTTAGGGTATTAAACAAACTTTTGTGGTTTTCACAAAAAAAAATTTAGCCACCCAAAAAACTCATTAAAAAATTTGACAAAAATAACGTGCATGCTTAATAAATTTTTTAAATCATTTTCTTCTGGGGTTAAATTGCAGTTATATTGGATTTTTAAAATTTTTTTTACCGATTTCTCAAAATAGATCGTCGATGCGCAACCTTGGGATGACCTAAAAAAAAATTGATTTTTTACAGATATTGCTTTTATACCGTATGATACAGCGTTTTCGAAAATCGAAAAAAAGTGAAATTCACTCCACTTTAACGTACACCGGAACAATTAGATTTAATTAACGGAGCATTTCGATCCAAGGCCTGATTTTTACTTAAATCGTTTGTATTAAATAAATATTTGGCATATCGTTGCATTTTAAATGATACTTAGTAGTTATATATGAAAAACAGCTGGTTTTGTAGTACATTTTAAAAGCGACAAGTGTTTATACGTTCATTTAAAACGATGTTAAAAATTAGCGACGGGTTTAAAAAGCGAGCTTCGCTAAATCACTGTTAACGTTAAAGCGCATTAAAAAAGTATTTATAAATGTGGTTTAAGGTAACTCGCTTTCAATTAAAGCTACTTAATACCCATTTTACACTGAAGTCTCTAAGCAAAGTCGCTAGCTGCGACAAAAAGTTCGTTCAAATCGCATCAGTCACTAAAAAATAGTCACTAACTGACATCTGGGCTATTTTGACAAATTGGAATTTCACAATTAAAAATTTATAGAAAATAAACGCAGGCAATAGAGAAATTCTCCAGGTTCTGACCATGCTTAAATGCATTGAATCTCTGGCAAGCGATGAGGATGAGAGAGCCGTTGGTTTGTACAATAACCAAATTCAAGAAGCCAATGCTTCCTTATTATCTGCATCTAGTGCATTGATGTCAGTGGAAAGGGTCATTTGGATGGAAGTGAGTTTATTATGTTTATTGATGTACATAGTTAGGTGGAACTAAGGTTGCTTGCATACAAACGGAGCGGCTGCTTTTGGGAGTTGGAAGTGTGCCCAACATGAACGTCAAAATGTTCAAACAGCATTTTAAAATGGAGCGCCATATTTTTGAGGAGATTGTGCGAAAGCTACCACAATTGGAAAGAAAAGATACAAACTTTCGCCCCAGCATCCAATTGGGAAAACGTATCGCAATTGCTCTGTATACTCTTGGATCGTCTGCGGAGTATCGGAATATTGCAGTATCTTTTGGAGTGTCAGCAGCAAGTGTGTGCAATATTTTAATGGATTTTCTGCCGAGAAGTATGGAATACTCTTGCGCCTGAGTACTTGAGCCAAAATATTTTTAATCAAGAAAAGGTTGCAGGGTGCGTCCAGGGATTTCAGCAAATCGGCTTTCCCCAATGTTTTGGAGCAATTGGTACGTTTACTTAAAAATGATCATAAAATTCAAACCAGAATAATTTATAAACTTCGAAGATGGAACCCATATTAAAATAATGCCGCCGAAAGGAGACGCATCCGACTACCACAATTTCAAGGGGTGGTATTCAATTGTTCTACTCGCGCTTGTGGATTATAGGTATATAAGAGAAAGTTATAATAATTAAGTTTCTGAAATTTGTATTCTGACACAGGTTCAGATTTATGTATATAAATGTTGGTGCTCTAGGCCGGTGCAATGATTCAATGATCTTTGAACGTTCTAGGCTTAAGCAGAAGATTTTATCAAGTGCTCTGTTTGAAAAGAACTCAAAGGTCATCGAAGGAACCAATGTGCCGATTTGCTTGATAGGAGACTCGGTATCAGATTGGGCCGAAATATGATGAAGCCATACCCGTTTTCGGTTACAGCGCCCGAGATGGAAAAGAGATTTAATTATCAGCTGTCAAAGAGCAGACGCGTGGTTGAAAATGCTTTGGGTCAATTAAAAGGTCGGTTTAGACGTATTGGTAAAGGCATTGACAATAATCTGTTAAATGCAAATGCAATAATTAAATGCTGCTGCGTTTTGCATAATATGCTAAATGAAAAAAACAGCGCATTCCAGGAGCAATGGAGTGATTTTGAAACCCAACTACTAAGTCAACAGCATTCTAATGAATTTTTTGCCTGTTCTAGACCAAGGAGTGTTGCTGAGCAGGTTCGCAAAGCAATATCTGAATCATTTTCATATTTCACATTTTCACACATTTTCACATCGACGATCTATTTTAAGAAATCGGTCAAAAAATTAAAAAAAAAAATCCAATATAACTGCAATTTAACCCCAGATAAGATAATGATTTAAACTGTTAGCTTTCTAAAACCATATCATCTTTAAAGATCGGTGGAAAAATATCGAACTAACAGATTTTTAAGAATAGCAAAATGGGCAAAAAGCCGTTAAATTTGAGGCGGACACGTTCTTTTGGAATGTGTAGAATGTATAAAGCAGGCACGTTATTTTTGGCAAATTTTTTAATGAATTTTTTGGGTTGCTAAATTTTATAACATGGGCGTGTGAAAACCACCAAAGGTTTTTAAATACTCTAAAACTATTAGGGTGTTCCCTATAGAGTAGCATCATTGCAGGGAGCAAATGTGAAACACTGATATCGTGAGCATACCTTTACTATTCAGTCTTGCAAAGGGATTTGTATTTCAGTTTAATAATTCGTTTCAGGATGTTTGAGTTTCCTGGTAGTATAGATGATAGAGTTGAAGGTCTACGTGCAAAAGTCGTCGGTTCAAATTTGGAAACTCCTTCAATGTGTTTTATTTATTTTTATTCGATGCACCCATTTTTTACGATTCACTTATTTATAAAATACGAAAATACCATCTATTTTTTTTTGTTCCAACTTGCAAAAATAATTTGTCGGTTGCATTGGAAAATTGTCCTACAATCAAACGAATGTATTGTGTCGTGACGTCACTAAACAAGTGTTGTCAAAACTTTAACACTAAAATAAGCCAAAAATACTAAATTTCGATTGAAATAATCGACACTTTATCGAACTTTTTATCATCTTTACAGGTGCAAATATGAAAAACTTTTCGTAGGCAAGGGTCTGGTTCTAGTACCGTAGCACGAAATTTTTTTAGTACAAGTTGTTGTTGTGAAGTGTTTCACATTTGCTCCCTGCAATGATGCTACTCTATAGTGAACACCCTATATACTAAGTACAAGTACCTGCAATAAAATTGTGATGTACAAGTACCTGTCATAAAAAAAGAACGATTATTTTACAACTATTTCTTTCAGCAAAAAGTTCAACGTGAAAACCAGCTGCAGAAAGTTTATGACTGAACTTTCCAAAATACAAAATCAGCCACCTGTTTACCAAAATTAGGTTTTTAGGTCTTAAGTCCAGTAGAATACACAGAGAGTATAATCTTTCTTTGTTATTTTTTTGCATATATCAGTTTTATTATGTAACGAAAAATATACAAAATTATATAATTTCATAAATCAAGGTTGGAAAAATTGAGCTTTGGTTTCGAAACGTGGAATCATCTGCCTGGCTTTTATCTCCGTACGAATAAACCCATCCCTAGCTTCTGGTCCACAAACAGATAAGCCTTACAAACAGATAAGCCTTACTCTGTCACAAGCCTTACACATCTCTCTACAGCTTGCGAATGGCAAGGAAACATCTCGAATTCGACGATATTATTTCTTTTATTCATTTATTTTAGTTTTAGGGTATTAAACAAACTTTTGTGGTTTTCACAAAAAAAAATTTAGCCACCCAAAAAACTCATTAAAAAATTTGACAAAAATAACGTGCATGCTTAATAAATTTTTTAAATCATTTTCTTCTGGGGTTAAATTGCAGTTATATTGGATTTTTAAAATTTTTTTTACCGATTTCTCAAAATAGATCGTCGATGCGCAACCTTGGGATGACCTAAAAAAAAATTGATTTTTTACAGATATTGCTTTTATACCGTATGATACAGCGTTTTCGAAAATCGAAAAAAATTTAAATTCACTCCACTTTAACGTACACCGGAACAATTAGATTTAATTAACGGAGCATTTCGATCCAAGGCCTGATTTTTACTTAAATCGTTTGTATTAAATAAATATTTGGCATATCGTTGCATTTTAAATGATACTTAGTAGTTATATATGAAAAACAGCTGGTTTTGTAGTACATTTTAAAAGCGACAAGTGTTTATACGTTCATTTAAAACGATGTTAAAAATTAGCGACGGGTTTAAAAAGCGAGCTTCGCTAAATCACTGTTAACGTTAAAGCGCATTAAAAAAGTATTTATAAATGTGGTTTAAGGTAACTCGCTTTCAATTAAAGCTACTTAATACCCATTTTACACTGAAGTCTCTAAGCAAAGTCGCTAGCTGCGACAAAAAGTTCGTTCAAATCGCATCAGTCACTAAAAAATAGTCACTAACTGACATCTGGGCTATTTTGACAAATTGGAATTTCACAATTAAAAATTTATAGAAAATAAACGCAGGCAATAGAGAAATTTTCCAGGTTCTGACCATGCTTAAATGCATTGAATCTCTGGCAAGCGATGAGGATGAGAGAGCCGTTGGTTTGTACAATAACCAAATTCAAGAAGCCAATGCTTCCTTATTATCTGCATCTAGTGCATTGATGTCAGTGGAAAGGGTCATTTGGATGGAAGTGAGTTTATTATGTTTATTGATGTACATAGTTAGGTGGAACTAAGGTTGCTTGCATACAAACGGAGCGGCTGCTTTTGGGAGTTGGAAGTGTGCCCAACATGAACGTCAAAATGTTCAAACAGCATTTTAAAATGGAGCGCCATATTTTTGAGGAGATTGTGCGAAAGCTACCACAATTGGAAAGAAAAGATACAAACTTTCGCCCCAGCATCCAATTGGGAAAACGTATCGCAATTGCTCTGTATACTCTTGGATCGTCTGCGGAGTATCGGAATATTGCAGTATCTTTTGGAGTGTCAGCAGCAAGTGTGTGCAATATTTTAATGGATTTTCTGCCGAGAAGTATGGAATACTCTTGCGCCTGAGTACTTGAGCCAAAATATTTTTAATCAAGAAAAGGTTGCAGGGTGCGTCCAGGGATTTCAGCAAATCGGCTTTCCCCAATGTTTTGGAGCAATTGGTACGTTTACTTAAAAATGATCATAAAATTCAAACCAGAATAATTTATAAACTTCGAAGAAGGAACCCATATCAAAATAATGCCGCCGAAAGGAGACGCATCCGACTACCACAATTTCAAGGGGTGGTATTCAATTGTTCTACTCGCGCTTGTGGATTATAGGTATATAAGAGAAAGTTATAATAATTAAGTTTCTGAAATTTGTATTCTGACACAGGTTCAGATTTATGTATATAAATGTTGGTGCTCTAGGCCGGTGCAATGATTCAATGATCTTTGAACGTTCTAGGCTTAAGCAGAAGATTTTATCAAGTGCTCTGTTTGAAAATAACTCAAAGGTCATCGAAGGAACCAATGTGCCGATTTGCTTGAGACTCGGCATTCAGATTGGGCCGAAATATGATGAAGCCATACCCGTTTTCGGTTACAGCGCCCGAGATGGAAAAGAGATTTAATTATCAGCTGTCAAAGAGCAGACGCGTGGTTGAAAATGCTTTGGGTCAATTAAAAGGTCGGTTTAGACGTATTGGTAAAGGCATTGACAATAATCTGTTAAATGCAAATGCAATAATTAAATGCTGCTGCGTTTTGCATAATATGCTAAATGAAAAAAACAGCGCATTCCAGGAGCAATGGAGTGATTTTGAAACCCAACTACTAAGTCAACAGCATTCTAATGAATTTTTTGCCTGTTCTAGACCAAGGAGTGTTGCTGAGCAGGTTCGCAAAGCAATATCTGAATCATTTTCATATTTCACTGAGATGGATGATTAATATAATATAATATATTGTATATAAATAATATATCGCAGTACTATTAAAATAAACGCAAACTCTATTTATATAAGATAATTTTATGTTATTATTTATTAATTAAATTATTTTATTCTAAACGTTTCTCTGCCAAATGTTGCTTCATGAGGTTTAATAGTCGATCGGTGGCGTTTTTCAAAATCTGGTTTCTCTCGACAGATGCCTCGCTCATCACACAAATTGATTGGGAAGTTTCTATGCTTATGCGATTTGACTCATCAAGGCGATTCATTAATTTCGTCGAACCCTTTTATTCGGTGTTCGAGCATTCATGTCACTATTATCATAAAAATTAAAAAAAGAAGAATCTATGTAAATAATTCACGTACGGAAGCTATCTTCCATCAGTTCATCGAAATGTATACTTTTGGATATTGACAGTAATTCGTTTATCTTTTTGAAATGAATCCAAGTAGATGGCGACCCCCCCGACTGACCAACTGCGTTTTTTTCTTGGCTGAAATATTATATAGAAATACATATATATTTATCATGTTTACAAAACGTTATTTATTATGGTTACCTGTACTTTCGCTACAACGTATCAATTTTCTTCTTAATATCCTTTGCTGTCACTGAGGCTCCATGGTTATTAAGAGATAGCGCCATCTCCGAAAACACATGCATATTCTTTCTCTGGTCGCGTAACTCCCCGATCCGATCAGACCATTCATCCATAAGAACATGCTCCAGATCCTCTGTCCACTTTTTGCGCTGCTTACCATTGTTCACTAATAAATTTAAGTAATTAATGAAATAATGAAAAAATAAATGGCACTTACTCTTTTCGCTTGTCAACACATGATATCTTTTTATTTTCAGTTGTCAAAAAATAGCTTTTCAAAATTGGCAGTTCGATTTTCCAGTGTTGCAAAATATAAAATTGAAAATGTTATCACTCTGTTAATAACATTTTATTTACCAACACTGGTTCCGACAGTCGCTAACAACAGCGGCAGTCACTATTTTAAACTCAACTGTAATGAACTGTCATGTTTTTGTATGGGCAGCGACTGAATTTGTGACTGCCACTAGATTTTTTCGTTAGTGACAAAAACATCCCTTGATATACAATTTTATTTTATCGCCGTTTCTCCATAGATTTCAATGAATTATATCTTACACGACGCTCAATTAATGCAGTTTTGCAAAAAAAATTAAAACCCCAGTTCAGATTTTTTTTCTGAGTTTTCCTTGAATTTAAAAAAAAACTAGCGGGAAAGGCTATAGTCGAGATCCCGACCATATGATACCCGTTACTTACTTTAATACATTGAAAAGTACTTTAAAGAAAATACTTGTTTTGCTCTGAAAACTTTAATTCGCCATAACTGTCGATCTACATGTCCGATCTTAATGCGATTCAGTGGGATGATAGATAACGCTAATAGATAACGCTAATAATCACAAAAAACGTATTATCTCAAAAACTGTGGGTGTGGTGGTTTTTCGCGATTTGCGGTGGGGGAGGGGGGCGTGGCTTAAATTTGAAACAAACTTGATCTGCGTGAGGTATATAGAAATCTGTGTGACAAATTTGGTTACTCTATCTCTTTTAGTCTCTGAGATTTCTTTGTTCAGACGGTTTTTCGCTTTTTGCGGGGGCGGGGGGGGGGGGGGGGGCGTGACTTAAATTTGAAACAAACTTGACCTGCTCCAACGCCTTTGTGATCTGCGTGTGAAAGTTTGGTTACTCTATCTCTTATGGTCTCTGAGATCTAGGCGCTCACACAGACGGACAGACACACATGGCTATATCGACTCGGCTGTTGATACTGATCAAGAATATATATACTTTATGTGGTCGGAGATGCCTCCTTCTGCCTGTTACATACATTCCAACGAACACAATATACCCTTTTACTTATTTTTTATAAGTAACGGGTATAACAAGTGGGAAAGGCTAAAGTCGAGATCTCGACTATAGGATACCCGTTACTTATTTCACTACATATAAAAGTACTTTAAAGAATATTTTCTAACAATACAAAATCTATTGCATACTCTAGGGGGCATGTATTGCTTAAAGAATCATTTTCAGACCATAACTGCTGTTCTACTTGTCCGATCGTGTTGCGATTCAGTGGGATAATAAATAATAATAATATATATCAGTGACTATAAGAAACACTATATTATCTTAAAAACTGTGGGTGTGGTAGCTTTTCGCGATTTGCGAGGGCGGAGGGGGGCGTGGTCAAAATTTGAAACAAACTTGATCTGCGCTGGGTATATAGAAATCTGTGTGCCAAATTTGGTTACTCTATCTCTTATAGTCTCTGAGATCCTTTTGTTCATACGGACAGACGGACAGACGGACGGACGGACAGACACACATGGCTATATCGACTCGGCTGTTGATGCTGATCAAGAATATATATACTTTATAGGGTCGGAGATGCCTCCTTATCCCTGTTACATACATTCCAACGAACACAATATACCCTTATACTTATTTTTTATAAGTAACGGGTATAAAAAGCTTAAAAAAAACAACATTTTCTTAATTCAAAAATTAATAGCTCTTAAACTACTGACTTTAATCTGTGTATGGATGAATTATAGGTATATTCATTAGCTTTCAGGAAAAGTAAAGCTTTTGAATATCGGTTTTGGCATTCTGGTGTAATGATGACAAAAGTGGGCGTACCTCTAAACGGCATTAAAAAAACAGCCAAATTTTTAAAAAATTCTACAAAAAAAATTCTGCCATAGAAAAAAAAAAAAGTTTTTCGGTGTTTGGGGCCCCAAATCTATCCAAAAAAGTCGGTTTGGTCCAATTCAGAATTGGGCTGTTGCCTAGTATAATCGTAAACAAAAAGTAAAAAAAAAAAATAAACATTTTAACATATATTCACTCATTTTTTTGATAATTGCAGTAAAAAAATTTTCTTTGCTTCTTGATTCATGAGTTTGCTTACAATGACAGGTCGAACGGCTGATTTCGAAGATGCGACTTCAGCGCTCCGCATTTTTTTTTCGCACCTTCGACAATGGTGCGCCAGTCTAAATTGGGTATTAGCCTCTGGCTCTGTCCACTCTCAATAGTTATTAGAATATATATATTCAGTAAATAGGCTATATCTTCTGAACCCCTTAGCCAAATTCTATGTTCCATATACCAAAAAACCAAAAGGAAATTTTACGTTTTACAATACATTGCAATTTAACAAAAATCGTTATCGCTATTTTGTCGTAAATCGCCAAAATGTAAGCAAAACCAGAATATATGAGACGAACTTAAATGTTCATTCTATCAGTTTGGTAAGGCTATCTCTAAAAACAAAAAACTTTTTCTTACTTAAACTTGATTTTCGACTGAGCGTCTCTATGGCAGCTATATGATATAGTGGTCCGATTTGGACCAAATTCGGTGAGGATATATAATACCAACCCAGATGCATATTCTATCAGTTTGGTTACGATATTTCAAAAAACAAATAACTATTTCATACTTATGCTTGATTTTCGGCAGAGCGTCTCTATGACAGCTATATCATATAGTGGGCCGACTTTAACCAAATTTGGTTATCGTGTGAGATTGGTTGAGATATTTCAAAAATTGAAGAAGCTTTTCATACTAAAACTTCATTTTCGATGTATCGTTCTTATCCCACAAAAAAAACCTCTACACGAGGTAAAAGTCTAGTGACGAAAGCAATTTTTAGATCCAAAATTTCTGATATCCAATTGTGTGACGAGCTAAATTCAGTTTATTATAAAAACTTTAAATAAAAATAAAAATTATTAAAAAAAAAAAAAAAACACGAAAATTGGCATTGTGCACTGTGCTTAAAAAGGGAGAG
Organism: Drosophila phalerata; assembly: GCA_951394115.2. Lineage (NCBI taxonomy): Eukaryota > Metazoa > Arthropoda > Insecta > Diptera > Drosophilidae > Drosophila > Drosophila phalerata. Next base: position 2,043,088 of record OX596005.2, on the reverse strand, counting down.
CTTCTTTGTACATAAAAATTACTTTTTGCACAGTGCCGAATACCAATTTTCGTGTTTTTTTTTTTTTTTAATAAGTTTTTATAATAAACTGAATTTAGCTCGTCACACAATTGGATATCAGAAATTTTGGATCTAAAAATTGCTTTCGTCACTAGACTTTTACCTCGTGTAGAGGTTTTTTTTGTGGGATATCAGAAATTTTTGCAAATGCTTTTGCTTTTGACATTTTAACTTTATCATAAATGCAGGGAGATAGTAAAAAATATAGCTAAGAGACTCCGCCCCTGTTTGCTTCGCTCGCGTTACTACTGTCTACTTTTCATACTAAGACTTTTCGCCCGATCGGTCCTATTTTAGCTATATGATATAGTGGTTTGATTACCGGTTACCAATTTCGGTCAGGATGTATAAAACTAACTTAATCATATAATGCATATTCTATCAATTTGGTTAAAATATCTCATAAATCAAAAAAGTTTTTCATACTAAAACCTAATTTTGACCAGATCGGTCCTATGACAGCTATATGATATAGCGGTCCGATATGAACCAATTTCGGTCAGGATGTATAAAACTAACTTAAATGCATATTCTATCAATTTGGTTAAAATATCTCATAAATCAAAAAAGTTGTTCATACTAAAACCTTATTTTGACCAGATCGGTCCTATGACAGCTATATGATATAGCGGTCCGATATGAACCAATTTCGGTCAGGATGTATAAAACTAACTTAAATGCATATTCTATCAATTTGGTTAAAATATCTCGTAAAACAAAAAAGTTTTTCATACTAAAACCTAATTTTGATCCGATCGGTCCTATGACAGCTATATGATATAGTGGTCCGATTTGAACCAACTTTGGTCAGGATATATAAAACAATGTAAAATGCGTATTTTATCAGTTTGGTTGAGATATCTCATAAAACCAAAAAGTTTTTAGTACTAAAACGTGATTTTCGAACTAAAACGTGATTTTCGACCGATGGAAAAATATATATATTCAGTTAACAGGCAATATCTTCCAAACCCCTTAACCAAAATTTATGTGTTATATACCAAAAAACGCAGAATTTTACGTACTAAAACATACATAAATTTAATAAAAATCGTTAAAGCCGTTTTGTCAGAAATCGCCAAAATATAAGCTAAAAAACCTTATTTCACCTGTAAAATGTTACCTGAGTACTTTAGAAAAAAAGTACGTCTAAAAGCCCTTAAACTCACCTTTCCAATGATATATAGGACATATCTGTAGCTTCTATGGTGTGCAAACTATTGGGGTTTCAATTTTAGCGGGAAAAAGCGTTTTCCCGCTAAACTAGCGGGAAATTCAAAAAGTCGTAGAACAAACATTTCTATATTTTTGAAAAGAAACAAATCCTCATCATTACATCTAAGCTATTTTAGCGCTTTGATACGCGCAAACGAACCGACAAACAAACTGACTTTTCATCTCATTTTGAGAAGTCCACTAAAAATTTTAAATTTTATTATCTTTCGAACCAGTTATCGGATTTGGGTGATCGGGGTATCAATCGACGCGTATTTTTGATTAGAATTTTTTAAAAATAAAAAAATTTTCAAAAAGGCCCCAACGGCCCCATTAGCTGCGATCGTTTAAATTTTTCCCCTCCCACTTACACCCCCGTATCTCAGGAACCAGGTGAGTTACAAAAAGTTTTAGTATGCCATTTTGTAAGTTAGGACTCAACCTTTCGATCGGTATATAACTCGATCTGATCGGACAGTCGTAGCAAATTTTCCAAATTAGCTGTATATCTATCTAGTCGCCTTTCGCACCCTTCTTGCTGCTTTCGTCACTAGAGCGAACTGCCGTTCGCAGTGATGTAAGCTATATAATATAGTGGTCCGATCCAAAAATAAAACCAAACTTGATCTGCGTACGGTATCCAGGAACCTACATTCCAAGTTTGAAGTCTCTAGCTCTTATGGTTTCTGAGATCGACGCGTTCAAACAGACGGACAGACAGACAGACGGACATGGCGCAATCGACTCGGCTGTTGATACTGATCAAGAATATATATACTTTTGGGGGTCTGCCACGCCCCCTTCTGCCTATTATATACATTCTGCCAAATGCATTATACCCTTTTTTGCCCATTTTCAATGGGCTCAGGGTATAAAAATGATTTTATTTTAAAAGCAGGGACCGTAAATAATGAATATTTTTTTTTTTTTAATAAAAAAAAGCCAACTTATAATTGTCCTAGAAAAAAATTTACATTATTTACACCAAAATCCTTAGAATTTTGAAATCTCTGCATTTCCGCTATGATTTTAAAATTTTTGATTTTTTTCGATATTTTGCAATGATAATTATTAGTTTTGAGTAATCTAATAAAACTTACATCATAATCATTATTTTTGATCAAAAACAATAAAAATCAAAAATAATCATTATTTCTGATCAAAAAAATATAAAAATGAAAAATAATCATTATTTCTAATCACTAAAATAAAATTCAAGATTGATTTTTTTTTTCGCTCAAAATAAAACTCAACAGTAACTGTGATGTATCAAACTACGATTCTTCGTAATACCCCCTCGTGTTCGACTTTGAATAACTTTGTAAGTTATTATCCGTAAGTTAAAGTTGAGTTTTATTTTGAGCGAAAAAAAATCTTTTTCGATTTTTATTTTTATACCCGTTACTTATAAAAAATAAGTATAAGGGTATATTGTGTTCGTTGGAATGTATGTAACAGGCAGAAGGAGGCATCTCCGACCACATAAAGTATATATATTCTTGATCAGCATCAACAGCCGAGTCGATATATCCATGTGTGTCTGTCCGTCTGTCCGTCTGTGTGAGCGCCTAGATCTCAGAGACCATAAGAGATAGAGTAACCAAACTTTCACACGCAGATCACAAAGGCGTTGGAGCAGGTCAAGTTTGTTTCAAATTTAAGCCACGCCCCCCTCCGCCCCCGCAAAAAGCGAAAAACCGTCTGAACAAAGAAATCTCAGAGACTAAAAGAGATAGAGTAACCAAATTTGTCACACAGATTTCTATATACCTCACGCAGATCAAGTTTGTTTCAAATTTAAGCCACGCCCCCTCCGCCCCCGCAAATCGCGAAAAACCACCACACCCACAGTTTTTGAGATAATACGTTTTTTGTGATTATTAGCGTTATCTATTAGCGTTATCTATCATCCCACTGAATCGCATTAAGATCGGACATGTAGATCGACAGTTATGGCGAATTAAAGTTTTCAGAGCAAAACAAGTATTTTCTTTAAAGTACTTTTAAATGTATTAAAGTAAGTAACGGGTATCATATGGTCGGGATCTCGACTATAGCCTTTCCCGCTTGTTTTGATTAGTAATGATGATTATTTTTATTTTTATTTTTTTTAATCAAACATAATTATTATGGTGTAAGTTTTATTAAATTACTCAAAACTAATGATTATTATTGATGAAAAACATAAAAAATTTAAATATAATCATTACCAAGTAATTTTTATAATATAACTTATAATGATAACGGTCCCTGTTTAAAAGCTCTATTTTGATTTTAGACCTGTGGTTTATTGGGCAAACTTTTTTAGAACTTGTTGTAGATTAAGATTTTGACAAACGTTTTATCGTAAAATATATGTCCCACTATACTGTATAAACTTTTTTTTTGAGATCAGTCTAGTCTCCGAAATAATTTTAACTTAGACAAGGACTAATTTAACTACGAAGCTATATTGCCATAGGGATTAATAGTGACAAGTTGCACAAATCAACATAAAACCATACAAAAAAGGCAATTTTGTATGGAAACTTCAAAAAAACTTAAAAAAAACTAGTTGACTCTCAAAACTAATTTTTACAGCTAAATACATAAAAACCCCCCTATTTGAGTTTTTTTTTAAATTTTTTTTTGTGTTGGACCAATTTAATAGACAATTACCCAAGGTCGGTCAAATAGAACTGCAACAATGACTGTTTAATTTTATAAAACAATACAACTTTCCAAAAACATATAACGTGTATTCCTATAGTCGGGATTTCGACTTTTCGCTTGATTTTATTTGGAGTTTGCTGTAATGCTTTGTTATCAACTACTTCCTTCGCGGTGGGTCGCGCAGGCTGGTTCATCGGTTTTCAGAGTAAAGTCCGATCCCTGGCCCAGTCCGATCAAACACAACAATACCTAACAATGTTCCAGATCTCGTCCAAACCTCTCGTTCCGGACCCAGGCTTACCCGTCCTGCCTGAGATGACACCACGTCGTCACCTCCCTCATGTTGGCCACCTGTTTTCCCCTCCCCCTACAGCAATAATTACTCGGACGTATTCATCATCAGGTAAGTATAATTTGTGTCATCTTGTCATCCTTATAAATCTGCATGATTAACAATTTATCTTAATTTCTAGCTGATATAAATACATTGAGACATGGTTTACAAGCCGACAGACGAGAAACACAATGATGCTGTCAAATGCAACAAGTTTACCGGTAGATGCTGTGGCATGGTGCAATTGCTGAGACGCCGCATAAAAAATAAATATACACTTGGCCCTCGCTTAACACGGTTACACATTTGCTCCCTTTTAACATGCTAAAAACCTCGTTCTTACATGAAAATGACTGATTGTTTTTATTAAGGAGCAACCAAAAATGATAACATGTTGAAACGAAACGGCTTATACTATAAATAACACCAAATTCATTTTAAATTTGATCTAAATTGAAACATATGATCTTGATACTTTTAAACATTTTTGAGATTTTAACAAGTTTAGCCTGTTAATAATATGGTCGGCAAAAACCCTCAACTGAACCCTCCACGAGGGTGCCGACTGGAAATAACACTCCAATGGTTCCTCTGGGAACTGGTGTTAGCCAAGACATTTGTCGAAGACATGTAGAATGGCTCCTAAATAGTCTTAATGCATGCCTAAAGCTCCTGTCATGGTCTGAGGTAACGAGGGCCGGACTAAGGTGTCATGCGACCCGTGCCGATAGTCAGCCTGGCTGGGGGCCCTTACCAAAAATAGCCCAGTCGTAAACGGAGCGGCCGGATACCTGGCGCCCTCCGGTCGTGATAGCCTTACCTGCATAGTGCGGATCTCTGTGCAGGCGGACCACCCTTTCTCCGCAACTCGTGGGAATCAAAACATGAACTCTATAAACAATACAAATTTAAACAAACAAAATAACAAGAAAAATATAAAAAACACAAAAAAACCACAAAGAAACAATAAAAATGACGACGGAATCGCAGGTTCCTCGTCGTCGGCAGCGGCAGGGGCTTCAAAGCCTGGCCAAAGCCTACCGTTGACACCGGAGATGGTCACCATGCCAGCCGGTGGACCTTGCATAGCTGGTCCAAGCAAACCCGTATTCCACCCGGGCCTTGGGGTAGATGGAGTGATTCCACCATCTCCTGTCACCAAAGAGGCACAGCAAAGCACTAGTGCGGCAGTGCCACTTTCGGGTGCAGGTGCGATGGGGAAACCTCCAACAGCCAGCGTCGCAAGGAAATTCTCATATGCTGAGAAAAGAACTGCTGGCAACATCCTTCAGCGTCAAAACGCAGGAGCAGAGGCCAGTCCTTCAGCGGAGTGGCTGGAAAAGGTGGCATGGGCCAAGAGTGTGCTACCCGCTTACAGCGAGCAGGCACCCAGGGCGCAAGCAATGGCTCAGGCAAAGAGACAGCGATCTCAAGAGACTCCTGGCCCATCCGCCAAGAAGTCAAGGGTTCAGGTGGGCAAATCCTTCGCCCAAATCGCCAAGGAACGGATCCTCATTGGAGTCGTTGACCGAGGAGATTCGGGCGGGAGGATTCCCAGAAACCAGTGGAAGTGGGTGGAGACGGCACTGGCCATCCGCTGCTTCGAGATGCTGGAGCAGGAACCTGGACCACCACCGGTCTGCAAAGATGTCGGGTGGTACCAGGGTAGCGTGAAGGTTATAGCTTGCGACGATGAGAGGTCTGCAGAGCTCTACAGAGCGGCAGTCTCCAATATCGGAGAGGTGTATCCTGGAGCCAAGCTGGAGGCTGTAAAGTGGAGCGATATTCCGGTCCGGCCCAGGGCCAGAATGTGGATTCGATCCTCCATCAAGGAACCGGAGCGAATCGTTAAGATGCTCCAACGATGCAACCCGAGTCTCCCCACTCACGACTGGAAAGTTGTGAAGGTAGAGGAGATGAAGGGTCCAACGAACCAGGTCGTGTTGATTCTCAACAAAGAATCGCTCGCCCCAATTGAGGCCGCTGGTAACAAGCTGAACTTCGGTTTCGGCTCTGTTTCCATTCGGGTGTATAGGTCGGACACCGCGGCCGGTATGGATTCTCCCGACATGCCAGTCGAGGAGGACATAGCGGCAGAGCCAGAGGATCCGGAGCATAGCGACGCTGAACGCGGCTATATTTCCGATGCGTCCACCATAACGCGGGATCTGAAGGCAATGTGCCAACTAGGTGAAGGAGAGGCCACCTCGGATGTAGCGTCGGACGATGAGGACGCGAACGTGACAGTGGTGGAGGGACCATCTTCAGATGTCTGTAAAGATTCTGCAGATAAACCTCCACCACTGTAAAGCAGCCTACGCTGCACTACTACTCCGTCTGGCTGGAGACGGAGCCGACATAGTCCTAGTCCAGGAACCCTGGTTGATTGGTGGTAAGGTTTCTGGACTAGGAACACCAGACTAAAAGCTAGTAGTTGCTGAAACACAAGGTAAAACCCGTACCTGTATTCTTGCAAGAAAACACATGCATATTTTCTTGCTTCATAATTTTAGCAATGAGGACAATACGACAGCGAGCCTGGAACTCCAGCCAGCTCCGATAAGGTTGCTGTCCTGCTATATGGCCTACGATCACCCGGGCCCTCCTCCAGAAGACGTCACGAGAAGTCATAAAAGACTGCGAAACGCGAAGTATCAACCTTATCATTGGATGCGATGCCAATGCACACCATACTCAGTGGGGTAGCACGAATACAAACACAAGGGGTGAGTCACTTCTAAACTATTTCCTCAGTACTAACCTAGTTTTAGGCAACAAAGGTTGTGAACCTACTTTTATAATTAAGGACAGGAAGGAGGTCATTGACCTTACCCTGGTATCCTATCCTCTATATGATCTAATCAGAGACTGGAAAGTGGCAGACGATCACTCCTTCTCTGATCACAGATACATCGAATTCTCCCTCAACTTGAGGCACTCTAAACCATTACCTTGTATCAACTTGAGAAAGACCAAATGGCCATTATTTACTGCTATCCTTAAAAAGGCTATCCCAGAGGTAGCACCAGAAGGACTTCAATCCACAGAGCGACTAAGTTACCTAGTAGAAACCTTTACTAAGGCTTGCAATTCTGCGTTCAAGGCTGCTTGTCCCATCAGCAGACCTAAAAGGGGAAAGAAACCACCATGGTGGAATCCCAACCTACAAGAACTTCGCAAGAGCTCGAGAAACCTCTTCAATCAAGCCAAGGCTGTTAACGCAGAAGAATCTTGGCTCAATTACAAACACGCCCTTTAACATACAAAAAGGCGACACGACAAGCCAAAAGAGATTCATGGAGAGCTTTCTGCTCTGACATAGAATCAACACCGGACGCGGCCAGACTGAGGAAGATTTTATCGAAATCTGCCCCCACACTTGGATACCTCAAAAAAGAGGATGACACCTGGACTACATCAAGCGAAGAGTCGCTGGATGTACTCTTAATAAAGCACTTTCCAGGTTGCAAAGCAACCAATCAAGGTAGATACCAAACCCCTACTGAGGTGCCCATCATTCCCTCTCTTCTAAGCAAACGCAATATAGCCTGGGCTATAAGCAGCTTTAAACCGTATAAGTCACCTGGACCAGACGGCATTTTTCCTGCTCAACTACAACAAGCAGGAGACACTGCCATAAACTGGCTACAATCTATCTTTCTAGAAGTTCTCAAAACTGGCCATATACCTGACGCATGGCGAGTCTCTAAAATAGTTTTCATACCAAAAGCTGGCAAATCATCCCATACGACAGCAAAGGACTTTAGACCGATCAGCCTGTCGTCATTTATGCTCAAAACCTTCGAGCGACACTTGGCTCTTCATCTAAGACCATCCATTCCCCCCCATCTCTTGTCTAATTCTCAACACGCATATCGGATAGGCAAATCGACGGAAACAGCTTTGCACTCCGTAGTCGCCACTATAGAAAAATCCCTTTCGCTCACTGAATACTCCCTCATAGCCTTCCTAGACATCGAGGGAGCTTTTAACAACGTCGTCCCGGAAGCTATCACTGGAGCACTGACAAACTTGGGGATTGAAAGCCGGCTAGTGGGACTCATCGACCAATTGCTCACAAGCAGGGTCGTAAAGTCCACACTTGGCTCTTCAACACTCTCCAGGTTCGTCAGTAGGGGAACACCTCAAGGAGGGGTTCTATCTCCTCTTTTATGGAACCTAGCAGTCAACAGGCTGTTATGCGACATAGAGGGTGGAGGCTGCCAGGTGGTTGCCTACGCGGACGACTTAGCACTTATTTTCACGGGAAAATTCCCTCAAACACTATGCGACTTGATGTCAGTCAAGCTACAAAAACTGGTCACCTGGGCCTGGGAGTAAACCCAGCCAAAACGGAACTTATACTTTTCTCTAGAAAATACAAAATCCCAACTCTAATACCCCCAAAAATAAAAGACTCCGTCCTCTCCTTCAGCGAAAGCGCCAGATACTTGGGTTTAATTCTGGACAGGAAGCTGGACTGGAAAATTAACACGCAAGATAGATGTAGAAAGGCAACAGTTGCACTCTACACTTGCAGGAAAGCGATCGGCCTGAAATGGGGCATGTCGCCATATATCGTCCACTGGCTATACATAGCTATAGTCAGACCGATACTACTATATGGTATAGCAATATGGTGGCCTGCCTTAACAAAGCAGTCCATAAACAAACAGCTCAACAAAATTCAAAGGATGGCCGAAATCTGCATCACAGGTGCTCTCAACACAACACCTGGCGAAGCTCTAGACGCCATTCTTAACATACAGCCAATCAGGCAAGTTAGCAAAAATATTGCCACCATGACAGCAATTCGACTGAGAGACTCTAACTCTTGGACAGAATGCTCAACAGGGCACTCCGCTATCCTTAAGGATAACCAAATAGTTCCTTCTAGAACGGACTACTGTATGCCAATTGAGCATATTGAAACTCCCTTTCAAACAACCATTCCACGCAGGGAGGAATGGTCATCACATACCCCAGGACAAAGTAGGGCCATATCCTTCTACACAGATGGTTCAAAGTTGAACAATCAAGTGGGTGGAGGGGTATACTCTCAGGATCTAAATATAAACGTCTCTTTTAGGCTACCTGACCATTGCAGCGTCTTTCAAGCCGAAATCCTGGCTATAAATGAAGCCTTAAAACTCCTAAGAGAATCCCTAGTCAACTCGGGCCGTATTAACATATACAGTGACAGCCAAGCAGCTATCAAGTCCATAGAATCGACCTCAACTAATTCCACCTCAGTTTCGGACTGCCGGAAATCTCTACATGAGATGGCTGAGCATTTCGACATTTCCCTAATATGGGTGCCAGGGCATCAGAACATTACAGGAAACTGTATAGCTGATGAACTAGCCAGGAATGGTACAACAGTACACCTCCTTCCTGACAAGGAGGATACGCGTATGCCACTGGCGACCTGCAAGCTACTACTTCTAGCCCAATCTATAACAGTTAGCGAAGACCGATGGCAAAACACACACCATTGTCGTGTCGCGAGGCAAACCTGGCCTCATCTGAATAAGACTCGTTCTAGTATTCTTTGCAAACTAAGCAGAACAGACTGCTCTGCAGTAGTAAGAGCACTGACAGGACATTGGCTGGTAGGCTGAATGCCCCATACAATGATTTCTGCAGGAGCTGTAGAGACGAAGAAGAAATTGAATCACCCGAACATTTCTTCTGCTCTTGTCCCGCATTGAGTAATAGAAGACTCCACACCCTGGGAAAACCTTTTCTCTCCACTTTAGGTGAACTTGCGTCAATTACACCGCGCAAAATCGCTAAATTTATTCAGTTATCAAACTGGACGCCCTACTGAGTGACATGTCACCACAAAGGTTGAAGGGAACCCTAGATCCGCGGTACCACAATGGGCCCAACTGTGGCCTAAGTGAGTCGTAGAATCGACAGCCGCTCTAACCTAACCTAACCTAACCTAGCCTGTTAATAATTATAGTAACTTTTAATTTTAAAATATGAATGTTATACATATATTTAAGTCATATTTATGTTAATTTTGAACAAATGTATAAAAGTTAAAAAAAAAACATACAAAATTTGAACAATAACAAATTTTTTTTATGTCTATTTTGAATTTTAGGAACGTAACCCCTTATTTTGTACTGAATTCATATTTTACTTAAAACAAGGTTTTCTAAGTATACGGGCATTTCCACAGAAAGGTCCACCGAGGCCAAAAACGTAAAATTTACCAAAAACTCATATCTAGTGAAATTTTCTTGCAGAAACATTTTCAAGTTACTTGTTTAATCATTTTACACATTAATTAGATCATTAGTTTGAGCATATCTACCATAATTTTTGCAAAAATTAAGTTTTTTCATATTTTTGCCTGTTTTGTCAAAAGTTGGCTTCCAAAATGGAGAGATTGTATTATACTAATTTTATGACGATGTCTTTCTTTTAGGAACAAAAAAATAATGAAAATGCAAAGAAAACACTTCAGTTCTATTAATAAAGCTTCTTAGTGACTTAAAAAGCTAAAATGTAATTCATAAACAAAAATTATCAAAATAGTGATGGTGAAAAATGTCCCGTGCGCGATGTCCCGTGCGAATTTGCATCAAATTGAAATTAAAAAAAAGTGCAAGTCATTAAAAAAAAAAAAAACAACCATTTTTAAGAGGCATCAATGCACAAGAGTTTAAAATTAGTTGCATTAAAATATTGCCTCTGGAATCGTTGAAATTGGTGTTTGAATTGGTTGACCTCACAAGTCACTTCAATTTCGTGTCCCGTGCGAATCACTTAAATTTTTTCTATTATCTTAAAAACATAGCTCGCAAATAACTGTTAACCGTTTCACACTGTCGCGAAATTTGTGTTCTTCACTGAGACTTTGAGCAAAAGGTCTGAGAGCAACCGATTGGATTGTTCGTAAATAAATTTGGCTCGCGCTCAGTCGAAGATCACTTTTTTCTGTTCTCTTTTGCTCTGCTCATTCCGGGACCGTTTGCTTCTGAACGACGATTCAAAAAGTCTTTTGCGCATGTATGTGTTTATGTGAAGTTTCGTGGGTCTTACGCGTCAATTTGCTTTGTGAGTTTCGATTGAGCACAGTGATTTTAACAAAATGGGACGTGAAACTAATAAAAAAGTGCATCAATTTTTTAAATTTGATGCAGTAAGAAAAAAATCATTGTGTAAAATATGCGACGTGAAATTAGCTGGCATTCATACAAAACATAAATTCATTATTAGTTGTTAAGCTTAATTCAAAATAAAATACTTAAAAAAATAAAATTATTCCTGTTTTAAACAAAAAATTAGTCTGAAATACATACAATTTTTACAAGAAGATCGAAAGTGAAATTTAATGTCGCAATTTTACACAACGTACCACTGTGCATCGAAAAGAAGACAAATAGTTGAAAAGACCGTTTGCGTTGAGTTTTTCAGTCAATCGGTCTTTTGGTGAGCCTCACTGTGTGAGCGTGAATCGTTTCACTCTTTACGCGCTGTTCACTCAAAGACCGATAAGCAAATTGCTCAACTGTTAGCGCTCAACCGAAAACCGGATCGAAAACAACCAAAGGGTCTTGCTCAGAGCGAGAGCGAGAAAGTATGCTTTTTTTCGGATGTTCTCGCGAACAGAGCGTAAGGAAAAAAACGGTTAACAGTTATTTGCAAGCTATGCTTAAAAATCAATCTTTGCACCAGTGAAAGAGCTAATCAAATGGTATATGTAAAGCCCTTCATCAGAAAAAAAAAACCGTTTCGTTTTTACCATTTTTTTACTTTGAATGTGTACGAATGTCCCGTGCGCGAGTTAGAAAATGCCCATATGCTGTCTGGTGTATATAAGTACGTGCTATGTAAATGTGTCTGTAATTGTAATTGTAAACCGCTTAAAGGTAGCTTAGCCTGCCTAAAGAGCTTTTTGGGTTAGTTAAGAAGCGGTATGAATAGAAGGAATTAAATTATTTTCGATTATTAAACATTTATGTATATCATAGTGAGCGTTTGTAAATTTGTAATAAGAGTCTTGTTTCTATTCTGTTTGTGTATAAACTTTTTTCTTTAATTTGTATTTTAATTAACTTTAAAATAATTTTTTTAACATTTTTTTTTGATTTCTCAAGTTTTAACTTTATTTTTATTCCTGCTTAAATCATATATTATTTTAATACCTTCGATCGATATTTAATATCTGCTTTTTTTCATTTTTATTCTTTCTTTTAGTTTTTTTAAACTTTTTTTTATTCAAATTTTGCAATTAAAATTTGTTAGTACGTTATCTTTAAGATTATTAATTTAAGTTGTTTTTTTATACCCTGAGCCCATTGAAAATGGGCAAATAAGGATATAATGTGTTTGACAGAATGTATGTAACAGGCAGAAGGAGACGTGGCAGACCCCCCAAAGTATATATTTTCTTGATCAGTATCAACAGCCGAGTCGATTGCGCCATGTCCGTCTGTCTGTCGGTCCGTCTGTTTGAACGCGTCGATCTCTGAGACCATTAGATCTAGAGACTTCAAACTAGGTAGCTAGGTTCCTAGATACCATAGGTAGATCAAGTTTGTTTTTATTTTTTGATCGGACCACTATATCATGTAGCTGCCATAGGAACTATACGTCGAAAACCAAGATTTCGTATAAAAAAGGTTTTTGTTTGTTGAGATTTCTTAACTAAACTGAAAGAATATGCATTTGGGCTGGTATAATACATCCTGACCTAATTTGGTTCAAATCGGCCCACTATATCATACAGCTGCCATAGAGACGCTTAATCGATAATCAAGTTTTAGTATGAAAAAGGTTTTTGTTTTTTGAAATATCTTAACCAAACTGATAGAATTTGCATTGAAGTTGGTGCTTTATATCCTGGCCAAATTTGGTTCAGACCGGTTTCCCATATCATATATCTGCCATACGAACAATCGGTCGGAAATATACTTCCAAGTTCCAATGGACCTTCGGACCGGGCAGACGTGTTTCTTTAAAGCGCTCCGAATTAATCAAAATTAAATAGTACCCAAGTGCGGTAAAAATCTAAAATTTTGGCCAAGAGCCCCCTAGTGCGATGCGATTGATCACTAAACAAGTTTTGAAAGTATAATTAAACTATTATATAAACTATAAACAAATCAAATAGAATTTGAATTGAGCAAGTGTTAACTACGATGAGTCACTACGATACCCGTGCCCAACGTCAGCGCGAGCAAGACGAACGGCGACTCTCTTTGGCCAAAAATAACGCTTACTTTAGCTATGTCTCCGACACAACAGCACAAATAACCGAAAAATCAAAGCAGAACCTCTTTGCCGTAGAAGATACGAGAGCGCGTTCTTGATCTCCGAATTTACCAACTACAACTCCAAAAAGCTGGAGCGAAGAGTGTGCCTCTCCAATGCCGATCGTCTCCCCGCATAAACCACTATCACCACCAAATTTGCCCTCACAAGCCGCTGCAGCTGACGCTACAGCAACAACAACCTTAACTGTGTCAACAGTCGTCGTACCAGCTTCTGCTGACCAAGCACAAGCTTTCTCAACTACAGCTCCAAATGAAAGCGCAGCGTCAAAACCAACGGTTCCGGCTAGGCAGACCGGAATGGATCGCTACTTTCAAATAGTACCCAAGCGAAGACTAAGCCCACAAAAAATACTGGGAAATAAAACAAAAATAAACCGCGGTGACTCAACCCAAACTGCTGGGGACCCAGTAAACACCAACAATAGGTTTGCGCCGCTGGCTGATACTGTCAACGACCAGCCTACCGAGCTGAACATGGACCAAAGAAACTAAAGCCCCCACCTATATACATTCGGGAGAAGATATCCAACGCACTGGGGAACAAGATTATTGATCTCATTGGTAACAACAATTTTCATGTCATTCCTCTAATAAAAGGGAATATTCACGAAATAAAGCTTCAAGCAAAAGACGAGGAGCATTTCCGTAAAATATCCCGTTATCTAAATGAAGTTAAAAAAAACTTCTACACTATCAACTAAAAAGCAGCAAGGGCCTGCAGGTGTTACTTAAAGGTATTGAACCGGATGTCCCCCCTTCCGAGATCGCAAGTGCGTTAAAAGAAAAGGGCTTTCTCGATAAGAGAGTCACAAATATAATAAACAAAAGTAAAAAACCGTAAGCTCTCTTCAAAGTTGAGCTGGAGCCAGACTGTAAAGCTCCAAAGTAACATGAAGTGCACCCGATTTACAAGCTACAGCTCCTGTTGCATCGCTGGATCACTGTTCAGGAACCACACAAACGGAACGGCCCAGTTCAATGATCGAACTGCCAGGAATATGGGAATTCCAGGTCGTATTGCATGTTGCGTCCGGTATGTGTGGCTTGTGGAGACTCCCATGGCCCAGACTCCTGCTCAGTCAACAAAGATGACCCTAATACAAAAAAGTGCGGCAGCTGCGGTGGAAATCACACAGCGAACTACAGAGGCTGTCCAGTGTACAAGGAACTAAAAAGCCGTATCCGACGAGTACCAACAACGCCAGCTGCACTTATAGCATCCCAAACTACTCCCGACGTCTTTTTCGCAAAAGCAGCCAGGTCCTCATTTGGTCCCGCAAACACTATCAACGGCATATCTTTCGCTAGTGCTTTAAAATCTGGCTTGCAAAAACCAACTCCCCCAACAGCACCTCCTACTGTAATCCAAGTAGATTTGGGTATGGCTAACGCTCAGCAGCCCATGCAGCAGTCACAAAGCTCTATTGAAGCAATGATTTTCACACTACAACAAAGTATGATGGAAAAATGGATGCAAAAACCAAAACACCTTAATACAGATGCTTGCATCTCAACAATCGAAATTAATCAATGGCGCCTCTACGAATATCTCTGTGGAACGCCAACGGTGTTTCACGGCATAAGATTGAACTTACTCAATTCCTACACGACAAACACATTGATGTTATGCTGCTTTCTGAGACGCATCTCACTAACAAATAAAACTTCCAAATACACGGCTATATATTTTACGGCACAGATCATTCGGACGGAAAATCACACGGTGGAACCGGTATTCTAATAAGAAACCGCATCAAACATCAATTCCACAAAAGGTATGCGACAGACTATCTACAAGCCACATCCATAACTGTACAATCGGACATCAACAATCTTACTATTGCTGCTGTATACTGTCCTCCCCACTTTACAATCTCTGAAGATCAATTCATGCAATTCTACAACTCACTGGGACAGCGATTTATAGCAGCAGGAGACTACAATGCGAAACACCCGCACTGGGGCTCTCGCCTTGTGACCACTAAGGGAAGGCAGGTATACAACGCAATCGTTAAACCAAGAAACAAACTCAACTATGTTTCCCCGGGTAGTCCTACATACTGGCCAGCAGACCCTAACAAACAACCAGACTTAATAGATTTTGCTGTGACAAAAAACATCCCACGCAATCTAATAAGCGCCGAAGCACTTTCGGATCTGTCATCCGACCACTCCCCCGTGTTATTAATCAACTCCAATCCCCGGAATATATGAAATATCCTAATAGACTTACAACACACAGGACCAACTGGCTCAAGTACAAGAAATACGTTAGCTCTCACCTCGATCTTACCCCGCAATTCAACATTGAAGCGGACATCGACTGCTCTGCTGATTTATTAGAATCTGTACTTGTTGAAGCAGCTAAAATCTGACTTGGTTTTATGTATCCCGTCTAAAGTTGGTTCAAATCGAACCACTATATCATATAGCTGCCATAGGACCGATCTGGCGAAAATCAAGTTTTAGTATGAAAAAATTGTATGTTTTATGAGATATCTCAACCAAACTAATAGAATATGCATTTAAGTTAGTCTTATATATACTGACCGAAGGTGGTTCAAATCGGTCCAATCTATATATATAAAATTGCTTGACCTCATTCATTCATTCATTCACTGACTTAGCATTGCACAGGCCAAATGGCTAAAGATACAAGTCTAAAACTTGGCCAAAATAAACTTAAGATAATTTCATCGGCGTTTAAGACGTCATTTTGTAAAATTGTAAGTGGAAGTGCGTCAAAATCGAGGTCAAAGTTCGCGTTCAAGTTCAGCCGGCAGGCGAATTGGTTAGGTAGTGCAGAGGACGGTGTGTTAGACCCAGGTGCGTGCAGTCACTGGTTCAAACCCCAGCAACGGCATGAATTTTTTTAACTTTTCATTTTTAATTTAATTTTTTTAATACTTTTTTAACTTTACGATATTTTACAACTTAATAAAAGTCGGGTTACTATATAGTGTAGCTACATCGGGTTCACATTAGTCTTTAGTATGAAAAACTTTTTTGTTTCTTCAGTTATCTCAGCGGCAGCGGGCAGCGTGGAAATAATTAATCGTTTCTCATTCAAAAAATGTTACTTTGATTTATATATAGCAGCATTTGGTCAGCCGGCAGGCGAAATGCTTAGGTAGTGCAACGGATGGTGTCGTAGACTCACGCGCACATTGTCGAGAGATCGAACCAAGGCAGAACAAGGTTTTTTTTTTATTTTTTATTGATGTAATTAAATCAAAATTTAACTTTTGTCTGACATCGAGCATTTTTGTTGTTAGTTATGTTTCCTGATATAATTTATTCTTTTGTTAACCTAGCACAATACAAAATCCAAGGGCTGCAGCATCTACCGAACAAGTTTAATGTTCAGTAGATGTCAAAAATGCTGTTAACAGTGTTTTAATCGAATCATTTAATTAAAATGTTTCTGTATATTTTTTTATCTGCCTATGTTTTTAATAAAAAAAAAATATCAATACCGCGAGCGAAGCGAGCCGGGGGTTGGCGAGCGAAGCGAGCAGGGGGCGGAGGCTCCTAGTATATCATATAGCTGTCATTGAAAAGAGTATTACAATGAAAATGTATTACAACTCTCTGCAACAGCATCAAGCGAGAAAAATATTTTTTAAATTTTTGTAGTCTATTCTATTTTCATACTAAGTACGGGGTCTCCGACAGTCGAGTATACTCGACTGTAGCAGCGCGAGCGAAGCGAACAGAGGGCGGAGCCCCCTAGTTTTTGTTTGCGACTGTTTAACACAAAATGCACTATGTGTAGTTAATTATGGCCACCAGTGATATAAAATGAACACTTCGAGCTGTTCATGCGGATGTCATCTTTTCACATTTTCCTCAAGAATCGAATTTAAGTTTCTTGTTTAACCCTTTAAGCCCCAACCATCAAAATAATGAACAGAAATAGGTCAAATTATTTTTTTTTAGATGAATTTGTGCTTCTGAACTCAAAAGTGAGCTTAACCCGAATCTTCCCAGAGTAACCATATGGTAACAAGCAATAGGCATTTACTAAAACTTAATTTTTAGACAACATATTAACGTTAGATTAACTTTAATAAGATATTCTAAGAGTAAATTGTTGTTTCTTACTGATAAGAAGTTTATTAAAACAATCTCTTAAAGTTAGCTGATCGAAAAATGCGCTTTAAGTTGCTCACTATATTCTGCAGTGCAAAAAAACGGCATTTATCAATTCGTCGCAAGTAAACTTAAGCCGTTTGACTAAATTTAGTACTGAACTATAGCAATGCACACATCATTAGAAAGGTAAAAGAGTGCAGTTATTAATTATGAAAAAAATGCTAAATAAAAACCACTTTTTCTCTTAATTTTCATTTTTTATTTTCGTGTTACCATATGGTAGCGCTGGGAAGTACAGGGTACAGGTTTTTTACATACATTTTATTCGCGTTTCGCACTTTTTTGTTCATAAAATATGATTGCTCCTATGGCAGCTATATGATATAGTGGTCCGATTTGAACCAAATTTGGTCAGGATGTATAGGAACATATAAGATACATATTCTAAGAGTTTGGTTGAGATATGCCAGAATGGAAAAAAGTTTTCCTTACTAAAGGTGAATTTGAGCCCGTTTGTTCCTATGACACTTTTGTTATACATACGATATACTGCACCGATTTGGTCCCCCCTGTTGAATGATGCTGTATTTATTTGATTTTTTCAAAAATATTTGTATTTTGTAGTATTAAGTAAACCTGTACCCTGTACTTCCCAGCGTTACCATATGGTAACAGTCGAAAAAATGGTCCTGTCGATTATCCTGACAAGGACGATCAAAATTAATATTTTTTTCGGATTCAGCGAACTCAAATTTATCAGACCTGAAAGTTTCATTAATAAATTCGAAAAAATTTTGCTCAGGACGATTCGGGTTAAAACCAGTTTACAAGGTTTCGCTTACCTGTAAGGTGGCAATATGGACAAAAATTACAAAAAAAATTTTAGAGATAAAATGCTTAAATTTGATATTTATACAAGTATGATATTTAATTTGATTAGTAATTAAAAAAAATACTTTAAATCGATTATTTTTCAAGTTGTATTAATTCAAAAAATGCATTCAAATTCATTGTACAATATGGCTCTAACGTGCAAAAGATCTCATGGCATGTGCAAGTCAAAAAAAAGTACTGTAAAAGCTTGGGAGAGACTTTAAGTATTTGCAATTTCGATAGAAACTGCCATTTGGCACTTAAAGACGCATTCTCGGGATACATATGCACAGAACATATTACAAATTAATCTATCTCGTCGTAACTAAAGCATTGATCTCATCTTTAATCATTTCGGTTATCCAACGGTATTAAAATGTGACAACAGTCCGTTTAATTCATATAATTTTAAGGAATACGCAAAGTCAAACTTTCAAATCGAATTTTCAAGTGAACGCTTTCCAAAAAGTAATGCAATGGCAGAAAAAAAAAAACGTTGCCATGAATGCAATGATTTTGAAAATTTTAAATATCGAATTTTAGAATTTAATACGATTAATGTTACAGATTTGGGTGTAGCTCCAGTTCAACTATTTTTTGGAAAACCAAAAAACCAAAACATTTTTCATACTAACACTTACTTTTCGATTGAACGTCTCTATTGCAGCTATATGATATAGTGGTCCGATCTGAACCAAATTTGGCCAGAATATATGAGACGAACTTAAATGTTCATTCTATCAGTTTGGTTAGGCTATCTCTAAAAACAAAAAACTTTTTCTTAAACTTGATTTTCGACTGAGCGTCTCTATGGCAGCTATATGATATAGTGGTCCGATTAGGATCAAATTTGGTCAGGATGTATAATACCACCCTAAATGTATATCGTGTGAGATTGGTTGAGATATTTCAAAATTATTAATTATATAGTTGTCCGATCCAAAAATAAAAACAAACTTGATCTGCGTTCGGTATCCAGGAACCTACATTCCAAGTTTGAAGTCTCTAGCTCTTATGGTTTCTGAGATCGACGCGTTCAAACAGACGGACAGACAGACGGACAGACGGACAGACAGACGGACATGTCTCAATCGACTCGGCAGTTGTTCCTGATCAAGAATATATATACTTTTGGGGGTCTGCCACGCCCCCTTCTGCCTGTTACATACATTCTGCCAAATGCATTATACCCTTTTTTGCCCATTTTTAATGGGCTCAGGGTATAATAAGTTATTTAAAAAAGGGCTGCCCAGATCCCAGAGTAGTGCTTTTATCAATCCCAACTCAAAATCATCTTCTATTTTCGTAACGTAACGTCATCGCATATTTTTGCTTATATCTTTTAATTGGAAAGGACGATTGCGTTCATCTTATTTACTAAATATACTTAAACTGAATTGCTACATAAATATAAAAACAACTTTTTTAACGTCGACTAGTTAAAAAAAATTCTGCTAACATCTCAGTCATTCGGCACTGTGCAAAAAGTAATTTTTATGTACAAAGAAGCTCACATTTTTTTTTAATAATTTATATTTTTATTTAAATTTTTTATAATAAACTGAATTTTGTTCGTCACACAATTGGATTACAGAAATTTTGGGGCTAAAAATTGCTTTTGCTACTAGATTTTCACCTCGTGTAGAGTGGTTTTTTGTGGTTTCTTTGACTTTAACATTTTAAAGTTTGATAAACTTTTTTCACTTTTTTTACCTGTGCACTTTAGAAAAAAAGTTTAAAGGAACGACTAAAAGCCCTCATTCACACCTTTTTAACGATATATAGAACATATCTGTTGCTTTTACAGTTTAGAATACGGAGGTTTACATTTTAGCAGGAAATATCGTTTTCCCGCTAAACTAGCGGGAAATTCAAAAGGTCATAGAACACACATTTCTAGATTTTCCAAAATGATTTAATCTAAGCGTTTTTAGCGATTTGGACAAATTAGTTGTATATACAGCTAGTCGCCTTTCGCCCTCTTCGTGCTGCTTTCGTCACTAGCGCGAGCTGCCGTTCGCAGTGATAATAATAAGATGAGTTGGAATTGTAGCTTGGATTGAAAAAAGTTAGCAAATAGTTCGGCGGCTGCAAAGTCGTTGCCAGCAATATCTGTCCCAAGAAAAAAAGAGGAAGGTAAACTGGAGGATTTACGCTTCAAGTTAACAAGTTTATAAAATTGTTTAGGGTCACGGGAAAACTGTCTTTTGCAACGAGTTAGATATTTCTCGTAGCATAGCGAGTTTAAATTGGCAAAGTCCGACTTGGCCACTGTATACTTAGACCAGTCGAGACTTGAACCTGACTTCTTATATTTTTTTAAATATTTAGATTTAATATTCTTTAAATAAGAAAGTCTAGGTGTAAACCAAGGAGGCTTTATAGAACCAGACGATGGAATATAAGAGTGCATTTAGGGTCTCATAGAAAGAACTAAGAGCAATATCGATGTCAGTCGCTTTTTCTAAAAAGCACCAGTCGGTAGCAAGGATAAGTTCATTAAGCAATGAATAATTTCCCTTGCGAAAACAACGACGAGGTGATTGCCGACATAATAAAGGTGGCCTAAAAGGTTTAGAGATTGAGATAGAAATTTCTATAGTAGGATGATGTAAGTCTTCAGGGATACTTAATGGGGATGACCTAGCGACGGCAGTATTTGCGAAGTCATTAATAA
Organism: Drosophila phalerata; assembly: GCA_951394115.2. Classification (NCBI taxonomy): domain Eukaryota; kingdom Metazoa; phylum Arthropoda; class Insecta; order Diptera; family Drosophilidae; genus Drosophila; species Drosophila phalerata. The sequence continues at coordinate 2,021,889 of OX596005.2, read as the reverse complement.
AAACTAGATCGAGAATTCGATCGTTATGATTTCTTATTGAGTTCATTTAAAACAACGAGAGATCAAGCATGTTATCTAAGAAAATACCTTGAGTTAAGGGAATAAGGTAGTTTGTGCAACTAAAAAGTGACCAAGAAATTTTAGGCAAATTAAAATCACTCAGCACAATAAATAAGTCGTTATCTTTAACTTTATGGTTAATTTCTTCAATACAGGCAAAATGTTGCAAGTAAACTGAAGGAGTAGCTCTTGGAGGGATATAAGAGCAGGTGATAGTAATTGATCGAGTTGAAAAGATTACTTTGACAGCAACAATTTCAATATCAGTAGTCACATTAAAAGAAATGCGTTCTGACTGAAGAGCCGAATTAGTAGCAATAAGAACGCCACCACTTCGTGTCGGTCGATCATATCTATATAAAAGGTAGTTACTTGACATAACTTCAGAATCAGACACTGTAGGAGTTAACCAAGTTTCTGACAATGCAATTATATCAGAATCAAAGGACATACTACTCAAATATAGATTTTTATACCCGTTACTTATAAAAAATAAGTATAAGGGTATATTGTGTTCGTTGGAATGTATGTAACAGGGAGAAGGAGGCATCTCCGACCCTATAAAGTATATATATTCTTGATCAGCATCAATAGCCGAGTCGATATAGCCATGTCCGTCTGTCCGTCTGTATGAACAAAAGGATCTCAGAGACCATAAGAGATAGAGATTCCAAACTTTCACTAAAAGACTTCTATATACCCCACGCAGATCAAGTTTGTTTAAAATTTAAGCCACGCCCCCCTCCGCCCCCGCAAATAGCGAAAAACAGTCTGAACAAAGAAATCTCAGAAACTAAAAGAGATAGAGTAACCAAATTTGGCACACAGATTTATATATACCTCACGCAGATCAAGTTTGTTTCAAATTTAATCCACGCCCCCATCCGCCCCCGCAAATCGCGAAAAACCACCACACCCACAGTTTTTAAGATAATACGTTTTTTGTGATTATTACCGTTATCTATTAGCATTATCTATTATCCCACTAAATCGCATCAAGATCGGACATGTAGAACTACAGTTATGGCGAATTAAAGTTTTCAGAGCAAAACAAGTATTTTCTTTAAATTACTTTTTAATATATTTAAGTAAGTAACGGGTATCATATAGTCGAGATCTCGACTATAGCCTTTCCCGCTTGTTGAGCTTAGTAAGGAGGCCTCTAACATTTTGGTAATGAATACAGGCGAAATCGGGCTGCAGGTCTAGTTTTTTGAAGCCGTACTGGCGGGGTCCTGTACGTTGAAGATACCGGCTGTAAGAGAAATAGGCAAGGATTCATTCACGTTGATGATGAAGTTGACGTGAATGCTCTTAATGCCAAGTTTATACACACGAATGTACCTGAAGTCGTAGTAAACCCGTACCTGAATACCGAACCTGTTAATAATTGTGATACTAGCTTTAATTTTGTGTGTGTAGATCAATGTGACGTCCTTGAGTCGGTACTTGACATAAAATCAAACGCTATAGGCTTAGATGACATAAATCCGAAATTCATAAAAATATTGCTACCCAAAATATTGCAGTACATATCACATATATTTAATACAATTTTTACCCATTCCAAGTATCCCACTGCTTGGAAAACAGCAAAAATTTTACCGATTCCAAAGACAACAAATGAATACCGACCAATTGCAATTTTACCATTTCTATCGAAAGTCTTCGAAAATCTAATGGCCAAGCAAATTAACAATTATATGTTATCAAATAAGTTATTTAGCAATCATCAATCGGGATTTAGGAAAAATAGGAGTTGCACAACTGCAATTATTAAAATCTCAGAGGATATTAGGCAGCAACATGACAATAGCAACGTGACACTACTAACTCTACTTGACTTCAGCAAAGCTTTTGACACGGTAAACCACGATATTTTAAGTACAAAGTTGAGAAATTTTTATTCTTTTTCAACAACTGCTGTGCGTCTTCTAAATTCGTATTTGAGTGATAAATGTCAATCTGTGGTTACAGCATCCAAGTCTTCGTCGTTAATGTTTGTTAAGCGTGGAATTCCCCAGGGATCTGTCCTTGGACCTCTATTGTTTTCAATTTATGTGAATGATCTGCCTTATAGTGTCTCTGTTTGTGATGTCCACATGTATGCTGATGATGTGCAAATGTACGTAAGTCGTCCTTTAAGTAGAATTGTTGAATGTATTGATATATGTAATAATGAACTGACTGCCGTGAATAAATGGGCGAAGAAAAATGGCCTGAGCATTAACCCTGCAAAGTCGAAATGTTTAGTAATTTATAAAAAATCAATCAATACCACCCACCTAAGAAAACTATTCATCGATAACTCACATATAGAGTATGTGTCTAAGGCTAAAAACCTGGGATTCATATTTAACTCGACCCTGAGCTGGAATGACCACATTTCAAATGCAGTCGGTAAAACTTATGCATTGCTTAGGCAATTGAATCACACTAAAAACTTCATACCCCAGGATCTTAGAATGCTTATTGCCAAAACATATATAATGCCCACATTGTTCTATGGGGTCGAGGTTTTCGAGAATTGTGACGCAACCAGCAAGCATAAATTGAAAGTGGTCTATAATAATATAGCGCGTTATATCTATAACCTCAGACGGACTGATCATGTCTCTCAGTATACAAAACAAATTTTGAAACTTACTGTAAATAACTGGACAAACGCAAAGACATTGATACTATTGCACAAAATAATATATACCAAAGAGCCGTCTTATTTATACAATTACTTAAGTTTTACATCGTCAAGAAGGAGAAATGACTTAGTTGGCTTAAGATTTAAGCGGTCTAGTTCTGAAAGGCATTTTTACATACATGCTGTTCGTATATGGAACCAACTCCCAAACAACATCAAACAGATTAGAAATGCAACACATTTTCGTAAAAAAATTTTTGAACACTTTCGGGAAATAAACAATTAAGGGAAATTCACTTCAATTTACTAGAATTATATACCAAAATAGAATTAAATTAAATTAAACTAAATTAAATACCACAAAATAATAAATAATAAAATATAAAAAAAAAAAAAAAAATAAAAAAAAAAAAAAAAATAAACAAAAAAAAATAAAATAAAAATTAAATAAAAATAGATGAATATGTAAACATAGATTTAAGTTATTGTAATCGTCAAAATGTTTTTATAGTTGTGACTAGTGCGTTAAATATAAGTTAAACTTGTAACGCAAGGATGATATTAATTATAATTAATTAAATAATTAAAAAATTAAGCCTTTTGGGCGTAAACTCATGAACAATCATATGTTGTGGGCAAAATTTTAGATCACAAATGACAGAAAATGAGTCATGAGGGACACTTATTTTAAAAGATGCTATTTCGCGAGCAGTGGCAAAATTAAATTTAGTGATTGAGACAATAGCAGAAATTTTGCTAGAAATGTATGCCGCTACAGATTCACAAGTAGTGTCCGAGGATAACCTGGACACAAATACTTGCTTACGAGGAGCAACAACATTTAATATAGGGACCTCAGATGTAGAGGCAGCTACGTTATCAGTAGTATTGTTAGGCGTTACATTACGAGGAGGTCTACCCTTCCGACCCGAACCAGTCCGCACCGAAGACGCGATGACTTGGGCTGGTTCAAATGTCTGAGTGATAGAATCACCTGCAGAAGGTGTAGGAGAATTGAATAGGTTAACAATGAAGTCACGGGAGGCTGATTAACTGGTATATTGGGGGGAACTGCTAAAAATTGAGGATCAGGTGATGAGTTAAATTTATATTGGCTTAGCAGATCGAGACTAGAGTCAAAATCACTCGAAAGAAGCTTAGCCATTTTGTTAAGTTTTAAGAATTGGTTTCTCACAGAAGTATACATTCTTGAGAAATCAATTAGCAACTCGATACATATTGGACAAGACCATTTCACTGCACCACATTCCTTTTTAGAAACGGCAATGATCTTATCACATTGTGGACCTGAAAGTCCAGCACACTTGGCATGCATTAGATTATCACACAACCAACAATTAATAAATCTCGGTTGATCAAGACCATCGGCACACTTAATAGTGCAGTTTTTCTTACAGCACGACATATTTCCAACAGGGGTTAAAGAATAAATAATTAGGTCGAATAGGCAGAATTGCGCACTTAAATAGAGCGGGAGGCACTCAAATGAAGCTCTAAACCAGAGAGCAAACACAAAAACAATTTGCTGTGAGAGCGCGCTGCTAAACAAAACGAAATGCAGCAGCGAACACACACACAAACAAATGTATTAAGATGTGCGAAGCGCCAAAACTGAGATAAGGAGATGTAAACTCAAACAAAACAATCGCTGTGCTTACAATAACAACAAACTTGTGTGAGCGAGGCGTCGTTACAAGAATTATCTGGCCCACGAAAAAAGAGGAAGGTAAAGTGGATGATTTACGCTTCAAGTAAGCAAATTCGTAAAATATTTTAGAGTCACGGGAAAACTGTCTTTTGAATTGAGTAAGATAATTCTCGTAGCATAGCGAGTTTAAATTGGCAAAGTTCGACTTGGCTTGAACCAGACTTCTTATATTTTTTAAAATATTTAGACCAAGGAGGCTTTATGGAACCATACGATGGAACATAATTTGGAATGCACACATCTAAGAGTGCATTTAGAAAGATCTAAGGACAATATCGATTTCAGTCGCTTTTTCTAAAAAGCACCAGTCCGTAGAAAGGATAAATTCATTAAGCAATGAATAATTTTCCATGCGAAAAAAACGACGAGGTGATTGCTGACATAATGAAGGTGGACTTAAAGGTTTAGAGATTGAGATAAAAATTTCTATAATAGGATGTTGTAAGTCTTCGGGGATACTTAGTGGGGATGCCCTAGAGACGGCATTATTGCCGAAATTATTAACAAAAACCAAATCAAGAATTCGATCATTATGATTTCTTATTGAATTCGTTTGACAAAACGAGAGATCAAGCAAGTTATCTAAAAAATTATATTGGTTAAAGGAAACAAGGTAGTTTGTGCTACCGAAAATTACTAAGAAATGTTAGGCAAATTAAAACCACTCAGCACAATAAATAAGTCGTTATATTTCACTTGAAGATTAATTTCTTCATTACAGGCAAAACGCTCTTAATTCTGAAAATTATGTATTAAACAATACCTCTGAGTTCTTTGACGCTATTGATGTTATTTTAACCATTAACTAATACATCAAATAGTCAAAGAAAGATAAAATGTGGAAGAGTAATTAAACCTCCAAAAATATAGATTCGAAGAATAAATCTTGAGTTATACATTTGAGTTAAATTAATTAAGTACATGTAAAACAAATAAAATTTGAAAATAGATAGCATGTAACGTGTATAATAGTGTGGTAACACTATAATAATATATATAAATGTTCCAAAAGGTGGTAACACTACTCCTATATGTAAAAGAATTTAATACAAAGACATCTATGAATAAAGGTAGACGTGCTGTGCACAACAAATATAAGACAGTTATTATATACTACTGTATTACTTTATGCATACATAAATTCTCTATAAAATGATTGCGGAATTTATGTAACCTAACGTTATGTAACGTAACGTGTCTTACTAAGGCTAATCTAAATTAAATTTGAAGAGATTTAAAATTAAAAAACCTGGAGAGTGAGAGCGAGCGGAATATAAGTCACTTAATGCGTTCTCCGCTCATACACATGCATTCATACATTCGTACCTTTGTTTGTGTCTGTACATTTTTTGTTATGACACTAATCCACTGAACTAAACACAACACTAAAACTTACCTGTTCTTGAACTAATTGATATTATTTATTTTAAGTTTTATTTGGAGATTAATTTTATTTTGTTTTATATTTCATATATTTTAATTAGACACTTTTTACAATATCGCACTCCTTACGCGTCCAGCTCGACCAACAAACAATTCGCACTAAAACTTCTAAGCAGCTCTGTAGCTGCTCTGCGTCAGTTCAAAAGCAATTCTTGCTTTTCGCTTTTATATTCACGCTGCCAGCTGCCCCTGCAATTGGACTCTGGGAAAAAGCCAGATCTAGCGGGAAAATTCTAGATTTGGCAGAAAAACTTAAGACTTGGCGTGCAAAAGCGAAATCTGTGTCTTTGGTTGAGATACCTTAAAAAACATAAAAGATTTTCATTCTAAAGCCTTATGTGAACCAGATTGTTCCTTTGGCAAAAAATCTTTAAATTAAAAAATACAACTAAAATTTAATAAAAAATTTTTTCCTGGTGTGGGAGTTGAACCCGCGCTTCCCAGCAGCTGGGTCTAACACCCCATCCTCTGCACTACGCGCACCTCAAATAAATGTACATTTTTGATTTGTCAACTAGATTTTAAAAAAGCCATGATCAACCAAGATTCGAACACGGAGCTAGTGTTTCTGAATCTAGCACACCATCCTCTGCACCACTTTGCTATGCTTGCTACGACTGACCAAACTCTAATACACTACAAACACATGTAAATAGAAAAAAATATATATAAATCAGCGGTGGGCAAGCCCTTGCTCACGCTGCTCAAAACGGTAAATTGGCTTGCCTGCGATTTTTAACAATACAACAACAACTTTTGACGTTGCGCCCAAATTTTTTATGACCCCCAATAAAACAAAACAACAAACACACAGCAAATGCTCGAGTTTCGGCTGCGACGCGTACAGTCATAAAAGTGTTCATTTTGCTAAGATTTATGACTTCAGTTGCGTTTTGTACACTGTGTGAAAAGTTTTGATGCGTTTTGATCTTTAGCACATAATAAACGTTCGACTTACAAAATAAAATTAATTAGAACTTCTTTTAGTGTATAATTGTTTTGGATCATCAAAACCAAGAACAACCACACAGATCTTTCGTCGCGGCGCACAGAGTCAAAAATGTGTTCATTTTACTTAAATTTATGACTTCAGAAGTTGTGTTTGTTGTAGATGTTGTTGTAGTGCTCACGCAGTGCGCAAGACAAAAACAAATCGTTGAGAGAGCAGCGACCAATAGAAAGAAGAGAGAATGTTCTACGCAGTGCATACACACTTAATTGTTTGCATGTATTGGCGTTTTGTATGCTTGTGTCGTTCATGTATACAATCGTCGTTTTCCTATCTTTTGGGCAAATGCAAAAACAAAACGTACCCCGTGGGCATAGGGCTGGGCATGCCTGATGTACATAGTTAGGTGGAACAAATGTTTCTTGCATAAAAACGGAGCGGCTGCATTTGAAAGTTGGAAGTGCCCAACATTAACAATGATATATTCAAACGGCATTTTAAAATGGAGCGCCATATTTTTGAGGAGATAGTGAATAAGCTACAATAATTGGAGAAAAAAACACGAATACATTCTACACTCTTGGATCGGCTGATGTCCATTGTTGTGCTCCAGATCCTTCGTCCACATTTTGCGCTGCTTACCATTGTGATTGATATAAGGTTCTTTCCAAAGATATAGAAAGATTGTAGATTCGAGCGATAGATTAAAAAGCTTAAGCAACGGATCAGCTAAAGAAGAACAGCATTCCTTAAATAGACAATTAGGAATGTTTTCTGGCACAGGAATGAAAGAAGATTTAAATAGTGTTATAATATAGTGTTTGATTGATAAATATAATCTCAGAAAAAAAATCTCTACACGAGGTTAAACTCTAGTGACGAAAGCGTATTCTAGCCCCAAAATTTATGATATCCCATTTTAAGACGAACGAAATTAAAATAGTACGCATATTATATCCTTCCAAAAGCTACTCTGACAGTTTACTTGCAGCGTTTTGCCTGTAATGAAGAAATTAATCTTCAAGTGAAAGATAACGACTTATTTATTATGCTGAGTGGTTTTAATTTGCCTAACATTTCTTAGTAATTTTCGGTAGCACAAACTACCTTGTTTCCTTTAACCAATATAATTTTTTAGATAACTTGCTTGATCTCTCGTTTTGTCAAACGAATTCAATAAAAAATCATAATGATCGAATTCTTGATTTGGTTTTTGTTAATAATTTCGGCAATAATGCCGTCTCTAGGGCATCCCCACTAAGTATCCCCGAAGACTTACAACATCCTATTATAGAAATTTTTATCTCAATCTCTAAACCTTTAAGTCCACCTTCATTATGTCAGCAATCACCTCGTCGTTGTTTTCGCAAGGGAAATTATTCATTGCTTAATGAACTTATCCTTGCTACCGACTGGTGCTTTTTAGAAAAAGCGACTGACATCGATATTGCTCTTAGTTCTTTCTATGAGACCCTAAATGCACTCTTATATTCCATCGTCTGGTTCTATAAAGCCTCCTTGGTTTACACCTAGACTTTCTTATTTAAAGAATATTAAATCTAAATATTTAAAAAAAATATAAGAAGTCAGGTTCAAGTCTCGACTGGTCTAAGTATACAGTGGCCAAGTCGGACTTTGCCAATTTAAACTCGCTATGCTACGAGAAATATCTAACTCGTTGCAAAAGACAGTTTTCCCGTGACCCTAAACAATTTTATAAACTTGTTAACTTGAAGCGTAAATCCTCCAGTTTATCTTCCTCTTTTTTTCTTGGGACAGATATTGCTGGCAACGACTTTGCAGCCGCCGAACTATTTGCTAACTTTTTTCAATCCAAGCTACAATTCCAACTCATCTTATTATTATCACTGCGAACGGCAGCTCGCGCTAGTGACGAAGGCAGCACGAAGAGGGCGAAAGGCGACTAGCTGTATATACAACTAATTTGTCCAAATCGCTAAAAACGCTTAGATTAAATCATTTTGGAAAATCTAGAAATGTGTGTTCTATGACCTTTTGAATTTCCCGCTAGTTTAGCGGGAAAACGATATTTCCTGCTAAAATGTAAACCTCCGTATTCTAAACTGTAAAAGCTACAGATATGTTCTATATATCGTTAAAAAGGTGTGAATGAGGGCTTTTAGTCGTTCCTTTAAACTTTTTTTCTAAAGTGCACAGGTAAAAAAAGTGAAAAAAGTTTATCAAACTTTAAAATGTTAAAGTCAAAGAAACCACAAAAAACCACCTCTACACGAGGTGAAAATCTAGTAGCAAAAGCAATTTTTAGCCCCAAAATTTCTGTAATCCAATTGTGTGACGAACAAAATTCAGTTTATTATAAAAAATTTAAATAAAAATATAAATTATTAAAAAACAAGGGGGCTCCGCCCCCTACTCGCTTCGCTCGCCTACCCCGGCTCGCTTCGCTCGCGGTGAGGTGCGGCTACAGTCGAGCACGCTCGACAGTAGGATACCCTGAGCCCAGGTACTCTTTTATAAATGTTGATTTTCAACCAATTATTCCAATGGCAGCTATATGATATATGGAACCGATCTGAACCAAATCTGGTCAGAATGTACAAAACCAACATAAATGCATATTCTATCAGTTTGGTTAAGATATCTCAAAAAACAAAAAACTTTTTCATACTAAAACTTGATTTTCGGCAGAGCGACTGTATGACAGCTATATGATATAGTGGGCCGATTTGGACCAAATTTGGTCAGGATGTATAATACCACCCCAAATATATACCGTGTGAGATTGGTTGAGATATCTCAAAAATTAAAGAAGCTTTTCATACAAAAACTTCATTTTCGATGTATCGTTCCTATGGCAGCTATATGATATAGTTGTCCGATCCAAAAATAAAAACAAACTTGATCTGCGTACGGTATCCAGGAACCTACATACCAAGTTTGAAGTCTCTAGCTCTTATGGTTTCTGAGATCGACGCGTTCAAACAGACGGACAGACGGACAGACAGACGGACATGGCTCAATCGACTCGACTGTTGAACCTGATCAAGAATATATATACTTTTGGGGGTCTGCCACGCCCCCTTCTGCCTGTTACATACATTCTGCCAAATGCATTATACCCTTTTTTGCCCATTTTTAATGGGCTCAGGGTATAAAAAATGTGAGCTTCTTTGTACATAAAAATTACTTTTTGCACAGTGCCGAATGACTGAGATGTTAGCAGAATTTTTTTTAACTAGTCGACGTTAAAAAAGTTGTTTTTATATTTATGTAGCAATTCAGTTTAAGTATATTTAGTAAATAAGATGAACGCAATCGTCCTTTCCAATTAAAAGATATAAGCAAAAATATGCGATGACGTTACGTTACGAAAATAGAAGATGATTTTGAGTTGGGATTGATAAAAGCACTACTCTGGGATCTGGGCAGCCCTTTTTTAAATAAATTATTATACCCTGAGCCCATTAAAAATGGGCAAAAAAGGGTATAATGCATTTGGCAGAATGTATGTAACAGGCAGAAGGGGGCGTGGCAGACCCCCAAAAGTATATATATTCTTGATCAGGAACAACTGCCGAGTCGATTGAGACATGTCCGTCTGTCCGTCTGTCCGTCTGTTTGAACGCGTCGATCTCAGAAACTATAAGAGCTAGAGACTTGGAATGTAGGTTCCTGGATACCGAACGCAGATCAAGTTTGTTTTTATTTTTGGATCGGACAACTATATAATTAATAATTTTGAAATATCTCAACCAATCTCACACGATATACATTTAGGGTGGTATTATACATCCTGACCAAATTTGGTCCTAATCGGACCACTATATCATATAGCTGCCATAGAGACGCTCAGTCGAAAATCAAGTTTAAGAAAAAGTTTTTTGTTTTTAGAGATAGCCTAACCAAACTGATAGAATGAACATTTAAGTTCATCTCATATATTCTGGCCAAATTTGGTTCAGATCGGACCACTATATCATATAGCTGCAATAGAGACGTTCAATCGAAAAGTAAGTGTTAGTATGAAAAATGTTTTGGTTTTTTGAGATATCTTAACCAAACTGATAGAATATGCATTTAGGTTGGTTTGTACATTCTGACCAGATTTGGTTCAAATCGGTTCCATATATCATATAGCTGCCACAGGAACAATTGGTCGAAAATCAACTTTTATAAAAGAGTACCTGGGCTCAGGGTATTCTACTGTCGAGCGTGCTCGACTGTAGCCGCACCTCACCGCGAGCGAAGCGACCGGGGGTAGGCGAGCGAGGCGAGCAGGGGGTGGAGCCCCCTTGTTTTTATTAAATTAAATATTGATCGTCACAAAATTTGATATCAGAAATTGTGGGGCATGAGAGCACTTTCGTCACTAGACTTTTACCCCGCAAAGAGTTTTTTTTGCAAAATACTCTAATACCAATTAAAATTTCAACCCTAAATTAAAATTAATAAAACAACACATCGCATTTGTTTTGTCATCTATATTTATGAATGTATTAAATTTACGGTGTTTTTCCTTATCAAATATTTAAGACAATAAATTTTTGTAGGTAAAGGGTATTTTATAGCGAGCATGAATTGTGTTTCGCTTGCTGTGCCAGCTACGAGCTCTGTCAGCCAACTGAATCGAAAGCAAAAATAATTTCCCTCACACATCACATCCACTGAAAAATTTCATGGCGTTAGCTGAGACACTTTTAGTTGTATGGGATGTCTTCTCAATAGGATATTTGCTTCATGCTGTCAAAATGAATTAACTATGTGAATTGTTCAACACTCTTGCCCTCTTTTAAGTAAGCGATTTTGACAGTTGAGATGCAAAATTCATGTTGGCCGTCTCGTGCTAAAGCCTTTATCTCTGAGAGTCAAATAAGCACGACAATTTTTTAAGGTTACTAGCTTTTAATGAACAAGTAACCTTACTTAATACATCTTGAGTGCTGTCAGCTACACTTTAATACTGTATTTACACTGGGCGCATGATTGACTTTTAGCCGTTAAATAGAAGGTGCGGGATTGTTTTCCTTAAACGACCTGAGGTTAGATGAAGACAATGTCGCGGCCGCATATTTCAACATGCGCCGCATCTTTTGAAAGTGTGACAGCATTTTGTCCATTTTTTTTATCGAAATGTTGAATTTTTTATCGGTACCAAACAGTTAATTTTTTTCATCGATAACACAAGGCAACAAATTGCAACTTTTTTCTTCTGAATTGGACCAAACCGACTTTTTTGGATAGATTTGGGGCCCCAAACACCGAAAAACATTTTTTTTTTTTCTATGGCAGAATTTTTTTTTTAATTTTTTTGAAATTTGGCTTTTTTTTAATGCCGTTTTTTAGAGGTACGCCCACTTTTCCGCCCGATATTCAAAAGCTTTACTTTTCCTGAAAGCTAATGAATATACCTATAATTCATCCATACACAGTCTAAGATTAAAGTCAATAGTTTAAGAGCTAATAATTTTTGAATTAAGAAATTGTTGTATTTTTAAGCTTTTTTTTTTTTTTTAATTCAAGGAAAACTCGAAAAAAAATCTGAACTGAGGTTTTAATTTTTTTTTGAAAAGCTGCATTAATTGAGCGTCGTGTAAGATATAATTCATTGAAATCTATGGAGAAACGGCGATAAAATAAAATTGTATATCAAGGGATGTTTTTGTCGATTTTGATGACTTTCTTGTAGAGCGGCATGACTTTTAGTACGAAAATTTGTTGTGTATTTTGAGATATCCTAACAAAACTCACAGGAAATCTATTTGATGTTGTTTTTCGGTCAACTATATGAAATAGCTGCCATAGGACCGATCGGCACAAAATCAAGTTTTAGTATAAAACACTTTTTTATTTTTGGAGATATCTCAATCAAACTCATGAATTGCGTTATTTTAATTGCCCCTTATATTCTTTTAAAATTTGGTTAAAATCGGACCACTATATTATATAGCTGCCATAGGAACGATCGATAAGAAGTTCTTAAGTTATCTGTACCAAACTTATAAATTTCGAATCTTTTACCTCTTGTACCTCTCCAAATTTGGTTGGAATCATACCACTATAACATATAGCTGCCATGGGACCGTTCAGTCGAAAATCAACCTTTGCGTCAAAATTCGTTCATTGTTTATATGCTAATAACTTAGTCGCTCTTCCACAGATTTTAACGGTAAACATACCAAACGATGGGTAATTAATATAGCTTTATATATAGAAAGAAATTCAATAGTTCAGATGACCATCTTAAATGCATATTCAGTCAGTTTAGTTAAAATATCTCAAATAACAAAAAAGTTTTTCATTTTAACACTTTAGTTTCTGCCGATTGTTCCTATTTCAACCAAATTTGATCATAATGCGTAAAACAACATCAAATGGATTTCCTGTAAGTTTGGTTAGGATATCTCAAAATACACAAAAAATTTTCATACTAAAGGTCATGCCGCTCTACAAGAAAGTCATCAAAATCGACAAAAACATGGCTTGATATAAGATTTTATTTTATCGTTGTTTCTCCATAGATTTAAATGAATCATAACTTACACGACGCTCAATTAATGCAGCTTTTCAAAAAAAAATTAAAAACCCAGCTCAGAATTTTTTTCGAGTTTTCATTGAATTTTAAAATAAAAAAAACTACGAAAAAAGCTAAAAAAAAAACAACATTTTCTTAATTAATTCTTAATTTCTTAATTGAGCGTACCTCTAAAAAACGGCATGAAAAAAACAGCCAAATTTCAAAAAATTCAAAAAAAAAAAATTCTGCCATAGAAAAGAACAAAAAAGAAGTTGTTCGGCGTTTGGGGCCCCAAATCTATCAAAAAAAGTCGGTTTGGTTTAATTCAGATTTGGGCTGTTGCCTAGTGTAATAGGCGTTGCCAGAACCATTCATTTCTTAAAGTTAACAAAACGATAATTCGATTACATATCGATATACAAATAATTATGTGTTTCCAATATAAATAATAATCATGTATTATTCCTATATATTCTAAGAAAATGGTGAAAATATAATTCTTTCTTTTCGTACTCGTGTCGACCGACGAATGTCCGGTCTAGTTTCTGTCTGCGGTTCCGTAACCGAAATAAATTTGTTTATCACAACCGAAAACCGAAACGCTTGTACCAATACGCTTTCGGTACACTTTTCCAAAAATAATTTTATGTTTTCCATATGTATATAATTTTGCCAATTAAGCTTTCTGTTAAAAAATAACTTTAAATTTAGGTTAGGAATATCTCGATAAAATACAAACATATAGTACGTATGTATGTACAAATCTGTTAATATATTTTTGTTTTATAACATTTACTTTTTTTTTTATTTAATTGCTGTACCGGTTCGTACCGGTACTGATACCGAAACCGAAAGGAAAAAACCGAAATAGAACCGTTTACCGAAATAGTTGTTTTGGAACGTACCGTAACCGAAACTGGAACCGATATTTGTTTCGGTTTGATTCCCTGGAATTTTGTTGTGGAGTTATCGGATGTAATTCCAATGATATTGAATTTCTAATAAGTGCATTTGATGACCAATTTAAACTTTTGCCCTTATCCTTATCTTCTCCGTCTTGGTCATTTTGAATCTCCTTGTCATTGGTGCCATGAATCTGACTTATATGTCGTATATATGTTTTGTTGTTATGTTGGATTTTTGTAATGCAAGTTTCCCATTCTCTCAATGACTGTTCCTCTTATCCATATGTGTTATGCCAGAAATAAACTAGACCAAATTCTTCTCTTTAAAATGTCTTTACTCTCCTTTGAATTTCATGAATTGTTTTGCTGTGACTTTTTCTTTTATGTTCTCCGGTCTTACGAGGTCCAATCGTGTGCGTAATTGTCGTCCAAAAAACATCTTAGCAGGAGAATCTCCGGTTGTGCTATGAGGCGTATTTCTATAGTGGCTCAAGAACTCATTCAGATTCATCTTTAATGTTTTCGCATTTAATCCCATTGCTCTTAAAGCGTTCTTTACAGTTTGCACATTCCTTTCAGCTTATCCGTTTGTCGCTGGATGGTGGGGTGCTGTTAGCTTGTGGTACTTAACACCCGCTAAGTCTAATAATTATTGAGTTCGGCCGAAGTAAAATTTGTGCCGTTGTTAGAGACTACCATGAATGGAACTCCGTATGTTGTGAATACATCATCTAATAGCATAATTGTTGCAGATGTCGTTGTAGATTTTGTGGCTTTCACTTCAAGCCATTTTGAGTACGCGTCTGAGATTATAAGTAACATCCAACCTTCAATTGGGTCCGCGTAGTCTATATGTATGCGTTCCCATGGTCCTTTTGGATATTCCCAGCAATGATCTGAGTATTTGGGGGGTAGGTTAGCATGTCGTGCACAGAATTCGCATGATTTTGCAGTGTTCTCAATGTCTTTGTCAATTCCTGGCCTCGATGTAGTTCCTGTAGGACTTGTAGGTGAAATTTATGTGGAATGCCTACACGGTGCTCGAAAGTTAGGCAAGCCGATTGTATTTGTTCTCCGGTGACTTGAATCCAATCCCGGATAGACAACGACCGCTCTCCACGACTTGTAAGATTTTGCCCAAGTGCCCATCTTTTTTAGTTTCTCGAGAAATGGCAGTAGCTGTAATTGGTAGTTGATTTATCTGTTGAGTTATGAAGGAATCAAATTCATCCAGCTCTATTGTTTTAATTTGGTTTTTGTTATTGGTGTTATTAGCATTACTATTTTGTTTTGACGATTTTGTAGTAATGTCGTAATCAAAATTTGCCAAGAAGTCTGCGTAGTTGGCCATTCTTGAGGTCGGCAAAAACCCTCGACTGAACCCTCCACGAGGGTGCCGACTGCAAAAAAATATTCCAATGGTTCCTCTGGGAACTGGTGTTAGCCAAGACATTTGTTGAAGACATGTAGAATGGCTCCTCAAAAAACTTAATGCATGCCTGAAGCTCCTGTCATGGTCTGAGGTAACAAGGGCTGGACTAAGGTGTCATGCGACCCGTGCCGATAGTCAGCCTGGCGGCGGGCCCTTACAAAAAATAGCCCAGTCGTAAGCCAGATACCTGGCGCCCTCCGGTCGTGATAGCCTTACCTGCATAGTGCGGATCTCTGTGCAGGTGGACCACCTCTTCTCCGCAACCCGTGGGAATCAAAACATGAATTCAATAAACAATACAAACTTAAACAAAAATAATAACAAGAAAAATATAAAAAAAACACCAAAAAACCACAAAAAATAATAAAAATTACGACGGAATCGCAGGTTCCTCGTCATCGGCAGCGGCAGGGGCTTCAAAGCCTGGCCAAAGCCTATAACAGTCGCCGGAGATGGTCACCATGCCAGCCGGTGGACCCAGCGAAGCTGGTCCAAGCAATCCCGTTTTTCACCCGGGCCTTGGGGTAGATGGAGTGATTCTACCATCTCCTGTCACCACGGAGGAACAGCAGAGCACTAGTGCGGTAGTGCCACCTTCAAGTGCAGGTGTGATGAGGAAACCTCCAACAGCCAGCGTCGCTAGGAAGTTTTCTTACGCTGAGAAAAGGAGTGCAGGCAGCATCCTTCAGCGACAAAATCCGGGAGCAGAATCCAGTCCCTCGGCGGAATGGCTAGAGAAGGTGGCGTGGGACAAGAGCGTGCTTCCCGCTTACAGCGAGCTGGCGACTAGGGTGCAGGCACAGGTTCAGGCCAAGAGGCAACGCTCTCAGGAGACTCCTGTCCCATCTGCCAAGTAATCGAGGGTCCAGCTAGGTAAATCCATTGCCCAGATCGCCAAGGAAAGGATCCTTATAGGGGTTCTTGACCGCGGCGATTCGGGCGGCAGGATCCCCAAAAACCAATGGAAGTTGGTGGAGACGGCACTGGCAGGAGCCTGGACCACCACCAGTCTGCAAAGATGTTGGCTGGTACCAGGGTAGCGTGAAGGTGATAGCTTGCGACGATGAGAGATCTGCAGAGCTCTACAGAGCGGCAGTCTCAGATATCGGCGAGGTATACCCAGGAGCCAAATTGAAGGCTGTCAAGTGGAGTGATATTCCAGTCCGGCCCAGGGCCAGATTGTGGATCCCAACCTCCATCAAAGAGCCGGAGAGAATCTTGAAGATGCTCCAGCGTTGCAACCCAAGTCTCCCTACTCATGACTGGAAAGTTGTCAAGGTAGAGGAGATGAAGGGACCAACAAATCAGGTCGTGCTGATTCTGAACAAAGCATCGCTCGCCCCTTGCGACACGCCTGTCGAGGAGGACATAAGGGCAGAGCCAGAGGATCCGGAGCATAGCGACGTTGAACACGGCTATACATCCGATTTGTCTACAATAACGCGGGACCTCAAGTCACTGTGAAGGAGAAGCCACCTCGGATGTAGCGTCAGACGACGAGGACGCGAATGTGACAGTGGTGGAGGGTAAGTCTTCAGATATCTATAAAGATTATGCAGATAAACCTCCACCACTGTAAAGCAGCCTCCGCTGCGTTGCTACTCCATCTGGCTGGAGACGGAGCCGACATCGTCCCAGTCCAGGAACCTTGGTTGATTGATGACACAAGGGGTGAGTCACTCCTAAACTATTTCCTCAGAACTAACCTAGTTTTAGGCAACAAAGGTCGTGAACCTACTTTTATAATCAAGGACAGGAAGGAGGTCATTGACCTTACCCTGGAATCCTATCCTCTATATGATCTAATCAGAGACTGGAAAGTGGCAGACGATCACTCCTTCTCTGATCACAGATACACCGAATTCTCCCTTAACTTGAGGCACTCTAAACCACTACTCTTTACCAATTTAACAAACACCAAATGGCCAATATATACTGCTATCCTTAAATAGGCTATCCCAGAGGTAGCACCAGAAGGACTTCACTCTACAGAGCGACTAAGTTACCTTATAAAAACCTTTACTAAGGCTTGCAACTCTGCTTTCAAGGCAGCTTGTCCCATCAGTAGACCTAAAAGGGGAAAGAAACCACCATGGTGGAATCCCAACCAACAAAAACTTCGCAAGAGCTCGAGAAACCTCTTCAATCAAGCCAAGGCTGATAACACAGAAGAATCTTGGCTCAATTACAAGCACGCCCTACTAACATACAAAAAGGCGACAAGACAAGCTCTGACATAGAATCAACACCGGACGCGGCCAGACTGAGGAAGATTTTTATCGAAATCTGCCCCCACACTAGGATACCTCAAAAACGAGGATGACACCTGGACTACATCAAGCGAAAAGTCGCTGGATGTACTCTTAAAAAAGCACTTTCCAGGCTGCAAAGCAACTAATCAAGGTAGATACCAAACCCCGGCTGAGGTGCCAATCAACCCCTCTCTTCTAAGCAAACGCAACATAACCTGGGCTATAAACAGCTTTAAACCGTACAAGTCACCTGGACCAGACGGCATTTTTCCTGCCCAACTACAACAAGCAGGAGACAGTGCCATAAACTGGCTACAATCAATCTTTCTAGAAGTTTTCAAAACTGGCCACTAAAACTAAAATATTTTTCATAACAAAAGCTGGCAAATCATCCCATACGACAGCAAAGGACTTTAGACCAATCAGCCTGTCGTCATTTATGCTCAAAACCTTCGAGCGACTCATCTAAGAGTATCCATTCCCCCCCATCTCTTGTCTAATTCTCAACACGCATATCGGAAAGGCAAATCGACGGAAACAGCTTTGCACTCCGTAGTCGCCACTATAGAAAAATCCCTTTCGCTCACTGAATACTCCCTCATAGCCTTCCTAGCAGGGACCGTAAATAATGATTATTTTTATTTTTGTAACTAAAAAAATCACACACTTCTAATGGACCTAGAAAAATATGGTTCACACCAAAATCCTTATTTTTTCTTAAGCTCTGCATTTCCGTCATGATTTTTAAATTTATGATTTTTACGTTTTTCTTCACTGATAATAATTATTTTTGAGTAATTTTATAAAACTTAGACCGTAATCATTATTTTTGATCAAAAAAAATAAAACTCAAAAATAATGATTATTAATGATTTTTACTTTTTTCTTCACTGATAATAATTATTTTTGAGTAATTTTATAAAACTTAGACCGTAATTATTATTTTTGATCAAAAAAAATAAAACTCAAAAATAATGATTATTAATGATTTTTATTTTTTTCGCTCAAAATAAAACTCAACAGTAATTTACGGCCTCTGGGTTAAATATTTTGCCAATATTATTTTTTATTCTTATAAATGGAACCTAAAGCTACCTCCCAGCATAATAAATAATATTTTGCAAAATATTTAACCCAGAGGCCGTAAATTACTATTGAGTTTTATTTTGAGCGAAAAAAATAAAAATCATTAATAATCATTATTTTTGAGTTTTATTTTTTTTGATCAAAAATAATAATTACGGTCTAAGTTTTATAAAATTACTCAAAAATAATTATTATCAGTGAAGAAAAAAGTAAAAATCATAAATAATCATTATTTTTGAGTTTTATTTTTTTTGATCAAAAATAATGATTACGGTCTAGGTTTTATAAAATTACTCAAAAATAATTATTATCACTAAACAAAATTGTTTAAAATTAAAATATAATCATTACTATGTAATCTTTATTATATAACTTATAATGATTACAGTCCCTGCTTCCTAGACATCGAGGGAGCTTTTAACAACGCCGTCCCGGAAGCTATCACTGGAGCACTGACAAGCTTGGGGATTGAAAGCCGGCTAGTGGGACTCATCGACCAATTGCTCACATGCAGGGTCGTAACGTCCACACTTGGCTCTTCAACACTCACCAGGTTCGTCAGTAGGGGAACACCTCAAGGAGGGGTTCTATCTCCTCTTTTATGGAACCTAGCAGTCAACAGGCTGTTACGCGACATAGAGGGTGGAGGCTGCCAGGTGGTTGCCTACGCGGATGACGTAGCACTTATTTTCACGGGAAAATTCCCTCAAACACTATGCGACTTGATGTCAGTCAAGCTACAAAAACTGGCCACCTGGGCCGTTGAGTGTGGCCTGGGAGTAAACCCAGCCAAAACGGAACTTGTACTTTTCTCTAGAAAATACAAAATTCTAACTCTAATACCCCCAAAAATAAAAGACTCCGTCCTCTCCTTCAGCGAAAGCGCCAGATAATTGGGTTTAATTCTGGACAGGAAGCTGGACTGGAAAATTAACACGCAAGACAGATGTAGAAAGGCAACAGTTGCACTCTACACTTGCAGGAAAGCGATCGGCCTGAAATGGGGCATGCCATATATCGTCCACTGGCTATACATAGCTATAGTCAGACCGATACTACTATATGGTATAGCAATATGGTGGCCTGCCTTAACAAAGCAGTCCATAAACAAACAGCTCAACAAAATTCAAAGGATGGCCGAAATCTGTATCACAGGTGCTCTCAACACAACACATGGCGAAGCTCTAGACGCCATACTTAACATACAGCCAATCAGGCAAGTAAGCAAAAATATTGCCACCATGACAGCAATTCGACTGAGAGACTCTAACTCTTGGACAGAATGCTCAATAGGGCACTCCGCTATCCTTAAGGATAACCAAATAATTCCTTCTAGAACCGACTACTGTATGCCAATAGAGCATATTGAAACTCCCTTTCAAACAACCATTCCGCACAGGGAGTCATCACATACCCCAGGACAAAGTGGGGCTTATCCTTCTACACAGATGGTTCAAAGTTGAACAATCAAGTGGGGGAGGGGTATACTCTCAGGATCTAAATATACAGGTCTCTTTTAGGCTACCTGACCATTGCAGCGTCTTTTAAGCCGAAATCATGGCTTTAAATGAAGCCTTAAAACTCCTAAGGGAATCTCAAGTCAATTCGGGCCTTATTAACATATACAGTGACAGCCAAGCAGCTATCAAGTCTATAGAATCGACCACAACTAATTCCACCTCAGTTTCGAACTGCCGCAAATATCTACATGAGATGGCTGAGCATTTCGACATATGCCTAATATGGATACCAGGGCATCAGGACATTACAGGAAACTGTATACCTGATGAACTAGCAAGGAAAGGTACAACAGTACACCTCCTTCCTGACAAGGAGGATACGCGTATGCCACTAGCGACCTGCAAGCAACTACTTCTAGCTCAATCTATAACAGTTAGCGAAAACCGATGACAAAACATTCACCACTGTCGTATTGCAAGGCAAACCTGGCCTGACCTGAATAAGACTCGTTCTAGTATTTTATGTAAACTAAGCAGAACAGACTGTTCTGCAGTAGTAAGAGCACTAACAGGATATTGGCCTACCATGCCTACCAAGGCATCCACGCCACACGGCTGAATGCCGCATACAATAATTTCTGCAGGAGCTGTAGAGACGAAGAATAAATTGAATCACCTGAATATTTTATCTGCTCCTGTCCCGCACTGAGTAATAGAAGAGTCCACACCCTGGGAAAACCTTTTCTCTCCACTCTAGGTGAACTTGCCCCAATTACACCGCACAAAATCACTAAATTTATTCAGCTATCAAACTGGACGCCCTACTGAGTGACATGTCACCACAAAGGTTGAAGGGAACCCTAGATCCGCGAAATCGACAGCCGCTTTAACCTAGCCATTCTTGAAATGCATAGTATCTGTAGGGTGCATTTGTATTTGTAGGGTGCAAGATTTGCATTAGTGGTTTGTTGTCTGTTATTAAAGTCTAGTGTCTCGCATACAAGTATTTGAAGAATTTTTGTACTGCCCATACAATAGCAAGTGCTTCTTTATCGATGGATGGATATCGTTGTTCTGTTGCGCTCTTTGTGCGGCTTGCGTAAGCAATTGAACGTTCCTTGCCGTTGGACAATCGATGAGATAAAACAGCGCCCAGTCCTGTTTTGCTAGCATCTGTTCCCAGTATTAGTGGAAGGGATGGATCATATGGCATTAATACTTGTTCGGATACCAGAATGTTTTTGATCATCATATATGCCGATTCTGCGTCTGCCGTCCAATAAAATTTTCCACCTTTATTGATGTCGCGTATATGTCTTTCGGTGGTTCGGTATGAAGTTGGAGTAGTATGTCGCTTTGCCCAAAAATAATTGTAAGTGCTCAATCGTTGTTGGTTTTGGAGAGTGGGTTATTGCCTCAATATGTTTGGTGGACTTATGTATACCCTGCGCGTCAATTCTGTGGCCTAAGAATTCAATCGAAGATGCAGCAAATACGCACTTTGACTTGTTTAGTTTAAAGTCCTGTAACTTTTTCAAAGTAGTCTCAAGTGTTCCAAGTAATTCATTTGTATTCTTAGCATGTATAAGAATGTCATCGAAGAAGTTGTGTACATTGGGAATGTCTTGTAGTAATGTTTCCATCGTGCGCTGCCATATTGCAGGTATATTTGCTGCTCCGTAAACGGCTCGTGTTGGACGAATCAGGCATTGTGTGATCGTATTCAGTGTTAGTATGTCAATTAGTAAATGGGAATAGGCATCAGTAATGTCTAGATGTGCGAATACCGTAGCTCTCTTCATTTAGTTAAATAGTTCCTCAGCTTTCAGAATTGGATGCTCATCGATTATCATCTGACCGTTTACTGTAGGTTTGAAATTGTTTGTTATTCGAATTCCTCCGCTCTTCTTTGTCACTACATGAGTTGTGGATGCCCATTCTGAATAATCAACTCGTTTGTAGAATCCCGCAGCAATCTTCTTGTCGATCTCTTTTGCATACGCATCACGCAGAGCGAATGGTGCATCTCTTGCTCGAGCAAATATAGGTTTAGAATCTGCTTTTAGGTGTACTTTAACGGAAGGGCCTTTAAACGCCCCTGCTGTTGTATCAAATATCGAGTCGTATTTAGCTATTATTTGCTTAAGTTGTAAATTCTTCTCTTCTGGTAGTCCTGTTGCAAGTGCTGCTACTGTCTTTACCCTGCTTTCTATTGTTAACATTTGAAAATAACTTGGCGAAGTTAATTTCCTTTGCAAACTGTGCAATCCATTCTCGTCCGCAGAGTGTGTCTAGATTCCCTTTCACCACGTATAAATTCAGCTTGTGTGTCGTTCCTTCGTATGCAACATTCAACAAAGCTCTTCCAATGCAAATAATTTCATGACCTGTGTAGCTAGAAAATGTTCGATCAGTTCTTTTCAGTCGTAGTGTAGGTTTGATCTTCCGAAATTCTGTTTCATTAATTATGCTGCATGGAGCTCCTGTGTCTAATTCCATAGGTAATCGTATCCCATCTACATGTAATTTCTTTTTACGGAATTGATTGAATTGATAGTGTTTGTACATAGCATTGATTGCATCTCTTTCTGCTCGTTAGACTCTGTAGTTTCTGTAATTTGCTTTGATCTGCATACCTTGCTTATCTGCCCTTTGTTACCACACTGGAAGCATTTTTCATTATTGAACTTGCAGTCTTTTCGTAGATGTTGTCCTCCACAGCCGTAGCATTGGCCGTTGGGCTTAGAAACGTTCCCAGGCTTCTTACGAATTGGACTGTATCCGAGCTTACATGTAGGTTCCACCTATGGTGCCTGTTTGTCGTTGACAGTGCTAAGTGAATGTAGTAATATCTCTCTGGAGTAAGCTGACTCGTAAGCCTCTGCGAATGTAGCTGGCTTTTTCGCAATTACTTCGTCACAGATATTTCGACTCAATTAGCACTTCTTTTATTTCTGCATATTGTAGTTCTTCGGGCCGTCTTGGATTAATATAAATACGTAGTGTTGTATTCAATTCTGAAGCCATATGCACATGTGCGTAATTATGGTGCTCAGTAGAAGGAATTTCGCTCAGTTGCAGTGCCCAGTCAAATCTAGTGAAGTAATCCTTTACCGTAGTCTCCTCCCCGCTTTTATAGTTTGGCATCGCAAACCGCGGCGTCATTGAGGCGATCTCGGGATTGCCAGCATTGTGGTTTCCCTGCTCAACTGTTGTGCGAATTGCACCAGCTAGTGACACAAACATCCGATTTAATTGTTCCTCGTTAATGCTCATCTTTTTCACTTCTGACACCAGTGTTATGTCCAATATCAGAATTATTCTTTTTATTGCGACTCAATTTCATAGCGTCGTCTCCAATTCGTTTTACAATGATAATTATCATTATTATTATATAATTAATATAATATAATATATATTGGCGTTGCCAAAACAATTCATTTCTTAAAGTTAACAAAACGATAATTCGATTAAATAACGACATACAAATAATAATGTGTTTCCAATATAAATAATAATCATGTAATATTCCTATATAACATATCCATATATAACAGTGGTGTGCAAGTTTATCGAATCGTTATCTGTGTGACACACAAACACGAGCCGACGAATGCCGAATGCGAGGTCGGTTGCTGCTGCGATCGTACGATTTGAATCAGTGCACATCTTGCCTTCAACGAGAGCACAGCCAATTCCGCTCGATGTCTCAAAATGATTTTAAATTGCACTCAGAGAAAAAATTAAATTCATGCAATATTTCGTTTTTTAGGTATTCTCTATCTACTATGACAACCCAATTAACGCCTCTTAACTTAAAAATCGAAATAGTGTCCAACTCTGTGGTCACACATTAAGAATTGGAGTTCGCAGTACAAATTTTGTTACTAAAACTTAATTTTACATGTATCGTTCCTATGGCAGCTATATGATAAAGTGGTCCGATCCAAAAATAAAAACAAACTTAATCTGACTATAGTATCCAGGAACCTACATACCAAGTTTGGTATGTATGGTCTCTTATGGTCTCTGAAATCGACGCATACCAACAGACGGAGAGACAGATAGACGGACAGACAGGCATAGCTTAATCGATTCAGCTGTTGATCCTAATCAAGAATATATATATGTCGGAGAGGGACTTCTGCTCATTGTATTTACTTTATGTTACACTGACCGCACAGCAAGTCCCGATAAGGTTATTGTTCAGTTTTAAGAAAACAGTGAGGCAACACGTCTACACACCACGACCGCAAAACCGGAAAGAGAATGACTTTCCACTTGTCCTCTTACTCGTCAATGTCTCCTGTCATATTTGACACTGTCTGTCACATCTGTCAGTGAATACTTTCAACACTGATTACTGAACAACACCCCTGGGCCATGCTCGGCAGAGGCAATCCTTACCTCACACCTTGCTTTCAGTGGTAACCCTAGTATAACAGAACGGGACGACTATATTACATGACCATCTTTATTATTGAGACTTAACATTCAAAATTAATACAAACGATTTCTGTGATCTACGACATATACGTTGGGAAGTCTGCCACGCCCTTTTCTGCCTGTTACAAACATTCTGCCATTCGTGTAATAGCCAAAAATTTCGAATTTGTTGCCTAGTGTTATTGAAGCCACTAATAAAAAAATCCATAAATTTGGGCTTAGTTGGATTTTTACTTTGCAAGTAACTGTCACTTAAAAAAAGTTTTTTTTTTTCGAAATTTTCAATCAACGAAAAAATCAAAATTTTCATGCATTGAAAAAAAATGTATTTTTTATTGAAAAAATACTTTCGAGTCCAAAAATTTTCTTGATAAATGTTATTCAGGGTCTGCTCTGGTATAATATCGGTTTTTGGTGGAATGATGAGGATAAACGTGGTCGTAGAAACACAAATGATAAAGAGCTCTCTAATCGTTCAAATATAAAAAATATCTAAAAAATATTTTTTTGATCGTAAAATGAAGTTTGGGGAGTTAGGTAAGGAATTAAAGGTTTCCGATAAAGGAATTTTCAAAATCTATCATGAAATTTTGCCTATGAGATAGCTGTTCTCAAAATGGGTGCCGCGATTGCCTAAAATAGGTCAAAATTATCAAAAAAAGTACTCTTCCATAGTAAAGAGATTTTCCCAAAATGGCATCGCATTGAAAAAGAAGCGACTAAATGGTTACGACTCAGCTTTTTCTCTAGGGCAACGCTGGCTAGCTCATCACCTCAGGGTAGGGTTTTTAACCAGTGCCCGCCGAGCTCACAACTGGCGAGCCATTTGGCTGCCAACGGCAGCGGATTCTGGCTGCGTCCAGCACACAGCAGCAGCGACGTCAGCGCCAGCTGCATTGGGTGAGCTGTATTGTTTGCTCCCCCCCTGTTCCCGTGTCTGGATGGATTGGCGTTTATTTATTTAAATTATTGTTGTTTATTAATGTACATTTTTGGTTCTCTTTGTTCATTTTTTTTTACGTAACGTCATTTATTTATTATTGTTTAACTAATTTATTATTATTTATTTATTATTTTCTCAAAAATCATTGATTTAAATTCAATTTATAATTTATCAAACCCTGTTATATTTTTTGCATTGTTTATTTATTCCAATATTTATTTCTTTATTTATTTTCGTTTATTTATTTATAATTTTCATATTTTTTTGTTTATCCTTTTCTCTGTTTTTTTGCCATCCGTTCCGATTTTTTATTACATATATATACATATATACATTTATTCGTAGGACCCTATATATTTACCCCCAGAGCTCTGTAGGAATATTAGCAGTCCCTGTCTTATATTGCTTAAAAATATTTAAAATAATAACTAAAGTAAAGGGAGAGGAAATGAACAGGAAGGAAACTCAAAATAAATAGAAATAAAAACCTGAAACAAAAATAAGCAAGTAATTATTTATATTTTGTAAAATTATAAATCATAATGCTAGCACATGTTATAAATAAATATTAAGAGAATGAAAAGAAAAGAAAATATGAGTGCTTAATAGTTCATTGAGGGAGGGGGATCGCATCGCCATGGAGTAGGGTAGTCGCTGCAAACGCGGGTACGCTGCGGTATAAGACCGAAACCGTCGATAAGTGTGTCCGATGTTTTGGTTGTGTTTGTATCGATATGTTGTGTCGTGTTTTGTTTGTGATTGTTGAGAGTTAGATTCGATGATTGTGATTGTGCGCTCGGCGGGCACTGGTTTACAACCCTACCCTAAGGTGATGAGCTAGCCAGCGTTGCCCAAGGAGAAAAAGCCGATTCGTAACAATATGGCGCCCAAATTGAAACGGAGATCGGCATCGGGTATGCCGATGTCGTAGCAAACTGCCCATAAAAATAAAAATGCACAATTTGCTGTATGGGCCGATCCGAAGCGGTGTCTTGTAGGGGGCGTTAACGCTCACCTACAATTGCACGTGGAGTGGTCGACCTGTACAGCAATCATGTTTGTAATTGTCCAATGTTATTGTAATTGTTGTAAAGTAGCTTTCATTTTTTTTTGCCTGTTTTCGGGTGTCGTCTGTCCAGCTACTGAGAATCGATGGAAACTGTGACCCGTGATGAGGAAGATCCTCGCACACGTTGCATCGTGGACATCGGGAGGGCAGCTAGATGGGTATAGTTGGCCATGGTGACCCGTGATGAGTAAGATACTCACACGCGCTGCATCATGGACTTCTATCCCATCGCGGGCAGGCGACACTGAAAGAATATTCAAAATATAAAGTAAAGTTATAAAGGACGGAGTGTTCTTGACTGCCGATCATCAACTTGATTGATGATCCGTGCAGTCGACAATGCTCACGTGTTCGTTTTTCCGTGGTTTTCTGTTAAACTGTTTGAAGTTAGCGTAGTGTTTAGGCGACTATCTCCGGCAGCATGCGATCCCCTCCTCATATTATTTTGATTGGAATAGTCTGAAAAAAATTTAGTCGTGATATTTTGATAGGTTATAAGTATTTTTTTTTTTTGCTGTCCAATAATTATTTATTCAATTAGTACTTAATATTTATTTATTGTTAATTGTTTATTTATTATTCAGTGTTTATTTATTTATTGCTTAGACTTTATTTATATTAATCGCTATTACTATTGATTTATTGGGCAGTATTTATTTATTTATACATTGTTTAATATCTAAGCGGTGATCCGTATTTATTTATTTATTTAGATATTATATAGTGTTCATTGAATTAGTTATTCGGCAATATTTACATATAGTTAGGTACTTAGTTATTTATTATTAATAATTTTGGAATTATTGATTTATTTTTGCCATTTATATATATATATTTATCAAATTTACCCAAATATTTATTTATTATATTTATATACATTTATTTATTTATTATTAATTTTTGAGCGTTTTCTGGTATTGTTGTTGTTGCGATAGTCGACAGTCCGATAGTTTTCGTGTTTTTTGTTGATAAGTTCTGAAGAAATTGCTGAAGGAGGTCAAGGGGGACACGGGTATAATACCCGACAAAACACGCAAGGCCAAGATACCTCCTGGAATACCGATCAGTCGCAGGCGGGGTATGGTGCAGGGACGACGATTAGGACACCACCGTGGGAAGAGGTAGCTAAACCTTCAAAGGAGAACCCCAAGCCGACAATATCTTCAGTAGAGACATCGGCCATAAACGCCATGTTAGCACAAGAGCACATGTCGTACTTGAAGGCCCAAGGAGAGGGGATCTGTCAGGCAATCCGTGAGGAGATGCGTGAGGGATTCGTGGGCATCATGAATGCGATTAATGACATCGTTCGGCCGCAATTACCAGTCCTTAACGCAGAGACGACCGAAGAGCAGCTGCTAGCCTTCGATGATGATGCAGGGCAAGTAGTAGGGTTGCCGCAATGCGCGGTAGGTGTACAGCAAGGCGCAATTCGAAAGCAGGTTATAGGCGCGGCAGGGAATCTCGGGGCTCAGCCAAATTATGTGCTAAAGCCAGCACGAACACTCTTCCCAAGCACACACCAAAACGAGCAAAGGCCGATGGACCCGAGCGCGAGTCATTGGCGGAATCCTGTGATACAGGTTGAAGATAGGAGGGCAAACGGGTTTAGTAAAGAAGGCTCGGGTAGGCAGCAGGATGAGACTTGGCCGACGAGACCGTCCTGGGTCAGAGTCGAAAAGTGGGACGTGCCATTCGATGGCCACTGCAAGTCTTCGATAGAGGACTTCATCTTTCGGGTTGAGTTCCTGCAGCACTAATCCAGATGCCCCTGGCACGAAGTGCTAAAGCGAGCATTAATTGCCTGTTTTAGAGGGACTCATACCGAGCATGACAAGATGCACGACCTGATGCAGCGTGAGCAGAAGCGTGGCGAGAGCACGGACGACTTCATATACGCGATTCAGAAGCTAGCGTCCAGATTGCGGGAACCGTTACCAGAAGCGCGCTTGATTAAGATTATCAAGAAGGGTCTGCGGGACGATCTCGCTCGGTACGTGTATGCATTAGATGTGTACTTGATGGACCAACTACGGGACGAATGTAGTGAGGTAGTAAAGATATATAGCAGGCGCAATCCGAAGCCAGCATTTGATGCGAGGCCGACGCCGAGGTTCTGTGTACCGAGGGGAGGGATGTCCGCTAATGAGATCGACGTACCGATTGAACAGCCGACGATGCCGAGCTAGAGGTTGAAGAGGCTCGAGTGGTGTCACGAGAACGTTCAAGCGAAGGCGACAAGTAGTTGCAGCGGTGGATAGAAGCGCTCAGAGTGACCCGCGCGTTTTCGCGGAGTTCAATCTGGGAGGGCTTGCTTGACTCAAGTGCGACTGTGAGTCTATTAGGACAATGGAGATATACAATGGAAATATAAAAGATGTAGTAATGTACTTGTTTCCGTACTTAGAGCAGACAGCTTACCTGGGGATTGATTTTTGGCGAATCTTTCGGATAGTACCACAAGTGGAGGAGCACGAGGTGCCATTCGTTGAAGCCATAGATGATAGGCAGGGAATGGCCGAGAATATAGCTCATTATGTAGACGATGACACGGGGAAGAGCATGCCAGAGACTTGGGAGTTAGATGAGAGCCAGATAATCGTCCTAGAGGAGGTGAAGGCAAAGTTCTTGGCATTTGAGAAGGTCGGACTTTGAAAGACGCACTTGGAGAAGCACAAGATTGAACTGGTGGCGGGAGCTCAGCCTGTTAAAGACAGGCACTATCCACTATCGCCAGCAATGCAGCAAGTGGTCTGGGATGAGGTCGACAAGATGTTGGCAATCGGTGTCATCGAGGAGAGCAACAGTCCGTGGAGCAACCGCACTACTGTTGTGCGAAGGCCGGGTAAGAATCGCTTCTGTCTCGATGCCCGAAAGCTCAACACTTTGACGATCAAGGACGCCTCTCCATTGCCTAGCATTGAAGGGATATTGTCGCGAGTGGACCAGACGCATTTCATCTCTAGCGTCGATCTAAAATTCGCCTTCTGGCAGATCGAGCTAGATGAAGAGAGAGAGGCGTGTACGGCCTTTACAGTGCCTGGGCACCGCTTTACCAGTTCGTTATGATGCCTTTCGGGTTGTGCAATGCGGCACAGCGTCTATGTAGTCTGATGGACAAGGTGATCCCGACCGAGCTACGATCAAACGTGTTCGTGTATCTCGACGACCTTTTGATCATAGCTCCAGACTTTGAGACACATATGGTGTACCCCAATCGAGTCGCCGAGTGCCTGAAAGCAGCGAATTTGACGATAGAGTTGAAAAAGTCGCAGTTCTGCTTCAAGTCGCTGAACTACCTGGGATTTATCATAGGCGGGGGTACATTACGTACAGATCCTGCAAGAGTCACAGCCATAGAGCAGATTCCAGTGCCTCGATCAGTGCGCGAAGTTGGTGCGTTCCTAGGTACCACTGGGTGGTACAGACGTTTCATAAGGAACTTTGCTTCCCTGGCAGTACCACTCACAGATGCTCTAAAGTCCAGAGGTGGCCAGAAATTTGTTTTGAGCGAAGAAGCGGTTAAATCAGTCCAAGAACTGAAAAGAGCTATGACGACTGCTCCCGTCCTGGTTCATGCCGATTTCAGGAAGCGTTTTTATGTCCAGTATGACGCATCATATGCGGGTATGGGAGCTGTTTTGTTCCAGTTAGACGAGTCCGACAATGAGAGACCTATCGCATCGGCGAAGCTGAACAAGCATCAGGTCAATTACTCGGTCACCGAGAAAGAATGTCTCGCTGTTATCTTGGCGATCCAGAAGTTCCGTCCATATTTTGAGCTGATGCCATTTACGGTCATCACAGATCACGCCAGCCTGAAGTGGCGGATGTCTCTGAAAGACCATGATGACAGGTTGAGTCGATGGTCGTTGCAGCTTCAACGTCTTGACTTCGTGATCGAGCCTTGCAAGAGTGTAGACAACATCGTAGCTGACACGCTCTCGCGAAGCTTCAGTGCTGAGGTAGTTTATCTTGAAGAAGCCGAATTCGATCCGAGCGAAGCGTTAGGGTTTCAGACGAACGAGTTCGAATCTGAGGAGTATCGGGAATTCGCTCGGGAGGTTAAGGATAACAAGGGATGCTTACCAGATTTGAGAGACGAGGGTGGTGCGATCTTCAAGCGCGGAGTCTTTAGCAAGCTGGAAGAAGAGCTCGATGGAGCGACATGTAAGTTGTGGGTACCTGCGTCTCTTACACATGAGTTGGTGAGGAGAGCGCACGAAGAGCATACAGCGGCACATAGTGGAGTTGCCAAAACGTTGCATGCGCTACGGAGGCAGTACTTCTGGCCAAAGATGGCAGTCCAAGTGTCCGATTTTGTTCGGAACTGCGCTCTCTGTAAAGAAACGAAAGCGGTGAATTGTAGGATACAGGTTGGGATAGGAGCGGAAGTTATCACGGAGATGCCTTTCCAGAAGCTATACATCGACTTCTTAGGGAAATATCCGCGATCAAAGCGAAGTCACGCATGGATCTTCATAGTAGTGGACCATTTCACCAAGTTTACCTTTTTAAAGGCCATGCGTGATGCAACGGCGGGCACTGATTAACAACCCTACCCTGAGGTGATGAGCTAGCCAGCGTTGCCCCAGAGAAAAAGCCGAGTCGTAACAAAATCAGGGTCTATATAAGAAGAATATTACATTGATGAGTAAAATTTAATTTTGCATAAAAGTTGGTGTTTTATTAGATAGGCCCGGGCCTTATTAAGTGATGTGTTATTCTACAATTTTTTGCATAGGGTAGCTATTGATTTTGATACTAAGGGTCCTCCCTTAGGATTTTCAAATTTTTGTGACAATTGCTAAAAAATAATGCTAAATAATTAAAATGTAAGTTTTCAACAAATGAATAAAGTTAAATTAAAATTGAACATGATTTCATATCTTAAGCAATTATATTAACAGTTATTATTTTATTTATTATTATTATTTATTTATTGTTAAGCTATAAGCAGCCGACAATTAATTATACATTTAAATCACGGATTAAAATCTTAACCGATACCGTAACCTTAAACCGGTAAAAACCAATTTTAATTAGGAACCGTAACCTAAACCGTAACCGAAAAAAACTTTTTTCACTATACCGAAACCTTAAAACCGAAACTCTTTAAACCGAAATAACCGTTTAGTAACCGATTAATTTATAAAGGTTAATTTCGGTTCTGGGCGTCGCGACGCGTCGCAGAAACTGATCAAAACTAAATGCCTACCAGTCTTCTGAATAGGTAGCCGACCGTTACTTTGGCTTGCTCTCGATTTTCGACAAAGCCAAATCAACTTTGGACGCTGAGCGCAAGTTCTTATGAGCGTCGCGAGACGCTGGAGAGAAACAACAACCACACAGACTTTCCACGCGACGATAGGGCAATAAAAGTGTTAATTTTGCTTTAATTTATGACTTCAGTGTTGTTGTAGTGCTCATTGCAAATTTTTTGCCCACTTTCGTGCAACTTCAATTTTTGTGTTCGTGTGAGTTTCTTAAGAATTTCATTCGTTTTCTTGACGTCGCCACGCGTCTAGATTCTAGAGTCTAGAAGACAGAAAAATTCCTGTATTGAAGTGGCCCGCATTGAGTCCGGACCTGAATCCGATAGAAAACCTTTGGGGGATTCTGTCCGCTCGTGTTTTCAAAAGCGGAACACAGTTTGAGACGGCAGGACACCTTAAATCGGCAATAGAACGAGAATGGGCTAATATTGACATAACTACTTTACAGTCATTAGTCAATTCTATGCCGGATCGCCTCAATTTAGTGTTGGATAATAAAGGAAGAGGTATTGATTATTGAAAGAAGGACAACTTTAAAATAGACCAACATTAATAAGCTTTAGAGACAAAAGTCATGAAATGCACATATAATTATTAACTATGAATATTTTCTTAAATATTATTTTTTTCTTATAAGTATTATTATTATTTTTAATTTTTTTTTGTTTTCTTATCTTGCATTATGCTATAAATACATCCACATACTTTGAAACAATTAAAAAAAATTGTATGTGTTTTAATTTGAAAAATGTGTCATGCACATATAATTATTTGTATGACGTACAATTGTGTACAATTTTAACTAGGAGAAAACTTTGATATTTTTGTAAAGAATTTTTTTTTGTGAATCGAAACCGAACCGGTATTTCAAAACCGAAACTAACAAAAAACTGATAACCGTTACGAAACCGATACTAGAAAATTTTTCGTAACCTTCAACCGAAAACCTTAATGCGAGCATTACCGAAACCGTAACTGAAACCGATATTCGTTTCGGTTTTAATCCCTGATTTAAATTAAAAAATAAATTTAATTATTAATGTGTAATGTAAATGTAAATATAAATATTAAATATATATATAGAAATATTCTGGGGGTATCTAAAAAAACGAAAAAGAGAACGATTGGTCCAACATTTGTTGCAAGGATTGGGGAAAACCCAAAAAAAACACAATTAGAAATAATAATATATGCACTCAAAACTAATCGTACGGTACAGATTGTTATAATCAGCACACAGAATACGAAAAGGTTCATATAAAGCCCAGTTAGTGCTGCAATGCTGAAGATACAGAGGATTAAAGTTACGTGTTACGGTATGTTGAAAGTTATTTCGTCCATCAAACTAACTGAGTCTACTTGACCCTGTAGTAATTTGTGGACGAACATTACTCTAAGCATAATTCTACGATTAGTAAGAGAGGGAAGATTGATTAAGAGAAGTCTATTAGAGTATGAGGGCAACTGAATTTCTGAGTCCCAGTTCAAGTCGTGAAGAGCAAATATTAAGAATTGTTTTTGAACCGATTCTATTCTGGCACGATGTGATTCGTATTGAGGGGACCAAATGCATGACCCATACTCAAGAATCGGACGAACAAGAGATGTAAATAAAAGTTTAGTAACATAAGGGTCATAAAACTCCTTAGACCATCGTTTAATAAACCCAAGAACTTCCATTGCTTTATTGACTGCAACAGCAATATGTTTATCGAACTTCAGTTTATGATCTAGAATTATACCCAAATCATTTACTGAGCTATCGTGATCATTTAAGCATTCCAAGATAATGCTATTAAGTGAATACTTGTTATGAACCGACTTATCAATCGCAGCCAAATATCGATTTGCCGGCTTACCATCGGTATACTCAGGGATGAGTACGACCATTGATACTTGGCGAGTCGGGTTACAATAATTTATATTTTTACTACTTAGAATAATACTCAGACTTTGGTCTCATAACACCTTCACGGACAACTGCTGGCAAGGATTAGGTGAACCGATGTCAATGTCCACCTCAACGATCGCCCTCCCAACCTATAGTCGGCTTTCGATAGTTTGTGCCGACTCCCTAATTGTAGTGTGTGTATATATAAATGTTATGTATTATGTGTTTACAGCAATAAATATTGCCTTCCCTAACCAAAAGCAGGGCCGTCGAGAGCCGATCCGGGCCCCGGGACAGACCGCGCTCACGGGCCCCTCATATATATGAATATAAGAAATTTATTTTAAAACCCATGTTTCCTTTTTTGTAGTTACAGTATTTTCATTTGATAAAAACTTTCTACCAGCAGTCGGGCCCCCAAGATCCTCCGGGCCCCGGGGCATTTGCCCTGGCTGCCCCCCCCCCCCCCCCTCTCGACGGGCCTGACCAAAAGAGCTCTTGTTGGTCAGAGGGGGGGCATCGACAACAATTGGTAGTATGTATGTAAAGTGTATACAGACGCATACGTTTTCAAAAATTTGACTTAATTAAAATTTTAAATTCTATCCACAGGAATCATGGAATCGTTAGACATCGAAGACTGGTGAGTAGCTGTATTTCTTCTAGATGCGGGTGTGTGTGCGACTGACCCAAGCTGCAGCCGGTGAGTGGTGACCGGACAACTGGCAATTCACAGTGGTGACCACGGGTCGGTAACAATGGAGGCTATAACAGACTGGCTGAAGGACGGAGTTGCGCCTGCGCAGTCAAGGGGTGCATCTACCAACTCTAACTGGAGGACCTATCTGGGCACTTGACGCTCATAGGGCATGGAGATGCGCCAAGCTATCCGCAGGGACGGACCCACTGTGCTGGACTATGCCTGTGTCTCCCTGGATGTGTTC
The DNA here is from genome assembly GCA_951394115.2 of Drosophila phalerata. NCBI lineage: Eukaryota > Metazoa > Arthropoda > Insecta > Diptera > Drosophilidae > Drosophila > Drosophila phalerata. The sequence goes on along the minus strand of OX596005.2, from coordinate 1,986,870 downwards.
CAGTCTGTTGCGCTGTCTGTTGGGTGTATTTGTTGCAGAGCTGTGTGTTGCTGCGCTGTTGTCTTGCTGCGCGCTTATCGTGTGTGTGTAGTGTTGCTGTGTGCGTGTTATGCGGTCTGTTTGTGTGGCTGCTGCGGCTGATTTATATTGTATGTGTCCCTCAACTCGTTTGCACATACATATAACATATTTTTTATATATTTTTAAAATCCGGACTCTAGAACAAATTTCACCCTGCAGCAGCCACCACGCGACCTCGACTGATCTAACCTTATCCCTTTTTTTCTATCTCCTCTCTTTTCCTATTCCAATTTCTTCTTCATTCCCTAGACCTACCATAATTCGAAGCTTTATATGTTTTGGTTGTGGATAACCAATCAGCTGTTGTTGACAACCCATAGATGGCGCCAGCAACAGCTGAGAGCTATCGATGGCTATCTGGCAACCATAACATACTGACAAATATGTTGAAACGATCTGTAGAAAGTCATTAATTTACATTCTGAGCTATTTAAATTAAGCAAATTGCACTATGGCGTATTTCGGGAAAGTACGTGGCAAAAATAGATTTTCGCGTTGTTCCGTTTGCCAAAAATTTGAATGTAGTTCGATTGAGAATTGGTTCTAGTAAATTAAACAGAAAATTTTATATTTTTTGTAAAATTTTTGTGGCGTGTGGAGCTTTTTAAAGTTGGGTTAATTTTTGAAAAATTTCTGAGCAACAAAAAATATGCGTTTTAAGTGCAACTTTTGATCAGTATATCTCTTAATCGAGGTAAAGTTGGGTACCAAAATTATTTTATTCTGTAAGCTGATTTATATTTAAAAGTAAGTTGACAAAAAAAAAAAAAAAAAAAAATGCATCTAAATTTTTTTTTGTTTTTTTCCTATGAACCTATAATTTTTGAAACTTTTTCAACTTTAGGTTGATTTTCGAAACCGAGTCCAGTCGAGTCCACCAAATTTGACTTTTGTCTCTGATTCTGTGAATATTCGAGATGAGTTTTGAAAAAAAAAATCTTGCTACAATTCTGCCCGATTGGAGATTTTTGACTTTTAGTAACTTAACCCACGGTATATTGCGTATACGGAGATAGGCCCGGCGTAGTAGCATTTGTTAGAAAAGTTAATAAAATTTGGTTCAAACCTCTTTTTATGTTTGTATACTTAAACTTAAGAGAAAATAGTTTTATTTCACCCCCACTTTCTCCCTCCTCCCAAAAAAAAATATAACAGGTTTTTTTACAGAGCAAGTTCAATATTTGAATTTATTTGAAAGCAATCCTCGATATTTTCAAAAAGGCTCATCATTTCTGGCGTATAGATTGTTTTAAGCTCGGGTATCGATCTAACATGTCTCAACGATGATATTTTTGGATCTGATGAGGCGGAAAGCATATTCATCAAATCCTGGTTTTGACGGATCCGACAGAACTTTCGGGTGTTTGAGTACCTGTACTTTTTGTACTCCTTATTTTTTGACTCTTGCGCCTCTTCTGACAATTCTCCGATGGGAAGACATTGAAATTCAATAATGTCCTTTCCATGATCCAAGACCTTGTGGACCGTTGTGGTAAATAGTTTTTTGGGATATTTATTTTTAAGCATTTTTGCGGTTTCGGCTGCATATGATCCAAACTTATTAGGGTTTAACTTTTCTCTGCAGTTAAGAACATTGATTATAACTTGGATCCGGTTAAGTATTTCCACATCGATTCCTGTTATACGAGCCGTATCCTCAGCACGGTTAAAAAATTTTCTGGCTGTGTTCCCATCATTTGTGTTTCCATAATTAACTTTCGGTACATCCACCAATATTCCAAGATCATTTCGTAATGCTATTTGGATTTTTTTCTTGGCCATTTCTTCATCAGTCCCATTTTGAGGTAGAGTATATGCTAGCTTCAAAAAGAATTCCATGAATCGAATTCTGGCATGCAAAGGAGATATGCCAAATTCGTAGTTCTGTTCAGATACTATGGAATCATCCATTTTTTGAAACTGTTTTTGACTTTGTTGGCATATTGGGCAATGTCGTGTTGATTTTGTTTTGGTTATCGTGTTTAATACTTTTCCATCAATCATCGTTAAAAAAAACTGATGATGTATGAGGAAAAGCTTGTTTTCGATGGAAACTTGCGTGGGAAGAATTTCTTCAATTTCTATATTAACGGTGTCAAACGTATTTTGTATAAGAGCAGGGGTTTCGTTAGCGTATAAAAACATAATGGGCCTGCAAAAATGAGTTGACGAAGGCCGAGGGTTTTTCCAATGCTCTCCTGAATCACATTTTAACCTTAAGGGCACTATGGAAGCCATAAACATTTTAGCTTCTGTTGCAATATTATTGCGATTATCGCTTTGCGTAGATAATACTTGCTTATATGTAGATTGTCCAGAGGCTCCATCGCAACCCCATTTAGTGAGCAATGTCATATTACTAGGAAGTAAGTCGATCTCATCTGAGCTTTTGGTTTCCATAATTCTTCGTGCTGTGTGATTCATCATGTCTTGAAGCTTAATCCTGACTAGAACATCCGTAGTTTCAAATAAAGGTGGTACAGTTGCTTTTTTCGCACCTGTTATAATGGTATAGCATGGCAAGACATCTACGTTTTTTGATTTTAATGATGATCGCAACACTGAGTATTTCTCTTTTGATAATCCCAAGTCGAGAAACAACGCCAAAGCTTCTTCTTTGGTATATTGTATATTCAGCTGTGGGTCAGGTGGAGTTGGAATACTGGCCTTTATTCTTTGAGTTCTAACTGGACTGGCCGTAGAAACAGCTTTGACAATAGTCCCTTTTGCCTTTCCTTGTGACTTGTTGTATTTACATGTTAAGGCTGCCGAAAGATCCTCAGTGGATAAATTCTCAGTCGCATGTAAAAGTTTCTTTTTCTTTGTATATTTTGAGCACTCATCCATTGAAACTTTAGGCCTACCTCTAGTTTGATTTGAAGTGGAGGCCAGGCACATCTTATTTTCTTCAAATGTTATTTTATTATTTTCCAGCCAGCTTTCATTCTTTGCGTCAAATCTATGTGGTATGCGGCTTGCCTCGAACCATTTTGTTTTGAACTTGTAAAAGAGTCGCTTCAATAAATCTTCATGCTTTACAAGACTAGCAACATTAATCTTTTTTTCCACGGCATTTAAAAATACTTCTTTATTATAATTGCTTTTTAAAAATAGTTCAAACAAATCTTTATAAGAAAGCTCCATAATTTTACTTGTTTATTTTTTTTAAGAAAGATCACTGTATTCACTTTGGTTAATCCTAAATAAAAGTTTGTGATAAGTCAATAATTGGTTGCTTGAACTATTTGAGAATTATAAGCATTCTCTTTAGCGCGGTTGTAAATTATGCAAAGCTTTTTTCATTCAGAAACAGAAAGGGCGTAAATTAAAGGTAAAGAGTTTTTGTTGAGCTAAGGAATAGCAAAAAAAAAATTTTTTTACTAAATTTTTTTTTTATCACTTTGTATTTTTTTAAAAATAAAAACAAAAAATAAAAAATGAAAGTTTTATTTTTAAAATTTTTTTTTTAGTTTTTATCGCATTTTTAATGTTGAAAAACACGAAATTTTGCGTTTGAACGTTAATTTACGCCCTTTTTCATGCCACGCCTTCTTTTATTTTTTGGTCCAAATTTTCTTTGAAGTGTTAAGAATATATATTTCAAGTTTTAGAATGATATCTCACCCGGTTCAAAAGTTACAGATTTTTGCCACCTAAATTCCTGAAATACGCCACTGTGAATTGGCTTGACACCGAAAAAGACGGTGCAGTGAACAGGATTGATTTGTACAAAAGATAGCTTTGAGAGACCATTAATAAAACTATTGGAGTTATTAGAAATAAGCAAATTCGAGTCATTGGAGGCGATCCATTCAATATCGGACAGATTAATTTACCCAAGACAAAGAGCAGGTCAGTGTCAGAAACTAAAGGTGATATATATTTAATAGCGTTATGATGAGTTTCGTATAATGAATTTTATTTATTTATTGATGAACGATCAATAAAGATGTTGTGATTAGTAATAGTATGACTGAATGGCTATTAAAATGTAATATAACAGGTATTAGAATTAGTAAGGTCAGGGATTTTAGGGAAGGGAGAGGGAGAGAGAGTTCTGAGTAGAAAACATGTAAGAGGCTATTATAGTTAGTGCTAAAACACAAAACGAATTCCTAGTAGACCTGCGGGGGACCGAAGAGCTGAGGCGGTCTAGAAGGAATCTAGAATCGATCTCGCCAATAATCAATTTGTGAAGAAAAATAACACCAAGAGTTTTCCTACGATTAAAGACGGAAGGTTAAGAAGACGAAGCCGATCTGAGTACGGTGGTAAACGAAGAATGGGACCCCATTTAATACCACGTACGGCGAAAAGCAAGCATTGCTTTTGAACTGATTCAATTCGATTCTGATTAATTTGATACTGCGGGCTCCCAATGCACGAACAGTATTCAAGGATTGGAGGAACTAAAGAGACGTCAAGGAGTTTAGTGGTAAAAGTACTACTTTGGCATAATTAACTATAGTGGAGATGTTCAAATTGAAGCATAATTTGCAGTCAATTAAAACTCCATAAGAACCTAAGTAGGGCCTTGAACGACTAAATGTCATAAACATACACTTTGAACAATTGAGATGCAACTTATTGGCCGTCTTGCAGACGATTATGAAACAGGGGATCCGTGTATGAAAAAAAAGCTTAACATCATCTGCATACATTAAAATATAAGAATAGGACAGAATATTGGATCTATCCACTTAATGAACAGAGTAAAAAACAAGCGGGAAAGGCTATAGTCGAGATCCCGACCATAGGATACCCGTTACTTATTTCAATATATATAAAACTACTTTAAAGAAATTACTACCTAACAAAATCACTGCATACTTTAAGGTGATTGTATTAAAATAATAAATTTATTAATAACTTTAATAAACTTATACTCCCGTTCTACTTGTCCGATCTTGCTGCGGCTATGTGAGATTATAGATAATATTAATATATACCGTTATTTACCATAAAAAGTGAATTATCTGAAAAACTGTGAGTGTGGTGGTTTTTCGAGATTTGCGGGGGCGTAAGGGGGCGTGGCTAAAATTTGAAACATACTTGATCTGCGTGAGTCTATAGAAATATATGTGCCAAATTTGGTTACTCTATCACTTATATTTTTTAAGATCCCTATGTTTATACAGACGAACGAACGGTTTTTCGCGATTTGCGAGGGCGAAGGAGGGCGTGGCCTAAATTTGAAACAAACTTGATCTGCGCTGGGTATATAGAAATCTGTGTGCCAAATTTGGTTACTCTATCTCTTATAGTCTCTGAGATCCTTTTGTTCATACGGACAGACACACATAGCTATATCGATTCGGCTGTTGATGCTGATCAAGAATATATATACTTTATAGGGTCGGAGATGCCTCCTTCTCCCTGTTAATAAGTAACGGGTATAACAAGTGAAAAAGGTTATATTCGAGTTCCCGACTATAGGATACCCGTTACTTATTTCAATATATATAAAAGTTCTTTAATGGAAATTTTTTTAAGAAAAAGGAATGTTTGAGAAATTACTATTATTACTTATGTTGAAAAACAGCAATTCATAATCGATACTTTATCGATTATAAATGAATTGGTTCAACAGCAAAAAGTCACTGCTCATGTTTTACTGATGAGATCATTGATCTGGCAACTCTACTTATGTAGAAGTTGTTCAAAGGAACAAAGTTGTTCTCTCTCTTTTAACTGCGACCATTGAAGTGAAAAGACATGTTTCAGCATAAGAATATTAAAAAGTCAAATTAGACATAATTTACATTGTGTTTTAATTAAACAAACTACAAGTGCAAGTAGCACATAAAAATACTGTTGTTGTTACAGGAGGTGCATTGAAACGGCAGCAGTAATCTGCTGTTGTAATTCTGGAGAAACGACGCCTTGCGTGAGCTTGTGAAATACATCCCTGTATTTCACAGAATTGTGAAATATCAATAGGTTATGGGCCCAGCCCAGCCCTGCAGCTAAGTATACATTCTTATTTAATTAAAATAATATGGAAAAAGCAAGCAAACGAAATATTAAGCCATTTGATGGCGAAAAATACGGAATTTGGAAATTTCGCATTAGAGCTCTTCTAACGGAACTTGATGTGCTACAAGTTATAGATCAAGAAGATGAGGAGGAAACAGATGAATGGAGGAAAATGGAAAAATGTGCAAAAAGTGTGATCATTGAATATTTGAGCGATTCTTTTCTTAGCTTTGCTCATAGTGATGAAACTGCAAGGGAAATTTAAATGAATTTAGACTCTATTTATGAAAGGAAGAGTTTGGTATCCCAGTTATCTATCAGGAAACAATTACTTTCCTTGACACTTAAAGGCGATAAGCCATTATTAAACCATTTTGCAATTTTTGATGATCTCGTGGCCGAACTTCTAGCGTCCGGAGCTAAAGTAGAAGAAATGGACAAAGTGTCCCATTTGCTGTTAACCTTACCAGCTTCATATGATGGGGTCATAACGGCAATCGAGACACTAGCAGAACATAATTTAAGCTTGGCATTTGTAAAAAACAGGCTTTTGGATCATGAGATAAAGTTGAAAAATCAGAGCAAAGATACAAGTTTAAAAGTTATGCACGCTGTGAAGAAAGATAATAAGCCTTACAAGAAAAACAAATTCAACCCAAATAAAAAATTCAAAATTCAGAAAAAATGTTTCCATTGTGGCAAGATTGGCCACTTAAAAAAGGATTGCTTCGCGCTAAAAAGGGAGAAAGGCAAAGAAAATCAGGAAAGTAGTAAACAGGCACAGATGACGTCTGCGCAGGTCCAAGAAAGTCAAAGAATTGCCTTTATGATGAAACGTGTGAATGACATACCAAAGAATATAAGTTTCTTGTTGGATTCTGGCGCCTCTGATCATTTGATAAATAATGAAAATCTGTTTACTACGATTAGCGAATTGAGTACACCCATTAAAATTGCTGTGGCAAAGAATGATGTATTCATTTATGCAATAAAGAAAGGCACAGTGCAGGTATACACAGATTTGAATGAAAAAGTTGAGCTTAAAGACGTCTTGTTCTGTCGGGATATACCGGAAAATTTAATCTCAGTTAAGAGGATGCAGGATGCAGGTCTAACAATTATATTTTATCCAGGAGGTGTGACTGTTAAAAAGAATAATAAGATTATAATGAATGGTAATAATTTTGGAAACGTTCCAATTTTTAATTTATTTTCAGAAAATTTAGCTTGCGCTGCAAATGCAAGCAAACAAAAAAATAATTATAGTTTGTGGCATGAGAGGCTTGGGCATATGAGCAAAGGGAAATTTTTAGAATTAAAAGCTAAGGATATGTTTGAGGATACAGTTTTACTAAATAATATACAGCCAGAAAATGCGTTGTGTGAAGCTTGCGTACAGGGAAAACAAGCGAGACTTAGTTTTGAAAAATTTAAAAATAAAGAACACATTAAAAGGCCATTATTTATTATACATTCGGATGTATGTGGTCCAATTACTCCATCCACCATTGATAATAAAAATTATTATATTGTTTTTATCGATGAACATACTCATTATTGCGTAACATATTTATTAACTTATAAGTCAGATGTTTTTGCTATATTTAAAGACTTTGTAGTAAAAAGTGAAACATTATTTAATTTAAAAATAGTAAACTTATATATTGACAATGGTAGGGAATATCTATCGAATAATATGAAAGATTTTTGTGTTCAAAAAGGCATAAGTTACCACCTTACAGATCCACATACTCCACAACAAAATGGTGTGTCCGAAAGGATGATCAGGTCTATAACAGAAAAAGCTCGTGCTTTAGTTATAGGGGGCAAGATCCAGAAATCGTTCTGGGGTGAAGCTGTGTTAACAGCAACATACCTAATTAATAGAAGCTCAACTAATGCATTAAGTGGATGCAAGAAAACACCATACGAGATGTGGCACAGCAAAAAGCCATGTCTTAAGTATTTGCGAGTTTTTGGTTCGACAGTATATGTCTTAAATAAAACAAGAAAAAGAAAGTTTGATGAAAAATCATGGAAAGGTATACTAGTCGGGTATGAACCAAATGGCTATAAGGTATGGGATGTGAATAATAAGAAATTTGTAATTTCTAGAGATGTTGTGTTTGATGAAACAAACATGGAAAAATCTAGAGCTGTAGTTGTTGAGAGCAACATGGATTTCCATAATCAAATGGAAGATATTGAACCAATTTTTCAAGACAGTGGTCTAATGGAAATGGAAGAGGTTCAAGAAGAATCTGAAAATGTTGTTTCGGATGTGCAGCCTAGTGAGGTGGAAACTGAAATTGAAAATGCCGATCCAGAAATATCTGGTGCTATATCTAAAGACATAGATGAACCTTGTGACTCACAAAACAATATAAGAAAGAGCGATAGATTAAAAGAAAAGCCAAAAGTATCATATAGAGATATGATTAAAAACTGTGTTATGAATGCTCAGTCGTCTGTTGGTAGTATTCCGACATCGTTTGAAGAAATTAATGATAGGAGTGATGTGATACAGTGGAAGGAAGCTATTAAAGATGAGCTTAATTCCCATGAAATTAACAAAACATGGTCCTTAGTTAAAATTCCAGAAAATAAGAATATTGTTGATTGTAAATGGGTTTTTACAATAAAACAGAATGCGTTTGGTAAACCAGTGAAGTATAAAGCAAGACTTGTTGCTCGTGGATTCACGCAGGAGTATTTGGTCGACTACGATGAAACATTTGCTCCAGTAGCTAGAATTACCAGTTTTAGGCTAATAATGTCTTTTTCAAACCAATATGGCCTGAGAGTACATCATATGGATGTGAAAACTGCCTTTCTAAATGGCACTTTAAAGGAGGAAATTTACATGAGAGTTCCACAAGGATTGAAATGTAAGAACAACCAAGTGTGTAAATTGAATAAAGCAATTTACGGTCTCAAGCAGGCAGCTAGATGTTGGTTCAATGTGTTTGAAAATGCTTTAAAAGAAATTGGGTTTACAAACTCGCCAGTTGATAGATGCATTTATATTCTTGATAAAGGTGAAATTATAAGAAACATATATGTTTTGTTGTACGTAGATGACTTAGTGATATGTACAGAGAACTTACAAACAATGGATAAGTTTAAGTCATACTTAATGAGCAAGTTTAGAATGACAGATTTAATGGAAATAAAATATTTTATAGGTATTAAGATTGACAGAAACAATAATCAGTTAGAATTAAGTCAATCAGCTTATATTAAAAATGTATTATTAAAGTTCAATATGGATCAGTGTAATCCTGTAAGTTCTCCTCTACCAAGTAAACTAAACTTCGATTTACTAAACTCAGATGAAAAACATGATGCACCTTGTCAAAGTGTAATTGGTGTCTGATGTACATTATGCTATGTACAAGGCCTGATCTGAGTATATCTGTCAATATGTTAAGTCGTTATAGCCAAAAGAATAACAAAGAACTTTGGTTATGCTTGAAAAGAGTACTCAGGTATTTAAAGGGTACTATCGACTTAAAATTAACGTTTTATAAAAATGAAAAGTATAAAGACTTCTTTGTTGGATATGTGGACTCAGATTGGGGAGGAAGTCAAATTGACAGAAGAAGTACGACAGGGTATTTGTTTAAAATGTTTCAAGCAAATTTAGTATGCTGGAATACCAGGAAACATAATTCTGTAGCTGCTTCATCTACTGAAGCAGAGTACATGGCTCTGTTTGAAGCAGTTAGAGAAGCATTATGGTTAAAGTCATTATTAGAAAGTTTAAAAATTAAATTAGAGCAACCAATTAAAATATATGAAGATAATCAGGGCTGTATTAGCATTGCCAACAATCCCTCTTGCCACAAACGATTTAAACATATCGATATTAAATATCATTTCTCTCGTGAACAAGTTGAACAAAAACTAATTAAACTTGAGTATATTTCCACAGATGATCAACTTGCCGATATGTTAACAAAAACATTGCCAGCACCACGTTTTGCGAATCTAAGATGTCAGCTTGGATTGAGTGACTAAAGGAAAGATGCCTTCGAACACGTCAACTACAATTTATTTTAAAATTTGTTTTATTAAAAAATTTAAGATTCATAAAATATGAAAATTATTCTTGAAATGCGACATAACTTAATTTTTGATAATGTTAATGAATTCACATTTTATTATTGATAATTTTAATTACTTAAAATTTTATTTTCAAACTGAAAAGTATTTAGTTCTCATTACATTTGAATTTAACTAGTTTAACTTAGTAAAGAAATTGAAACTTTAATATTATTTTATAAAATTTGTTAAACAATGTCGCTAATTTAAAATTACGTTATATTGAAAGAATATGTATTAGTTTTAGATTGGTCTAATTGGGTTTTACTGGGTTTCCCCAATTCTCGCAACGAATGTTGGACCAATGTGCACTCCCAGATATAAATTCGTCTTGTCATTTCAATTTGGTTAAAATGTAAATTAAATTAATTCCTTGAAATATGAGCATTGCAATTTTGAGGAGGTGTGTTGAAAAACAGCAATTCATAATCGATACTTTATCGATTATAAATGAATTGGTTCAACAGCAAAAAGTCACTGCTCATGTTTTACTGATGAGATCATTGATCTGGCAACTCTACTTATTTAGAAGTTGTTCAAAGGAACAAAGTTGTTCTCTCTCTTTTAACTGCGACCATTGAAGTGAAAAGACGTGTTTCAGCATAAGAATATTAAAAAGTCAAATTAGACATAATTTACATTGTGTTTTAATTAAACAAACTACAAGTGCAAGTAGCACATAAAAATACTGTTGTTGTTACAGGAGGTGCATTGAAACGTGATTACTGCTGCTGTTGTAATTCTGGAGAAACGACGCCTTGCGTGAGCTTGTGAAATACATCCCTGTATTTCACAGAATTGTGAAATATCAATAACTTAAATTTATTATTATATGCTCTGACCCCCCATTGGGCTATGCCTTGTTGCTTAGTTTGTCTCCTCGCCGCGCGCTTTAGTCTGCCACCCAAAGGGTACTAGGTGACAATTCAGGTGAAAAATAAGAATAGCAGGGACAAGGCTCATGCTGGCATTAACCAAGTTGAATGCGATACGTCATTTTGCCTTGTATGCTATCCCCCATCTCCCTCCGAACAAATAAATGAAAAAGTTTGCCTAAATATTACTTAACTTTAAATACACCGTTGTCCAAATTTGAATATTAAAACTTCTTCAGATAAAAAATTGATATTGGTTATCATCTGCTTAATGTACACAATTGTGAAATTCAGTTTTTTTTATATCAACATTCATGTAGAAACTGCTTCAGGTTGTAAAAAAAATTCTACTTTGTTTTGAAAAAATGTTGTGTCAACTTCTTCAGGTTAACAACGATTTTTGGTTACAATTGGTTTATATTAGCACCTGCTTCAGGTAAAAAAAAAAAATTCTGTATAGTTTGAAATCAATTCAAGCCTTTCTGGTTTACAAAATATTGTATGAGAAATATTAGGAAAAATTGAATAATGTGTCTTAAGTTTGTTTTTTATCGATATGACATCTCCAGCAAGCAACAACACACTTGCATAAACGCAAGGAGCAAGGTTTCAGGATATGTCCGTTCTCCATCTTTAGAACCCTATCTTCTTGTTGAACAGCGATCTAAACTTAATGTCACTTTAGCTGCTTCGGAACAGGTGACATGACCCAACCAACAACACACGCCACTTACATAGAAGCATGAAGTATAGAGCATGACATGGTACAGCTGATTCAAGAGATGCCACTCCCTATCATTAGTACCATTTGTTTTGTCTCGACTAGCGATTCAAGCCTACTACAAAAACTATTGCATACTCTGGGGGCTTGTATTGCTTTAAAAACTTAGGCACTCAATTACTTCTGATCTAGTAGTCCGATCTAGTTGCGATTCAGTGGGAAAATAGATAATAATTATAAATAACGGTTAATACCACAGAAAAAGTATTATATGAAAAATTGTGGCTGTGGTGGTTTTTCGCGAATTGCGGGGGCGGAGGGTAGCCTGGGCTATAATTTGAAACAATCTTGATCTGCGAGGGGTATATAGTAATTCGTGTGCCATATTTGGTTACTCTATCTCTTATAGTCTCTGAGATCCCTTTGTTTTTACAGACGGACGAACGGTTTTTCACAATTTTCGGACGCGGAAGGGGACTTGTCTTAAATTTGAAGACATACATGGCTAAATCGACTCGGCGGTTGATGCTTATCAAGAATATATATACTTTATAGGGTGGGAAATGCCTCCTTCTCCCTGTTACATACATTCCAATGAACACAATATATCCTTTTGCTTATTTTTTAAGAAACGGGTATAATGAGTTTATTAGGGGTGTTCTTCAAACCTCTAGCAACCTGAAAGCAACCCAAAAGCAATTGTCGGTGTTCCTGAAACCGTTATTGGCTGCTTTCAAATCTCTCCACATTTCTGATTACATTTGAATAAATATCAGCACCTATTGAATTAAGTGTAAAAATAAATGATGGCAATAAATATTAAGATGTATTCCTTTATGAAATGCATCACAAGTACTTTAATTTGTTTAAGATTTAGTATGTAATATATAGTTTTTATCAAAACATCGGAAAAACAACCAAGCTGCCGAAAGCAACCATGCGTAGAGATGCCAACTTACGCCAAAGTGGCTAAAATTTTATTTTCGGAGTGTAAAAACAAGGTGGCATTTCTGATTTTGATGGCTAAAATAAAAGAAGAAAATCAAATGAGTGCGCAAAATGTAAATAAGTTGTAAAATTGTTATTTATGTATTTAGAAACAGGGAATAATACCGAAACCGGTACCGGAACCGTTAACCGAAATTAACCGTTTCATTTTGAGCACCGTAACCGAAACCGTAACCGAAATAAATTTGTTTATAAAGCGGAGAACTCTCAAGAGAAAAAAGTTGTTCGCGAGGTGTCAACTCCATATAAAAAAAACGGTGTCGAAATTAGGTAGAAGAAAATTCAGCAGCGGTTTAAGCAGAGTACTCTCGAGAGAAAAAAGCTGTTCGCGAGGTGTCAACTCCATATAAAAAAACGGTGTCGAAATTAGATAGAAGAAAATTCAGCAGCGGTTTAGCTGAGCAGTCCTCAGAAAAAAATTCAGAGTTGCCAGATCTAAGGGCATGTTAGTTTCCAACACTGTTAGTGAAACATCTGATTTTCGCTAGGCTGCCTATAAGAAGAATGAAATTTTCAATCCTCTTACACCACATGTCGAACATGGCCGCGGAGAATTTAAAAATACAAAACGGGCGCCTGGAGTTATTTAATAATTCTGACCGAATTTTGCTAATTCAGGAAGTCAAATCGAAGTCAATTTTATGGGATTTGGCTGACAAAAAACATTATGATGCAATATACATAAAAAGTGCGTGGGAAAGTGTAGCAGAGGTGCTCAATAGAAGCGGTAAGTTCTCTTGGATTGTCTAGTTAGTGAAAAGATAATTATTCAAAATTTACTTTTAGTGAAGCAATGCAAGGATGCATGGAAATCTCTACGAGACAGCTATCGCTACCACTGCAAGGCGGCCAAAAAAAAAACAAAAGAGTGGTAGTGCCGGTGGAATTGGGCCAGAGCAACCCAAAGATAATGACGCCGTCGAGTGGCATTTGGCCCCGTATATGGCGTTTCTGCCGGATCTCTCCTCACAAAGACGGTGGGTATTTATACGCTTAACCTATATATGATATAGTTCCGTATTATTGTACTCAAATCTTGCAGAACGCTCACAATTGGATTGGATGTCAACACATCATCTAGCCAAGGGCCATCTGAATATGAATGGGACGACCAAGCTGATGAAATGAGCTATTTATTTAGGGGCTCTATTGAATTTGACAATAGCCAAGTAGATCTGATTAGTTCATGCGATGCGTCATCATATTCCTATGTAAGTACAGATGTGTATATATAATGTATATATTATGTATGACAAATCATTCTTATAAATTTTTTGTATAGGAAGGTTGAGGAGAAAAGTGAGGCTCAGGAGATGGTCAACATCTTGGGCACATTTATAAATAAACAAACTGATATACTTGATCGCCCACATCCCGTGCCGGCTAAGACAATGGAATACTCTCCAGTTGTCACCTATTGGCAGCGCATGCTAAACGAGTTGGACCCTGCATTAGTGAAAGACGCTGAAGAGGAGATAACCCAAGTATTTTGGAAATACCGACGCTTGTCAAAGGACACATAGTCTTATTGCTCTTGTTCCTTTTTTTTAAGTTAATTGAGTTCTAAAATTTCCATTATGTATAAGTTTTGAATTATTATGTACATAATGTTCATTTATATCAACTTGTTTTTTATTTTTATTACATTGTAATATTCCCATATAATATTATTAAAGAAAATAAAGCACACTGAATAAATGTAAATTAATTTTAATTACTAATTGGATTTTGACTTTATGCCAGCTTTTTCTTCCTGCCAAGCAACAGATCCACATGGAGAATTTACAAAATCTTTTATGTTATTCCTAATGTGCTTAGGGTAGTCTTCGTAGCGACCATGGAATGTAGCAAGCTTGGCGAGTTGTGATTCTTTTTATGCTCCAGAGTTTGCACAAATTTTATAGTTTTTATTGAAAGGCGCGCGCATCAAAAAGTTTTGCAGACAGCAACATGCCGCAACAATTTTTATACCCGTTACTTATAAAAAATAAGTATAAGGGTATATTGTGTTCGTTGGAATGTATGTAACAGGCAGAAGGAGGCATCTCCGACCACATAAAGTATATATATTCTTGATCAGCATCAACAGCCGAGTCGATATAGCCATGAGTGTCTGTCCGTCTGTCCGTCTGTGTGAGCGCCTAGATCTCAGAGACCATAAGAGATAGAGTAACCAAACTTTCACACGTAGATCACAAATGCGTTGGAGCAGGTCAAGTTTGTTTCAAATTTAAGCCACGCCACCCTCCGCCCCCGCAAAAAGCGAAAAACCGTCTGAACAAAGAAATCTCAGAGACTAAAAGAGATAGAGTAACCAAATTTGTCACACAGATTTCTATATACCTCACGCAGATCAAGTTTGTTTCAAATTGTTTCAAAAGGAAAGGCATCATCTCCTACCAAAAAGTACGGAGTCGGAACGCCATTGATCAGCTTGTTCTCCGGAAAGGGCAAGTCTCCAGACAACAATGCATTTCCCAGTTTACTGTGCGAGAAGGCATTCATATCTCCCTCGCTTCCATAAGCCCCTACGTCGATATAAGTAAAACGACATGATGCATCGCGCACCGCCATTAAGGCAATCGAGAAAAATCACAACAGTTTCAGGAAAAAGATTATTATTGCGTCTTTTTAAAATGAATTATTGACTTTGTAATTATAGAAAGTGCTGCCACTATTGGGTGGACATTTTATTGGAACGTTTTTGCCGTCTACTGCACCAATACAGTTTGGAAAGTTCCATTCCTTCTCAAAATTATCAGCCCAGTTCAACATATTATTTGTTGTCCACTTTGGAAATTCTCCAGACAGCGCAGCACATATGGCCTTACAGACTAAATCAATAGTTACTCCCAAATGTTGCTTGCTGATCCGGTAGTTTGAGGCGACGTGTCGTTGTAAGCTTCCAGACGGAAGCATTCTTGTAAAACAATCGATTCAAAAATTTATATGTACATAAAATATTAATATACTTACTCAAGAACCATGCAAACTTTGCTTTATGTGGAATGGCATCTGGACGTGTGTTCTTCTTCGACACCAAATACGGCTCCACCAAACTGAACAAGTAGTTAAAGACTTGTTCGCTCATGTGAAAGTTTTCAAAAAACACTTTTGGTGTTTTGGTCATGTTTTTGAACCAAAAAAAAGGAAACGATTTTTTAAATATAAAAAGTATTTAAACGTATGTGTATTTTAAGCTTACAGCGTTTGAAAAACGTCCCTTGCCGGGTCTTTGACGCAAATACGGGTTCACCCAATATTCGCGATTTTAGCGTTTTTTCGACTCTTCCTCCTTTAGCGCTATATAATAGGCACACAATCCAACCGTTACCACGTTTCTCACTGCCTCTGCTCTTCGTCTCATATCTAAGTATCTTTCCATTTTAATAGAAACTTTTATTCTTGTATTACCAAGCTCTCTCGATTTGTTTTGATTTAGCTTGGCCACAGCTGACGCAACAGAGTTACCAATGCACTTTTATTATATTTTTGTGAGTGGCACTGGCAACACTGGCTTTTTCTAGGGCCTAGCGAATGATTGGGAGTTTTTCGCTAGAGAAGACAAACTTTTTCTGAGTACTCGCCTTTAGCTGAGCAGTCCTCAGAAAAAAAAAATTCAGAGTTGCCAGATCTAAGGGGTTGTCGATGCATTCAAAATACTTCCACCTCAAATATTGCATACCCAAAATATTGACATTTTCCAACACTGTTTAGTAAACGCGTGTGAAACATAGTTGCTTTGAACAGAGAGCACATGAAACAGATTTTCTCATTTGTAAGGTTAATTTGAATTATCTTACAACACTAATTGGATAGCTTATTTAACAAAATTTATCATGGATTGTATTCATTATGGTTTGTACTTTATGTTTATATATTTGCTCTGTTGAAAATCAACGTGCATTGTATTGTATTTTTCAAATTAACAAACTTTCTTCGATAAAATTTTTTTTGATTAAATTCTATCTTTGGAAGGAGATAACTAATTTTTCTAGCATATGCTATCAATGCGACTATATGCATATTGTAGAGTAATCAATTCTGAATATGTACTATTAAGCTGAAGTTGCGCAATTTTGCGCATTTCTGAAAATTTCACTTTATTGCAGCTAACCTCACGTTGAAAAATGTATAGTTGTCGACAACACATGAGACAAATTGACGAAAATTATGATTTTTAGGCTTATTTTATTGTGCGCATTGGCGAAAATTACAAAAACTTATGTTTACTTATTGAATAAATGTTAAATCTTTACAATCGACAAAAAATAAAAATTTCTTGATTCATACAAAAAATCAGTTCAAGACCGATTTTTATAATATGAACAATATCATATTATAAATTATAGTATTCCGATCTGGATATCGGTTAGCCAGAATGTGAGGAGCCAATATCAAATTTATACGTTCAGTTCGGTCAGAGATTTTGAAAAAATTAGAGTTTTTATGCAAAAAGTGACTTTTCGACTGAGTATTCCTATTATATGTATATGATATAGTTGTCCGATTTGGATGAAATTTTGACAGCACGTTATGGACATAGTAACACGCCTATCCTGTAAGTTTGGTGTTGATAGCTTGAAAAAAATTTACATATCGCAGAATTAAAAAGGCGGGACCATGCCCACTTAAGATCAATGCAAAAAACTAGACCAAAAAAACTTAATTCGTTCTCGAGTTATTAATTTATTCCTAAAAAATCGTCATCCGGACCATAGTGGGCTGCCTGTAAGAAGAATGAAATTTTCAATTCTCTTACACCACTTGGCAAAAATGGCCGACATTTATTTGAAAACAAAACAAAATGTTTGAAGTTATTCAACAAGAATACAAAATCTACAATATAGGATACAACTGAAACCATCTTTGCACCCTGAATATACAAATTTTTTTTTATTTTTATTAAAAAAGTGCAGAAATCTGCAAAATATATATATTGAGCTACCAAACATATAATATCCTACATTTTCCATTCACAATGCCTCCTCAATGTGTTCTAATCAGTTGTGTGTTTTTTAATTTAAACAAAGCGCGCAACTGACGCAACAGAGTTACCATTATACTTTAGTTAATTTTTGTGAGTTGCACTGGCAACACTGGCTTTTTCTAGGGCCTAGCGAATGATTGGGAGTTTTTCGCTAGCGAAGACAAACTTTTTCTGAGAACTCGCCTTAAGAACCGAAAACCGAAACGATTGTACTGGTAAACTTATTGAAAAAAAAATTTTTGTTTCCTGTATGTATATCATTAAGCTTATTTTGCTTTCTATTAAAAAATAACTTTAAATTTAGGTTAGGTTTATCTCGATAAATATAAACATATAGTACGTAGGTATGTACAAATCTGTTATTATATTTTTATACCCGTTACTTATAAAAAATAAGTATAAGGGTATATTGTGTTCGTTGGAATGTGCTTAACAGGCAGAAGGAGGCATCTCCGACTACATAAAGTACATATATTCTTGATCAGCATCAACAGCCGAGTCGATATATCCATGTCCGTCCGTCCGTCTGTCCGTCTGTGTGAGCGCCTAGACTTCAGAGACCATAAGAGATAGGGTAACCAAACTTTCACACGCAGATCACAAAGGCGTTGGAGCAGGTCAAGTTTGTTTTAAATTTTTGACCCACCTCCTTCCACGACCGCAATTCGCGAAAAACCGGTCGTCCGTCTGTATAAACTCACGGATCTCAGAGACTCAGAGATAGAGTAACCAAATTTGGTACATAGATTTCCATATACATCACGCAGATCAAGTTTGTTTCAAACTTAAGCCACGCCCCCTCCGCCCCAAAAAATCGCGAAAAACCACCTCACCCACAATTTTTCATATAATACGTAATTTTTGGTAATAACCAATATCTGTCATTATTATCTATTATCCCACTGAATCGCAACCAGATCGGACAAGTAGATCAACAGTTATTGCGTGCCTAAGTTGTTGAAGCAACAGGTGCCCCCTAGTTGCCAACTAGTTCTGGCAACGCAAATATGACACTAGGATTGAATCGCTAATGCATTGAAATAAGTAACAAGTATCCTATGGTCGGGATCTCGACTATAGCCTTTCCCACTTGTTTTATTTTATAATATTTATTTTTTTTTTTTAATTTAATTGCTGTACCGGTACGTACCGGTACTGATACCGGAACCGAATGGAAAAAACCGAAATAGAACCGTTTACCGACATAGTTGTTTCGGGACGTACCGGAACCGAAACCGGAACGACCGGGTGATGGTCAATAAGGCGTGGGATGACCTACAAGTTGCACTTTACAGTGCTGGTCCGCGTTCTAAGACCACAGATGAGTGGCGTCGTGTAAGCAGTAATAAAGATTTAATTAGGTATGTTACTAAAAACTAATATTTTTTAAAGATTTGGAAAGATTGGAAGCAGAACATCCGCGGAAAGATCGCGAAAAATAAGAGGGGCACGAGAGCCACTGGTGGCGGCCCATTCAATATGGAGCCCCTCACTGCCGATGAGGAAACTGCAGCACATGTGGCAGGGCTCTATGCTATGTTCCGCAATCCCATCCCTGCGTATTAAGCAAACCACCGCAAGAGGATCTGGACACCATTAGTAAGTTAAAAAAGAAATCAAGCTAAGTCAAATTAAAGGTGTATGTATTTTAGATATTGATTCCAGCGAGACGCCAAAAAAAACGTAGGGTAGACAGCGCGGAGGGTATCTCAACTGATGCGGGTGAGGCAAAAAAAATTAAAACACCTCATGTGGAGAGTGCTGTCAATGCCAACGTTAGTGGGCGAATTGCGGAGTAGAACATTTTGTTCAAGGCCATGGTTGACGAGCTACGGGAAGTAACGACGCAATCGAAGGCTGCCACCGAGTCTGTCCTAGCTGTGGGCAATCGGCTTTGCGTTTTCATGGAGCAACAGCTTGAAGAGCGTATAAAATTAACTGCTCTTTTGGATCGTTTTGTATCGAAAATGGAATAAAAATTTATATCAAACTAACAGTCTTTATTCAAAATCTTAAGGCACACAGGCAAAATTAAGTAACAATAATTATAAATTGGAGGCAATTTCGTCACGAGTTCTGGATTGATTTCCCAAAATTAAATTAATTTCAACGTCAGCATCTTCATTTTGAAATGAATCGTTTTGTTCAACATTTTGATCGTCAAGTGGAAAACCTGGTTCATTGCGAGTACGGCAAATTAAATGTTTTTTACCCTGTGCTCATTAAAAATGGTCAAAATAGGGTATTAAGTTTTAAACAGAATGTATGTAACAGTCAGAAGAAGGCGTGGCAGCCCCATAAAATATATATGTATATTCTTGATCAGCTCAACAGCCGAGTCCGTCTGCTTGAACGCATCGATCTCAGAGACTATAAGAGCTAGAGGCTTGGTATGCAGATTCCTGAATACTGTACGCAAATCATCAATCGGTCAAAAATCAAGTAAAAGCATAAACATTTTGTTTGTTCTTTGAAATATCTTAAGTAAATTTATAGAATATTTTTGCATTTATGTTGGTCTGGACGGCATCAGATGCGACCAGAGACTTTTGGCATTTCGAAAATATTGTTACAGTTGGCGCCGACTTTTGGCATAAAGATTATAGAATGGCCAAAAATAGTGCTGACTTTGGGAAATATCGGTAGAAATAGTAATGAAGATGCCAATTTTTTATACTTTTTATGTAACCTTTGGAAGCATTAAAAAAAAGCCGAAAAAAGCTGAATAAATTTCTAAAAAAGCCAGAATTCCCGCTTCCCGCAATTCCAAAAATTTTCCCGCTACTAGCCTTCAAAAACAGCCAGATTTGACGGGAAAAAAGCGGTTTTGGCAGCACTGGTGGGATGGTATAAAAAGCATCCTTGAATAGTCGTGAGAAGCCCCAGGCTTTGTGGAGTCAACGTAAATGACCTGCAAATCATAATCACAAAAGAAAAGAAGCACAAACGAGTTTGATTTGCATTTTAACTGAAGATCTATCCATACTCACTATCATTACATTTAAACTAAAATAGCCTTTGCGGTTCAAGTACTGATTTACATCTCCGGGCGGCTTTATTATTTTAACATGCGTTCAATGCAACCAATAACACCAGGAATACCGAATTTGGTATAAAAATGATGTTTCTAGCTCAACTGGTTGGTCAAATTGAATGAACCGAGGACACAGCTTGGCATTTGATATTGAAAATAATTTTCAAAGCGTTTTACAGAAAACTGGAAACAGAAAGATCTGTATCCTTTCCGATCACTCTTTGAAATGATCCAACACCTAAAAATCTAAGTATTATTGCCAGTTGCAATATAGGTGGAGTCGAAGTCTTGCGGATATTTGCTTCTATTATGTTGAAAATCATAAAAAAAAAAGTGTCCCTCGTCACTCGATATTTGTACCAGAAGTTAGCAATAAGGATGTAAATTATTTAATTGCACTAATATCTGAATATTTGAATATGCTTACGCTTCATCTGAGACCGAAAGTGGATTGGATGCATTTCTGAGATGCCTACGCTGAACCTTTTCCAGAGCTAAAGTTATTTTTCTATTTATTTCCAAAGCTATAATTGCTAAGGCGGGCATATTGGAAAACATTGCCATTGCATTGCAAATACTCCGCGTAAAAATATATTTAAATTAATTTGTATTAAATTTAATCAATATGTGTTTTAAACTAACTTAATTAATTTTATTTCTGGCTGAAAGAATGCGAATTATTATTAATTTAGAGCAAAACAATAATAATTTGAGAAAGAACATTTCTTTATTTTTCTTAAAGGTGGTGCAACCCTGTCGGCACAATAATAATCGATTTTTTTTCATTCACCGGCTTATTGCAGTCGATTGCCGGCAGTCCTAAAAATTGTCCGAAAAATAAAATCTCTAACATTTTAGGAGCACCGACATTTCGATTGGTTGTTTTCAAAAGCAATTGTCAGGAAAAGCTTTAGATGTTTGTGGAACACATCTGTATATATTGTCGTTTTGTACAACTTGTTACTATTATGTTCCGTTTGTCAACACAAATTTTCTTTGACTTGTCAACTTTATGGCCTGATTATCAAGTACATCCAATGAGTTGATCCATTTTATTGTTAGCAATCTAAATCTAAAAATAATTTCACGAAAATAAGAATTTTTAAGATTTGTAGTCGTATAAAGTGTGGTGTGCAATCACGATAAAAAAGCTCCGTAGCCAAACATATCTTTTTTTTTGTAATCTACGGGCCACTATTAACATCTTCCAAACCCCTATGATGTAGTTTATGCAGATGTTTGAGAAGCAACGCATGACCGTGTGACTAAGTCAGTGTTGGCAAACAGTCCATAAAAATAAGTTGCACCACTAAGCAAATAACCTATAGAGAAGACTTTACATACAACCACTAAGCAAATAACTAAGCTTAGTGGTTGCACGAAACAACAATAAAAAAGTTTATTTTGAATAAAAACTTTAAAATTTAATTTAAAATAAACCAGTTGAGTCTCTCATCATTTTTTTCTTAAACTCATGACAAATCGATATCTATTCAGGTTTTTTTCTTCCATTTAGAAACTTTCGACATAAAATAGACAATTACCACGATTTATGAATAAACCTTATTATTTTTAGTGTAATAAGTTTTTAATTTTTGGTAAAACACGAAACTGTGTTTTTTAATGTATTTTTATAGACGAGTACTCAGATAAAGTTTGTCTTCGCCAGCGAAAAATGCTCAATCATTTGCTGAGGCCTAGAGAGAGTCAGTGTGGCCATGCAACACACGCGCGCTTTGTTTAAATTTTAAAAACACACAGCTTATTAGAATAAATGGGAAATAGTGACATCAATATGCGAAGACAATTAAAAATAAAGTGTGGATTTTTTATTAAAATTTAAAATATGTTAAATTTGGGCACACATATATTGCATATATTCAATTTTATTTAATTAATATTATGATTGAAAGGAAACTTTATTTTATTTTTTTTATATTTATTCATATCTGCGTTCATTTTATCGTCATTTATTATCATCAAAACAACGCTTTCTTGTTGTACTCATAACTGACGCGCTCATTTTTTTTTTTCGAAAATAGAACTGCTTTAATAGTGCTATGTTATAGTTGACGCAACGTAAGCCAAATATCAAATTGCAAATCGTAAAAAGTGTAACAAGGCCTTTAGCTCTCAAAATCAGTCAACTCGAAGTTTATGAACAGAAGCTAGATTTTGTGTTCCTTTCCATTTGTTTCAAATGAAAAGAACACCGCTGTGTCCTGTGTCGTTCTAGCTGCCTATCGAAAATGTATCACAATACATTATTGGAGTTATATTTGATAATATTTTAAAGAATGAACGTGATCGACCGAACAAATATTATATTAATTTAAGTATAGTGCTAGAATACTAGTGGAGTGTAATTTAATTCCAATGGTTGAGGCTGTTCCATTAAATAAATGTAAATCACATAAATACAATTATATGTACATACATCTGTTCATCATATTTATCTAGTACATACATATATTCATTTACACACTGAAAACAATTATGTTTATATTTATGTATATGTGTTAAAGACGAGCTTTGTACTTTGAATTGAAATTCTTATAGACCGAATTGACTTACATAGTTAGAAGATAAATTTTTGTTATTGTTTGATAATTGTAATTATTCTCGTCCCATACAGTATATGTATAAATACAACGTAAATATCACTCTCAACTGACGTATATACATAAATGTTTATAAATACATATAATACATGTAAATAAATATGAGAGTAAATATATGTTAGAATGTATCCTTAACGGTATATTAAAAGTAGTGTGTGTGTGTGTGTTTTATTGTTGTGAGTGCAGTGTCCGTTATTATTCCTTTATTTATTGGATCTTAATTCAATAAATGCTTGCGAGCGGTTAAGTAAGAATTAAAAACATATTTTAATAGCAACGTGATTAAAAAGAACTTAGTTGGCAAATGTGATTATAGGAATATTGTACATTCATACATTTGTGGTTAAAAGTTGGCAAAATCATACAAAAGATTAAATGGTTTATATTAATTTATTGTTTACAAATTGTAGCACCTTCAAATTAGTCACTACACAATTCAAGTAAGACCACGCCTTTAAGTTTTCCGAAAGGACAATCAGGGTATTCCTGAAACATATTCACATTTGGTTTCGTTACAGATTTTGTTCCGCCGATCATCTGTTCACAGCTGATCCAAACAAAATGTGTAGTGTGGCACAGAAATTGAAACCAACCGAGACTCCCAAATCTGCATACAAATCTGATTGTGTTCGTTTAAATGTAAAGGCCTGTCTCCAGCAAAATAAAATTCCTTGTCAGGAATTTGACAATTATTTGTTGTGACCAAGCATTTAATATTCATAAAATATTTACCTGAATCTGGAATATTTTTGGACATTCACCCAAAAACGTACATGGTTACTCTGACAAATCAGTTTGACTTGAAAACAGCGCAAAATTTGAAAGGTCAACTACGATTCAAAAGAAAGCAAATAAATTTGGACGATGAAGTGATTGCGTTGTTAGCGCCAATTATTATTAATTTATTTCTCCAGCAACACTTTTTCATGCACTTTTCACAGATATTTATCAAAATGAATCTTATTTTCGATTCATCAAAGACATGGTCGCGTCTCCACAGCTTTAATTAAAGTTATCTTTCCTCGTACTGAAAATTTTAAATTAAAATTTTTTTTATATGAAGTTTGACAGGAATTTTAAGTTCCGGGCCTGCTGGAGTCAGGCCTTAAAACTGACATATATTTGACCATGCACCTAAAATGTACATAATCACTCTGACAAATCAGTTTGGTTTTTAAACAGCGCCAAATTTGAAAGGTCAACTAATATTAAAAAGAGAGCAAATAAATTTGGACGATGCAGTGATTGCGTTGGTGGCGCCAATTATTAATTTTTGTCTACAGCAACACTTTTCCATGGACTTTCCACAAATATTTTAGCAAACTGGAACACAACGAAAACAGTGTGACCAAGAACCTAATATTCATAAAATATTTACCTGAATCTGGCATATTTTTGACCATTCACCCAAAAACGTACATGGTCACTCTGACAAATCAGTTTGACTTGTAAACAGCGCCAAATTTAAAGGGTCAACTACAATTAAAAAGAAAGCAAATAAATTTGGACGATGAAGTGATTGCTTTGGTAGCGCCAATTATTAATTTATTTCTCCAGCAACACTTTTCCATGCACTTTTCACAGATATTTTATCAAAATGAATCTTATTTCCGATTCATCAAAGACATGGTCGCGTCTCCACTGCTTTAATTAAAGTTATCGTTCCTCGTGCTGAAAATTTTACTCGCGTTTTTCTTTTGTTTTTCGCATAGCAACTTGTGTCTCTATGTTTGAAAAACAAGCCCATCAGGAATAAATGCGAAGTATATTTTCCTGATAGACTCATCAGCTGTTCTCTCAGCCCACACATGCTATCGATATGCCAATTATCGAAATGAATCTGTGGATTTCGTTCAAGTTGCTGGATAAACACGAAACGAAAACTAAAAATTCCTGCAAAAATTTTTTTTATTTGAAGTTTGACAGGAATTTTAAGTTCCGGGCCTGCTGGAGTCAGGCCTTAAAACTGACATATATTTGACCATGCACCTAAAATGTACATAATCAATCTGACAAATCAGTTTGGTTTTTAAACAGCGCCAAATTTGAAAGGTCAACTAATATAAAAAAGAAAGCCAATAAATTCGGACGATGAAGTGATTGCGTTGGTGGCGCCAATTATTAATTTTTGTCTACAGCAACACTTTTCCATGGACTTTCCACAAATATTTTAGCAAACTGATTCTAATTTGTGCTTCGCCAAAGACATGCTCCATCCTTCAATGCTTTTATTAAAGCTATCTATGTCTCGTGCTGAAAATGTAAATTGCGTTTTTTTTTTCCGCACAGCAACTTGTGTCTCCAGGTTTGACATACGAGTCCATGAGAAATAAATGCAAAGTATATTTTCCTAATACACTAATCAGCTGCTCTCTCAGTCCACACATGCTATCGATATGCCAATTATCGATATGACTCTGTAAATTTCGTTCAAGTTGCTGAATACACACGAAACGAAAATTCCTGCCGAAGTTTTCTATATGAAGTTTGATAGGAATTTTTAGTTCCAGGGCTGCTGGAGTTAGGCCTTAACAGGGAAGCCTCAGCATTAAAAGCCGAGTCGATATAGGTATGTGTGTTTGTCCGTCCATCTGTCCGTGTGAGCCAGTAGATCTAAAAAACTATAGGAGATAATATAATCAAATTTGCCTCACAAACCTCGATAGCGTTGGAGCAGGTCAAGTTTGTTTTAAATTTATGTCAAGCCCCCAAAAATCGCGGAAAACCATCACACCCACCGCATAGTGGGGCCGCAGACGGAAAAGCGTGGCAAAAATAATTTATTTTGACAATCGGAAAAAAGTAATATATGCATTCGATAAAGAAATCTTCTAAGATTACAAATCCAAAAAATTATTAAAATCGGATAAGAATTGTGGGCGTGGCAGCCTCTCAAAGTTGACCCATTTTTCTATGCTCGCACAAATTAAAAAAAAAAATATGAACTTTATAAATGAATTGTAGACAAGTTATGCGACCGATCTTTATGATTTTGGTTTCATATGAAAAGTATGATGATTTATAATAGAATGCCGGAGAAATATGTTACTTCACTTATTGACTTTTTATCCCAGCGATGTTTAAAAAAGCACAAAATTAGGCTAATTTTTTTACTTTGATGGAATAGAACTAAAATTGGACTCATTTGGACTCAATCCCACTACTACAGGAGTCTTCGTTAATAAATTCTCTAACGAAATGATCCCGGTCTTTCATGCATCTGGGTGCGCCTAAGCACACTTAAAGCCCAAAATCTGATGCAACCTCGCAATAAAATGGTGATAAAAGAGGAAGAGCGCAGTACAATTACATACGTTTTCGCTATGCCAGACATCACACGAGATTAAAAAAATAGATTAAAATGTGTATTTTGGCAAAAATAAAAAATTGATTTATTTTTTTAATTTTACATGTAAAATATGCACTGAAAATATTTTTTAACTTTGGACAACAACCCTGCCTGAGTCGCCCTGTGGACCAATCAGTTTTAGTTTTATATTAAATACTTTTTTAATTTTGAAAATATCATCACTGGTTCAAAAGATATGATTTTTGCAACGCAAATGAGAAATGGCCCCACTGTGCACCGTTTACAAGAAAATTCTGTTCATATGGCAATTTACGTTATCTATTAATATGATATATCATCCCACTTAATCGCAGCAAGTAGAACAACAGTAACAGCTAACCAAAGTTATTAATAGTTAAGGCAATGCACACACCTAAAAGTCAAGTAGTTTTTATTAAATAATGGTTTCTATAAAGTATTTTTACCAGGAATGATACAGAAAGCGAAACCAACCGAAAATCTCCCAAGTCTTCATACATTTGCTTAAACCAAATCTAAATATTTTTGAGCTAAAAGCTGAGTTTTCTTTGAACTTTTAACTTCAATATAGGCCTATCTTCAGCACTACGTATAGTAATATTCCCGACACGAATTTTCTATTTATTTCTCGGGTGTGTGGAACATAACTAAAACAGTGTGACCATGCACCTAAAACGTGGATAGTCATTCTGATAAATAAGCATTTAGCATTTTGTTTATAGAGCAGCTAAACCTGATAATAACTTAAATCGTTTTTTCTTACAACAAATTTTCTATTTTTGTGAATTAATTTCGTTATTATTGTGTACTGCTTAAATATTTAGCATATCGTTGCATTTTCAATGGCACTTCGTAGTTGTATATGAGAAATAGTTGGTTTAAAAAATTAGCGACGGGCTTAAAAAGCAAGCTTCGCTATATCATTGTTAGCGTTAAAGCGCATTAAAAGAGCGTTTATAAAGGTGGTTAAAGGTAATTCATTTTCAATTATTACATTTTTTTTTTTAAACCTTTTTTTATCTTTTTTTTTTTACTTTAAAATTCGATGAAAAGTTGAAAAAAATTATTACATTTTGTTGTCTATTTTATTTACATAGCTGCATTAATTACGCGTCTTTTAAGATTTGTCTTATCAAAATCTGTGGCAAAACGGCGATATAATAAATTTTTGTGTCTAGGCATATTTTTGTCGACTTTTTTGACTTCCTTATAGAGTGGCATAAACTTTAGTATGAAAATTTTTTGTGATTTTTGAGATATCTTAACCAATTTTACACAATATCAATTTGTTATTATTTTACACATTTTGACCAAATTTGGTTCAAATCGGTGTACTATATCAAATAGCTGCCATAGGAATGATCGTTCGAAAATCAAGGTTTAGTATGAAAAAGCTTTTTGCTTTTTAAGATATATTATCCAATCTCGCTGGTTAAGTATTTAGTAATGTGGTATGTATCCCTACCAAATTTGGTTCAAATCGGATCACTATTCAATATAGCTGCCATTGGAACGATCGGTCGAAAATTCACCTTTATTTTCTAAGATATTTTAATCTTTGGCTTTCCGAAAAAGTAAAGTTTTTAAAAACCGGTTTTGTCATTTACGAGTAATGATGACAAAAGTGGGCGCACCTCTGAAAAAAAGTGCAAAAAAAAGCCATTCACCATAGAAAAAAAAAATGTTTTTCGTCGTTTTTGGCCCCAAATCTATCTAAAAAAGTGGGTTTGGTTCGTGTAATAGCCAAAAAGTTCAAATTTGTTGCCTAGTGTAATAATCTATAAAATAAAATAATAATAATGAAATATTGTTAAAAAATGATAGCAAATTTATAAAGACTTTTAAATACATAATTATTTTTCATTTAAACAATTTGGTTTGATGGAAAAGTGTAACGTCCGTAACAAACAAAAACAAGTGGGAAAGGCTATAGTCGAGATCCCCACCATAGGATACCCGTTACTTATTTCAATACATATAAAAGTACTTTAAAGAAATTACTTGTTTTGCTCAGAAAACTTTAATTTGCCATAACTGCCATTCTACTTGTGCAATCTTGATGCGATTCAGTGGGGTAATAGATAATACTCATAGATAACTTTAATTGTGCACAATTGAAGCATGGAGCATGACATGGTACAGCTGATTAAAGAGATTCCTATCATCAGTACCATTTGAGTTGTCTCGACTAACGATTCAAGCCGACGTCAGAACCAGTTGAGAATTTGAAGCATTCTAATAAGGTCCAACAAAAACTATTGTATACTCTTTAAAAAATCTTATATCTCTTTTTACAGACGGACGATCGGTTTTTCACGATTTTCGGACTTAAATTTAAAGATATATATGACTATATCGACTCGGCTGTTGATGCTGATCAAGAATATACACACTTTATATGGTCGGAGATACCTCCTTCTCCCTGTTACATACATTATAATTCAGATTTTTATTTAGCGGTTCTACTTACTTGTACTTTCTCAGCTTGATTGATATAGTTGTATAGTCCACATCATTTTATGTTTTTGGACTTTTTTGGTTTATTACTCAAAATTCTATAAAAAAAAAATGTTCAAATGCACATAAACCTCAAAATCGACTTCCATTTTTTGTAACGGGCGTAACGAAACTTTAAGCAAGCACTATTTTTTTCAAAAACAGCTAAGTTATTATTTTTAATAAGTTTAAAAGAACTCCCAATAAACTGCATTTTGCAAAAAAAAAATTCATGAAAATATACAAATGTGCACGCCACCTGTGTCAGTTTGAACGATCCAGTTTGCGTAATAATATAACGTCGAAGGATTATGTGGTTTGGAGAATTTGGGGGCTTACATTCTTTTTTGAATTATACGTTTTCTCACAAAGCCAGCGATATTTAATTAAGTCGTAGTCAAGGGATATTACTATTTGACAATTAACAATTTCATTCAGTTTTAACAGTATAATTCCGATACTGCAAAAATGGAAAAGATACAAAAAAGGAAACATATAAGACTTAACTCCCGGCGCGAGTAAGCTGTTAGAATTCCAAAATTCTTATTTCTTTGGAATGAATAATCCGATTTGGGTAAATGTAGAACCTTTCGATGCTCATTCGAATAGTAAGCTTTTTTGCACCCATGGAATGGTTGCCCCAACTGAAGATCCACATGCAATCCTGCAAAGTTGGACAAAGCTATGCTAATGTCAATAACTCCAAAAGTATTAAACCCATCGGTAAAATTAACATGCTGTATTAAATGTGTTTGCCTTTTTCTTTTCGTTTACTTTTTTGCTTAAATTTTATATCTGTCCAGACAATACCTAAATTTCATGAATGGATATTTATATATGTATAATTATTATTTTTTTTAAATTGTCTTCTTTTTAGTAATTTGCTTAATTAAATATCAGAAATAAAGAATTTTTTTTTTAGCGGTGTGATTTTACAGCTTTACAACATGTAAAACTGTTTTTGTAAAACAATCAAACAGTTAATTAAAACAGATAAAAGCAAAGGATAAACTGCATTTGATTTGTGCTGCCTTTATGCTTATCCTAATAGATTTATACATGAAAAAATAGTTTGAATGAGTAACATAAATATGATTATGAAAAAAGTTTTACAACTTTAGTTATATCTACAACTTGTGTTAGATCTAACACATTTCTAAAAAAAAAATTCATTACATGCTAATAATATTTTAATTTCAAAATATAATTTTGTCTTTATAGAAACAATGGCGAACACAGAGGACGAGGGCGTGTCAGATATGACATCAATATCTAAAATAGACGAAAATGGAATAAATAATAATCTCAAAATTCGATATAGAAGTGACATAATATATGTATCCTTTTTAATAATGACTATTAATAAGTGTACACAAGCTCTAAATGAATTAATGGATTAATGTTGTTGCTCTAACAGTTTCAGTGAACTACACTAGGCAACAAAATTTAATATTTAAATCAAAAAAATTATGATTTTATTGAGGTATTTTTTAAGTCATTTTTGTATGTATCTTAACCAAACACACATTTTGTGTATAGAACGATCGGTCAAACTTAACCTTTTATAAAATACTTTGTTTGAAATCAGAAAATTAATTAATAAAGCTTTTACAATCGGTAGACAATTAAACTTCACTTGATTAAAATATCAAACGGCGCCTAACGGCGAGGTGAGAAGGTTAAAGTTTGTTTTCCAATAGAATAAAATTTGTTACTTGCTATCTATTTGAGCTTGGCTGTTCTTTTCATCTTTTTTTAGCAAATGTGCTCCGCGTGGCATTGTAACGTAAAATCACATTTACAATAAAAAGTAATTTAATTT
The DNA here is from genome assembly GCA_951394115.2 of Drosophila phalerata. Lineage (NCBI taxonomy): Eukaryota > Metazoa > Arthropoda > Insecta > Diptera > Drosophilidae > Drosophila > Drosophila phalerata. The sequence goes on along the minus strand of OX596005.2, from coordinate 1,955,814 downwards.
CAAGTTTTCAAAACCCTTGGCGTTGGAGCATATCAAGTTTGTTGTTAATTTTTTCCATGTTCACCCCACTAATTATTATTTAGTTATCTTACTCAAGTAAAAGAAAGCAAATGTGTTGATTGCACTAGACAACACCCAAAATCCGTACTAAGCCAAAACCATTTTTTTTGGGTTGAAATTTTGACATACAGTAATCGATTTAGCTTATCTGGCAGGCAATACTATTTATATACTAAATATATACTAAATTTAAAATGAATATTTTGTTGATGTTAATTATTTTCTTGCAAATTAACACCCCGTCAATATTTGTTCCTACGGTAGTTTTCTGCCCATACCTAAATTCATTTTCGTGACTTTTTAATTTGTGTTGCTGCAAAACTTTTGCATGCGCTGTGAAAAATTATGTTTTCATAATTTTAGTGAATTAATTGCTAAACTTAAACGAAGTTGGTATGTATTTATTAAAAACAGGTAGGAAAGGCTATAGTCGAGATCCCAGACATAGGATACCCGTTACTTATTTTAAGACATATAAAAATACTTTAAAAAAAATACATGTAGGAAGGAGGCGGGTCAAAAATTTTAATCCGTGTGATCGCCTAGATCCTGAGACCATAAAATTAATTCGCGAAAAACTTTTCGTCCGTCCGTATAAATATAAGGACCTCAGAGACTATAAGAGGCAGAGTAACCAAATTATGCACAGCGATTTCTATATACCCCACGCAGATCAAATTTATTTCAAATTTAAGCCACGCCCCCTCTCGTCCATGCATATTTTGAAAGACCGATCGTTCGTTTGTATGAACAAAAGGGATCTCAGAGACTATAAGAGATAGAGTAACCAAATTTTGTTTCAAACTTAAGCTATGCCCCCTACGCCCACGCAAATCGCGAAAAACCACCACACCCAAACTTTTTAAGATGATACGTTTTTTGTTTTTAGTATAATTAATATTATTATCTATTTTCCCACTGAATCGCATGAAGATCGGGCCTGTAGAACGGCAGAATTAATTTCTTTAAAGTACTTCTATATCTATTGAAATAAGTAACGGGTATCTTATGGTCGAGATCTCGACTAAAGCCTTTCCCACTTGTTTTTTATTAATAAAACGAAAGAATTGACACAAATCGTTTAGGTGTCTTTGCATATGCCTACATTTTTCTTTCTTTTACCTTTTTTATAGATTCTGTATGTTTTTAAATGTAAACAAAGCACAACTGACACAACAGAGTTACCATCACACTTTTAGTTATTTTGTTAATAAAACATTAAAATTTTTTTTTTTAAATTTTTGATTGAATATAAGTTTTGGGACATGAAAATACTTTCGTCACAAGACGTTTTTATTGTAAAGAAAATTTTTAAGAATTTCCTCGTACAATTTATAAATTGGTAAAACTCAATACTATACACATAGACATACACTGGATCAATATTGATCGCAGTCAATCCATATAAATGTATTAATATATTTAATAAGGTAAGCGTACGATTTTATCTTTTGTACTCTAAGTCGAGTTTCAGTTATAAAAGACTACTAAATATCTATTACGAAGTTTAAATTTAAATGTTTTTTAATTGTATTTAATTGAATAAAAATACTGCAAGCGTTTAGAATCTTGCATTGCTTGAAACTAAAAACATGACTTCCATTATATTTATCCATTCTAAATACGTTTAAGGGGAATAGAAATCAAAAGAAAGAAAATATTCACCACCGAAAAGCAGAGACAGGCCCAATTAACTACTTTTTAAATGAATTTGCCATTTCACTGGCATTGAAATTCTTAAGCTTTATAACACTAGGCAACAGCCAAAAAATTACACGAACCAAACCCACTTTTTTGGATAGATTTGGGGCCAAAAACGACGAAGAACATTTTTTTTTTTTTCTATGGTGAAATTTTTTTTTTATAATTTTTTAAAAATCTGCCTTTTTTTCAGAGGTGCGCCGACTTATGTCATCATTACTCGAGAATGATTTTCAAAAGCTTTACTATTTCTGAAAGTCAATGAATATATCTATAATTCATTTATACAGAGTTTTAGATTTAAACTTATAGTTAAAGAGATATCAATTTTTGAATTAACAAAATTATGATTTTTTAAAGCTTTTTTTTTTAGCTTTTTATACCCGTTACTTATTTTACTTTAAAATTCCAAGAAAAGTCGAAAAAAATTTATTACATTTTGTCTTTAATTTTATTTGCATAGCTGCATTAATTACGCGTCGTTAAAGATAAGTCTTATCAAAATCTGTGAAGAGACGGCGATATAATATTTTTTTGTGTCTAGGCATGTTTTTGTCGACTTTTTTGACTTCCTTGTAGAGTGGCATAACCTTAAGTATGAAAATTTTTTGTGATTTTTAAGATATCTTCACCAATCTTACACAATATCAATTTGTTATTATTTTACACATTTTGACCAAATTTGATTCAAATCGGTCTACTATATCATATAACTGTCATAGGAACGATCGTTCGAAAATCAAGGTTTAGTATGAAAAAGTTTTTTGTTTTTTGAGATACTTTAACCAATCTGACAGAATATGCATTTAAGATGGTCATCTGAACTATTAAATTTGTTTATATATATATAGCTATATTAATTACCAATTGTTGCGTATGTTTACCGTTCTATCTATGGAAGGACGGCTAAGTTATTAGTATATTAACAATGAAACAATTTTTACGCAAAGGTAGATTTTCGAATGATCGGTCCCATGGAAGCTATATGTTATAGTGATCCGATTCCAACCAAATTTGGACAGGTTGTATAAGGCAATAGAAGGCTTATAAATTGTAAGTTTGGTACAGATAACTTAAAAAACAAAAAGTTTTTCATACTAAAGGTTGCTTATCGACCGTTCGTATCGATTGTTCCTATGGCAGCTATATGATATAGTGGTCCGATTTCTACCAAATTTCGTAAGGATGTAATGGGCAATGAAAGATGCCCAATTTATGAGTTTTACAGAGATTTCTCCAAAAACAATAAAAAATTTTATACTAAAACATGATTTTCTACCGATCGGTCCTATGACAGCTATATGATATAGTGGACAGATTTCAACCAACTTTGGTCAGGATGCATAAGACCAACTTATATGCATATTCTATCAGTTTCGTTAAAATATCTCAAACAACACCAAAGTTTTTCATACTAAAACTTGTTTTTAGACCGATCGGTCCTATGGCAGCTGTATGATATAGTAGACAGATTCGATCCAAAATTAATAAAGATGTAAATGACAACATAGATTACACAATTTGTGAGTTCGATTAAAATATCTTAGAAAATAAAAAAGTTTTTTACACTAAAGGTGAATTTTCGACTGATCGTTCCTATGGCAGCTATATTGAATAGTGATCCGTTTTGAACCATATTTGGTAGGGATACATACCACATTACTAAATACATAACCAGAGAGAATGGATGATATATCTTACAAAACAAAAAACTTTTTCATACTAAACCTTGATTTTCGAATGATCGTTCCTATGGCAGCTATATGATATAGTATACCGATTTTAACAAAATATGGTCAAAATGTGTAAAATAACAACAATTTGATATTGTGTGAGATTGGTGAAGATATCTTAAAAATCACAAAAAATTTTCATACTAAAGGTCATGCCGCTCTACAAGGAAGTCATCAAAGTCGACAAAAACATGCCTACACACAAAAAAATATTATATCGCTGTCTCTCCACAGATTTTGATAAGGCATATCTTAAACTACGCGTAATTATTGCAGCTATGCAAATAAAATTAAAGATAAAATGTTATAATGTATATTTTAAAGTAAAAAAAGCTTATAAAAAAGCTTTAAAAAAATCATCATTTTCTTAATTTTTCGGCATTTGGAGCCCCAAATCTATCCAAAAAAGTGGGTTTGGTTCGTGTAATAGACAAAAAGTTGAAAATTGTTGCCTAGTGTAATTAGTCAGAAAATATTTCATCTCTTCGTAACCTTTGTGGAGAGCAACTTTGAGAAGCTAGAAACTTACTTCCCAGCCTACTATATGCGTTGGATAGCGGCGGAACGGGGGAGCTCAAGGACATGCAAGTGGTGGATGTTATATGGCATAAGGAAGAGAGAATATGACCTATGGTGCAGATTTACAGACTACCAGAGCAAAACGAGGTAATAGTCAGTACAGCTGGGCTAACTCCAAATCAACAAAAATACCCCAAGTAGAGAGCGATTTGTCATGAATTTAGTCGTAAAAATTAGTTTGGGGACTCAACTAGTTTTTTTTTTAAGTTTTGAAGTTTCCATAAAAAATTTACTATTTTTGTTGTTGCCTTGTGCAACTTGTCATTTTACATCTCGTTTACCAACACTGATTTGGTCACCCGGTCACAAATATCTTCTAAAACATCTCTATAAACTTCATCCTTGAGGTGTTGGGGAGTGTAAATAGAGGACCGTAGACAACATTTTTAAAAATAACATGACGATTTAAAAAAAAAAAAATATTTTCACTTTTGCACACAGATTTCATGAGCATAAAAATCTTATAAATGCTTCTTCAGTGCATTTCACACTTCTTTTGGAATTGGAGCTTGGCCAAGTATTGAAAATAATTATCTGTTTTCATTATATTATTTTACGATTGAGATTTTTCTAATTCCATTATGTACTTGGTACCCATGATGAAATTAACAAGGTGAAGTATTCACTCACCACAGGCGCCAATGTTTTCACCACTCTGAGAGCATTTTGACAGAGAGACGACAGTAAAATGGATGCAAGTCGAAAATTTTAGTCGTTCTCTTCTCTCTATTTCGTTATTTTGTGAAATATGTTTTACCCGTTACTTTTAAATTGCTTGCTTGCAGCATTTCTCGAAGCTGCAGTTATCTATCGCACAAAAATAATTTAAGAGAATTTATATATATATAATATATAGAGGAAAAGAGAAATATTTTAAAATTAACTAATTAATTAAATATAATATAGTATTAAATATCATATTATAGCTAAGGACATATTGTCAATCTGAAATATCAAATAAAACAAAACTACTATACTCTACAACTATATATACTATATATACATAACTTGAGGCGTGTAGGTTATACGATTTTATGTCCATATAAATGGGCGCGCCCGCAGAGTATCTCTTAATCGTGGGCGTTTGTACTTGTATCACTTTTAGGAATTTAAATTTAATTAAATTATATCTTATATTTCGTATAGGATCATGTTCACAAATATCATTTGGCCAAAATGGGGTCATTAGATCCTCATGTGTTTGCTTTAGCTGAAGCTGCATATAGAAGCATTGTTGAAGATCAAATTAATCAGGTAAGATATATTTGTTGTCTTTACTTTTGTGTTGAGTTGAAAACTATGCCAATTACTTACTAAGCGATTATTGTTTTTATAGAGTAAAGCTGGGTATGGACATCGGATTTGACACAAGCGATGGAAAGGTGCTCAATATTTAGCTGTCGGCGAACGAAAGCAGTGTTGCCAATGCAATACAAAAAACCCCAAAATTTGTTTGATAACTCTGTTGCGTCATTTCTGCTTTGTTTAAATACGCACAGCTGATTAGATTACATTGAGGAGGCTTAGGGAATGGAAAATGACGAATGTGTAGGATATTTAGAGAGTTTTAATTAAAGTAGAAAGAATATGCAGACACATAAAAGATATTTGTTGATTTTTCAGTCTTATTAATAAAAATTAATAATTTATAAAATTTGAGCCTAATCTAACAAATTTAGCAACTGTTTTTTTATATGGATTTGACATTTAGCGCACAGTTTTTATCCGATGTCCAGACTTAACTTAAAGTGACAAATTTCGAACTGTAATTCTTTATTCTTCGGAGAAATCTAAAGCGTCTGATGTTTGTACAAAATAACGAAAAATTTTCCTACATTTTGGTTGCCGGTCATACGTTGGTCAAAATCATTGAAATAGTAGGCAATACTGATTTAGTACAAAACTCGGTAAGCATGCAAACAATTTGTGAAGTGCTCACACATTCTTGAAACAAAATTAAAACTAAATAAAATGCCTACTTTTCTAAAAGCTTTGCTTTATGCGCTGTCTTCGATGAATGTGATGAGTTCCGCATCAATAAAATAATTTATATTAGGAGTTTTGCTGTTGCATCAATATTTGCACTCTGGGCAGTTGAGAAGGTTATAGACAATAAGCAGAGCGCAAAGAAAATTCAATGCATTCAATAATTCCTGACACGGGCAGCTGTGTTTTATACATAGGTCATAGGCTGGCTAGGGACCCGTTTCGATCGTGATTAGATGCGGCTAAATTCGAATGTACTCAATCACTTAGATGCCGAAGATTTCCTGCCCTTGCAAAGCGCCGTCTAATTTTTTGACTAAGCTATTCAATGATAGCTATAAGATATTAATCGGATTTTAACCAAACTCGGTTAGGATGTAAAAGAGCTTACTATATGCATCTTATGTCAGATTCCTTGGGATATCTCAAAGAACAAAATTGTTATTCTTACAAAAAATTTATTATCGACAGAGGGTTCCAATTTCAGTATTGTGATATAGGGGACCGAACCAAAAATAAACATGACTTGATCTACGTGTGGTAACCAGCAACCCATCATTTCAATTGGGAAATCTCTAGCGTTTATAGTTTCGAGATTAACGCAACGGAAAGACGAACAGACATACGATTTGGGCTGTTGATACCAATCAAGAACATATATATTTTGTGGAATCTACCACATTTGTACAGCCAATATATCAAATTTTTCAAATTATATTCGGATCAGGATATAAGATATTTATTTATTTCAATTAAATATATTATATACACATGAAATTGGTAATTGTTTATGCTCCAACTTGTATTTTTAATAGTTAGAAATATTATCCAAGTCAATTCAAAGTCCTTAGCACCGTTTTCTGTTTTCAAAATGTAAAACGTTTGAACAGTTTGTAGTATCATTTTTTTTGAAAATACAAACGTTCACAAACGATTTGTATTTTGCAAACGTGTGTTCAAACTGTGTTCAGACAAGGGCAAATACAAAGCAAAATTTTAGCTTTAAAATGTGTGCAAACACATTTTCCCATAATTTTTTGTTGAAAAATGTAGGCGGTCAGGCGTTTGTGACAGCATTTGAGCAAAATTTTAGTCATTTTGACACAAATATTTTGCCTGTCTGACCTTACCTTAGGAATTTTTGTATTTTTGTACCTTACCTTAGGAATTTTTGTATTTTAATTTTTTTTTAAATAGAATTTCAAACTATTATTATCGTATGCATTATCGTATAGCAACGAAAGAGTTAGCCTTCCGCCCTAAATGTTTTAAATTTTCTTTACAGTCATGCTTAATATCGGGCGAATCTGGTGCTGGAAAAACAGAGTCAACCAAATTTGTCTTACAATACTTATGTGCAATAACATCTAATGGGTCTTCATGGATTCAACAACAAATTCTAGAAGCAAACACTATATTGGAAGCATTCGGTAAGCTTACGAGAAATTTAGATTGTTTATTATTGTTTACACATCAACTGACTTCTACAACTGAGTACAACAAAAAATTTCATTGCGTTCAAAGTATGGTGGAAAAGGATGAAGAATAGAATATGTGGAAAAAGTAAAAGTGCATCTTTACGGAGCGAGTTGCAAAATGGTGCTGAGACTCAAAACTGGGTTTTTATGTTTTCTGTATATCATATACAGATTGTATTACTTTTAAATTTTCGATTCTCCACCTTTGATTCTCATTATTTGTTATTTTTATTTGTTCTAAAATTTTTTTTAGGTAATGCCAAAACGATTCGAAACGATAACAGCTCTCGATTTGGAAAATTTATGCAAGTATGCTTTGATGATAACCACAGTATCAAAGGTTGTGTAATACAAGACTATCTACTTGAGCAATCACGGATAACATTTCAAAGTCCAGGAGAACGAAATTACCATGTGATGTATCAATTAGTAGCTCAAGGACAAACAAACAAGGAAATTGCCGATATGTTATACTTAAGACCACCAGATTTTTATAAATATCTAAATACTTCTGACGATATTTCATTAGATATAAATCTTGAATCAAAAAAGTTCGATGAACTGACTATGGCATTTACAGTATTACAAATCTCGCAATCAGTTATTGATAGCATTTTTAAAGTATTAAGCTCAATACTATGGTTAGGTAATATTGAATTTATGGATATTGATGGAGAGGGATGTGATTTATCAAAAGCGGACCGAGAAATTGTCGGAACATTATCCATCCTTTTGGGTCTAAAAGCTGATGAACTAATCAAAGTGCTTTTGCATCGTCAGATAAATGTTCGTGGAAATATAACTGAAATACCATTGAAAATACATGAGGTAAGTCTTTTTTATATAAAATAAAAAATCTTTTAAATGACAGAAAAGCTCAGACTTTGTATTAATGAATTTATTTAATTGTTGTCAAATATGGAAGCCATGGAAAATAATAAGTTCTGATTCGGCATTCACTTTTTATTTTATAGCATTTTAAAAACATTTTTTTTTCGTTGCTTTTTGGTCAAGTACTTAAATACACTAAACAATAAAACTAGCCTTTTTCTTCAGACACAAACCAAATTAATTTTGTTTTTACATTTGGGGATCCAGAACACTAAAATCAACTTGAAAACATTTTGCCATCGACATACAAAGCAGCATTAAATAAGCGTCGCTTAAGATATGATAATTAAAATGTATGGAGACTTTTTGGTATGGGACTTTTTTTTGTAGATTTAATTGACTTGCGGAGTGGTTTTGACTTGTAGTATCAAAAATGGTTGTGTTATTTGGATATTTTTATCAATGTTAACCATTAGAATAAATAGCTCCTTATTATTTTATGATATCGACCCCTTGTTATATTAAGAAATATATAATTTTATATAAATATAAATAAATCTAACGGTGTAAATAAATAAAAAATTAATATTATAGATAATTGCAATTGGGTGACATATTGCATCTCGTTCTTTGTTATTTATTTTTTTTAGTAGGGGATTCTGGCCATATTAAAAAAAGATAACAACAAAAATCTGCCAGCAGCGTAGCTGAACCTATGGAGCATTGTAGACATTGTTTACGCATTGTTTACATTGTTTAAGCATTGTTTACATTGTTTACGCATTGTTTACATTGTTTACGGATTGTGTATTATATTGTAGTCACCAAAGTGTCGACATTTAAAAATTCCGTGCAATGGCACAACAGCGATCATATGTAATACATTTTGTTACAATGTTATCCTAATAGTTTACCCAAATTATCGTATGTGTAGTACATCATTTATAATATCAAAACCTTACATTTTTTACAATTTTTTATTTTGTTTTCACATTGATGTGCAGATCAAATATGGAAGCGATCTCTTTATTCTACTCAGAGAAAACTAAAACAATCGTCTCCGGAACAAAAAAACAATAAGGGGTCGTTTTGACGAGTTACATTTAAGCGTATGTGCCAATCCGATTTTTATACCCTGAGCCCATTAAAAATGGGCAAAAAAGGGTATAATGCATTTGGCAGAATGTATGTTACTGGCAGAAGGGGGCGTGGCAGACCCCCAAAAGAATATATTCTTGATCGGGAACAACAGCCGAGTCGATTGAGACATGACCGTCTGTCTGTCCGTCTGTTTGAACGCGTCGATCTCAGAAACCATAAGAGCTAGAGACTTCAAACTTGGAATGTAGGTTCCTGGATACCGTACGCCGAAAATAAAGCATATGTATGAAATAGTTTTTTGTTTTTTGAGATATCGTAATCAAACTGATAGAATATGCATCTGGGCTGGTATTATACATCCTCACCGAATTTGGTCCAAATCGGACCACTATATCATATAGCTGCCATAGAGACGCTCAGTCGAAAATCAAGTTTAAGTAAGAAAAAGTTTTTTGTTTTTGGAGATAGCCTAACCAAACTGATAGAATGAACATTTAAGTTCGTCTCATATATTCTGGCCAAATTAGATTCAGATCGGACTACTATATCATATAGCTGCAATAAAGACGTTCAATCGAAAAGTAAGTGTTAGTATGAAAAATGTTTTGTTTTTTTGAGATATCTTAACCAAACTGATAGAATATGCATTTAGGTTGGTTTTGTACATTAAAGTTTGGTTTCGATATAGTTAGGATAAAGCCATGTGTGTCTGAACGTCTGTCCGTCCGTGTGAGCGCCTAGATCTCATAGACCATAAGAGATAGAGTAACCAAACTTACACTAAAAGACTTCTATATACCCCACGCAGATCAAGTTTATTTCAAATTTAAGCCACGCCCCCCTCCGCCCCCGCAAATAGCGAAAACCCGTCTAAACAAAGAAATCTCAGAGACTAAAAGAGATAAAGTAACCAAATTTGGCACACAAATTTCTATTGACTTCACGCAGATCTAGATTGTTACAAATTTAAGCCACGGCCCCCTCAACCCCTGCAAATCACGAAAAACCACCACACCCACAGTTTTTAAGAAAATACAAATTTTGTGGTAATTAACGTTATCTTTGAGTATTATCTATTATCCCACTGAATCGCATCAAGATCGAACAAGTAGAGTGACAGTTATGGCGAATAAAAGTTTTCTGAGCAAAACAAGAAATTTCTTTAAAGTACTTTTATATGTATTGAAATAAGTAACGGGTATCCTATGGTCGGGATCTCGACTATAACCTTTCCCACTTGTTTTTATTATTTTACTTACAAAATACTGATTATCTTGGAGAAAAAATAAAACTTAAGAAATAATCAATATATAAAAAATAAGTTCACAAAATAATTATTATTCCTTTAGTTTTATTCTTTTTGTCAAAATTAATTATTATTTCGTAAGGTGGTAAATAATAAAAATCGTTGAAATATTGGTGGATTTCAAGATCTTTTATAGGTACTATACCTAGCTTTAAAAAAATCTAAATTTAAATACCTAAAAAAATCTTTATCTTAGGAAAATAAAGTTTTTTTGTCTTATGGGGCGCCATATGTATGAAAAAGGGGGTTTGATTTATGTTAAATTTGGGCTGTTGCCTAGTAAAATTATCGGTTATCACATAATCAGACTTAAAGTTGAAATTAAGACAAGTTAAAGAAATTCACTTTCGAAAAATCTGGCCAACAGTGCAAATCCTTGGTTTTAATCTAGTTTTTCATAGTACGTTTTAACATCATCATGTGAAGCATCAGGGGCAAGGCAATCACAAAAGTCTTCTTCCTAGGGAAAACAGCTGAGCAAAAGTTTTTTATAATTTCTAGAGAGAATTGAGAACACAAATTTTAACAAACGATTTAGTTATTACTATACTCTTAGAATTGCCTTTAAGAGCGGGAGTTTTTAATGCAAAAGATTTATCGGAATAGTTACATATATTTTAAACTGAGTAATAACATTTAACTTTTTATATTATTGTATTTTAGGCCAGAGAAAACCGACATGCGATGTCTAAAGCCCTATACTCAAAAACTTTTACATGGCTTGTTAACAAAATAAATAGCTGCACAAATCCCGGACAATATGGCAATACATTTTTGGGAGTTCTTGATATATTCGGCTTTGAAAATTTTGCAAAGAACTCTTTTGAGCAACTTTGCATTAATTACACTAATGAAAAATTACACAAGTTCTTTAATCATTACGTCTTCGCTTTAGAACAAACAATCGTAAGTATTATATCAGATTTATTACAAAATAAAATATTTTGCTTAAGAAATTTTGCGATATCGCTTTCTTAAAGATAAATAATTTAGGTTCTCAATTGACCATACACTTCAGCAATCGTTCAAAAATGAGTTCTGCATAAATGCGTTTAAGTCAATTGATCGAAATAGAATGTAAAGCTGGACGTTTTTGAGTGAGTAAGTGTGCGCGTGTAAGACTCAGTCGCACAATATTCTTACGAAGAGCCTCAAAGTCGAATGAATGAGAATGCAAACTTAAATTTTTTTTTTATTGACATGTATAGATTCTGTTGTTGTTTCGATGTTAGCCCCAAAGGCTCACCGATGTCTTTATTATCTTCGCTTATTGTCCCTTTGCGACCGACCACAAAGAGCACAAAATCTCAAAGCATTCGATTACTTCAGCGATGCCAAATTTATCCAACTTTTTAGCTTTTCACATTTCGTTTTTATTATTAAGGTATTTTTATTTAATACAATTTTTGTATACTTATTTATTTATTTCGATTCGTAGGCATAAATACCTTTATTTTAAGTCACTAACCACTATATTCAATATCGATTTTCAAATAATATTAAAATTAATGATAAATAACACTAGGCAACAAATGTGCATTTTTTGGCTACTAACCGAACAAAACGCACTTTTTATACCCGTTACTTATAAAAAATAAGTATAAGGGTATATTGTGTTCGTTGGAAAGTGCGTAACAGGCAGAAGGAGGCATTTTCGACCCCATAAAGTATATATATTCTTGATCAGCATCAATAGCCGAGTCGATATAGCCATGTGTGTCTGTCCGTCTGTCCGTCTGTCTGTCTGTGTGAGCGCCTAGATCTCAGAGACCATAAGAGATAGAGTAACCAAACTTTCACACGTAGATCAGAAATGCGTTGGAGCAGGTCAAGTTTGTTTCAAATTTTGGACCCGCCTCCTTACACGCCCGTAATTCGCGAAAAACTGGTCATCCGTCTGTATAAGCACAAGGATCTCAGAGACTATAAGAGATAGAATAACCAAATTTGTCACACAGATTTCCATATACCTCACGCAGATCAAGTTTGTTTCAAATTTAAGCCACGCCCCCCTCCGCCCCCGCAATTCGCGAAAAACCACCTCACCCACAATTTTTCATATAATACGTATTTTTTGGTAATAACCGATATCTGTTATTATTATCTATTATCCCACTGATTCGCAACAAGATCGGACAAGTAGAACAGCAGTTATTGCGTGTCTAAGTTGTTGGATCAACAGGTTCCCCCTAGAGTATGCAATAGTTTTTGTATTGTTAAACCTTATTAGAATGCTTCAAATTCTCAAGTAGTTCTGGCAACGCAAGTATGACATTAGAATTGAATCGATAATGTATTGAAATAAGTAACGGGTATCCTATGGTCGGGATCTCGACTATAGCCTTTCCCACTTGTTTTTGGATCGATTTGGGGTTTCTTTTCGGTGGCAGTTTTTTTTTTTTTAGAATTTTTCAAAAATCTGGCTTTTTTCCTTACTTTTTTTTTAGAGGTACGCTCACTTTTGCCATCATTACTTGTAAATGCCAAATCTTTCAAAATCTTTACTTTTTCTTAAAGCTAATAAATATATCTATATTTCATTCATACACAGTGGTTTTAGAGCTATTAATTTTTGAATTAAGAAAGTGATGATTTTTTGATAAGCTAAGTAATTTTCATTTCTAGTATATTTACATAGATGTACTAGTTACGCGTTGTTAAAGATATGATTCATAAAAATCTATGGCGAAATGGCGATAAAATAATTTTTTTTCTGTAGGAATGTTTTTTTTTTCGATTTTTAGGACTAACTTGTGGAGCAGCATGATCTTTAGTAAAAAATTTTTTGTGTTTTTTGAGATATCTTCACCAATCTCACACAATATTAATTTGTTGTTATTTTACACTTTATGACCATATTTGGTTTAAATCGGTCTACTACATCATATAGCTACCATGGGAAGAATCGGTCGAAAATTCATCTTTAAGGCCTCTCTCCAGCAGTCCCGGAACTAAAAATTCCTGTCAAACTTTATATAAAAAAAACTTTGACAGGAATTTTTAGTTTTCGTTTTCGTTTCGTGTGTATCCAGCAACTTGAACGAAATCCACAAATTCATATCGATATTTGCCATATCGATACCATGTGTGGACTGAGAGAATAGCTGATGAGTCTATCAGGAAAATATAGTTATCAATTTTTCCTGGTGGACTCATGCAAATGTCAAATATGGAGACTCAAAGTGCTGTGCGCAAAACAAAAAAAAAAGATTTGAATTTTCAACGCGAGGAAAGATAACTTTAATTAAAGCAGTGGAGGCGCGACCATGTGTTTGACGAATCGCCAAGAAGAATCATTTTGATAATATAATATATCTGTGAAAAGTGCATGGAAAAGTGTTGCTAGAGAAATAATTGAATAATAATTAATAATATCCAATTATAATTGGCGCAACCAACACATTTACTTCAAATTTATTTGCTTTAATTTTTAATTTTAGTTGACCTTTCAAATTTGGCGCTGTTTACAAGCCAAACTGATTTGTCAGAGTGACCATGTACGTTTTTGGTTGAATGGTCAAAAATATGCCAGTTTTTGGTAAATATTTTATGCATATTAGGTGCTTGGTCACACTGCTTTAGTTATGTTCCACAAACACAAGAAATAATTGTCAAATTCCTGACAAGGAATTTTAAGTTGCTGGCGTCAGGCCTTTAGTATGAAAATCTCTTTTATTTTCTAAGATATTTCAACCAAGCTCACAAATTGTGTATTCTATGTTGTCTTTAACATCGTCATAAATTTTGGTTCGAATCTATCTACTATATCATATAGCTGCCATAGAACTGATTTGTATTAAAACTTTGTGTTTTTTGGAGATATCCTAACTAATCTGAAAGAATATGCATTTAACTTGGTGCTATGCATCCTGTCCGAAGTTGGTTGAAATCGGACTACTATATCATATAGGTGCCATAGGAACGATCGAAACGAAAGCAACCTTTAGTATGAAAAAACCGATCCCTCCTATGGCAGCTATATGATATAGTAGACCGATTTTATCCAAATATGGCCATAATATGTAAAATAACAACAAATGGATATTGTGTGAGATTGGTGAAGATATCTAAAAAAACACAAAAAATTTGTATACTAAAGGTTATGCTGCTCCACAAGGAAGTCCTAAAAATCGAAAAAAACATCCCTACAGATAAAAAATTATTTTATCGCCGTTTCGAAATAGATTTTTATAAATCATAAACGCGTAACTAATACAGCTATGTAAATAATACAGTAAACAACAAATTTAGTTTCTTTTTTTCGAGTTTTCCTTGAATTTTTAAGTAAAAAATGCCAAAAATAAATAGCTAATTAAAAAAATTATAATTTTCTTAATTCAAAATTTAATAGCTCTAAAACTACTGGTTTAAACCATAGTCTGTGTATGAATGATATATAGATATATTCATTAGCTTTTAGAAAAAGTAAAGATTTTGAAAATCACAAGTAATAATCGCTAAAAAGGGCGAACCTCCAAAAAAAGTACAAAAAACATAGAGATTTTTTTAAAAATTCTAAAAATAAAAACCCTGTCATTGAAAAATCAAATGTTTTTCGTCGTTTTTGGCCCCAAATCTATTGCTATTGCTCATCTTTAAAAAATTGTTTGGTGTTCGAAAATAATAAGAAAAAAATTAATTATCATTAAATAATGTGGTTTTAATTTTTACTCTTATTAACGAATTTTAACGTAAATTAGACGCTGGTTATTTCTCTGTATTGATAAAGTGGGCCGTTACATGTTTTTTTTTTGTTGTTAACGAATTTTAACGTAAATGTAGACGCTAGTTATTTCTCTGTATTGATAAAGGGGGCGTTACATGTATTTTTTTAATATAGTTGATTCGAAATTTACACATCATGGAACTGTCTCTTCCATTTTTTAAATCATTATCTTTTGGGGTTAAATTACAGTTATATTGGATTTTTTGAATCTTTTGACCGATTCCCCAAAATAGATAGTCGATGCGCCACCTCAGGAAGACCAAAAAAAAATTGATTTTTTTTACAGATATTGCATCATCATCGATTAATGATACAGCGTTTTCGAAAATCGAAAAAAAGTGAAATTCACTCCAGCCTAATGTGCATATCTATATTATTTATTCTGAATTTGGTTCTTCACTAAAAATTATCTTAGGCAGGAGTATTAACTTAACTTATACCTAATCAGTAAATTTTAATTTTTTGATTACTTGCGGTATCACAATTAGAAAACACTTCATCTTCATAGGTTTAATGCATGAGTAGGCCATACGTACGTATACTGTCAACACTTAAAGAAATTTGGTTATTTCAATTAGAAAATTTGTTAAATGTGAAACCTAAACTAGTAGCATTAAATGCTGGGTATTGAAGTGCAGTATTAAGAGCTCTCAGAGTCATGATTAATTATATCCGCTTCTCCTTTTAACAGGGACCGTAATTATTATAATTGTATTGCATAAAAATTTAAATATAATTATTATACCCTGAGCCCATTAAAAATGGGCAAAAAAGGGTATAATGCATTTGGCAGAATGTATGTAACAGGCAGAAGGGGGCGTGGCAGACCCCCAAAAGTATATATATTCTTGATCAGGATCAACAGTCGAGTCGATTGAGACATGTCCGTCTGTCTGTCCGTCTGTCTGTCCGTCTGTCCGTCTGTCTGTCCGTCTGTTTGAACGCGTCGATCTCAGAAACCATAATAGCTAGAGACTTCAAACTTGGTATGTAGGTTCCTGGATACCGTACGCAGATCAAGTTTGTTTTTATTTTTGGATCGGACAACTATATCATATAGCTGTCATAGGAACGATACATCGAAAATGAAGTTTTTGTATGAAAAGCATCTTTAATTTTTGAGATATCTCAACCAATCTCACACGATATATATTTGGGGTGGTATTATACATCCTGACCAAATTTGGTCCAAATCGGCCCACTATATCATATAGCTGTCATACAGTCGCTCTGCCGAAAATCAACTTTTAGTATGAAAAAGTTTTTTGTTTTTTGAGATATCGTAACCAAACTGATAGAATATGTATCTGTTCTGGTATTATACATTCTGACCAAGTTTGGTCCAAATCGGCCCACTATATCATATAGCTGTCATACAGCCGCTCTGCCGAAAATCAAGTTTTAGTATAAAAAAGTTTTTTGTTTTTTGAGATATCTTAACCAAACTGATAGAATATGCATTTATGTTGGTTTTGTACATTCTGACCAGATTTGGTTCAAATCGGTTACATATATCATATAGCTGCCATAGGAATAATTGGTCGAAAATCAACATTTATAAAAGAGTACCTGGGCTCAGGGTATCCTACTGTCGAGCGTGCTCGACTGTAGCCGCACCTCAGCGCGAGCGAAGCGAGCCGGGGGTAGACGAGCGAAGCGAGTAGGGGGCGGAGCCCCCTTGTTATTTTTATTTTATATGTTTTTAAACCTTTTTATACCCTGAGCCCATTAAAAATGGGCAAAAAAGGGTATAATGCATTTGGCAGAATGTATGTAACAGGCAGAAGGGGGCGTGGCAGACCCCCAAAAGTATATATATTCTTGATCAGGAACAACAGCCGAGTCGATTGAGACATGTCCGTCTGTCTGTCCGTCTGTCCGTCTGTCTGTCCGTCTGTTTGAACGCGTCGATCTCAGAAACCATAAGAGCTAGAGACTTCAAACTTGGAATGTAGGTTCCTGGATACCGTACGCAGATCAAGTTTGTTTTTATTTTTGGATCGGACAACTATATAATATAGCTGCCATAGGAACGATACATCGAAAATTAAGTTTTTGTATGAAAAGCTTCTTCAATTTTTGAAATATCTCAACCAATCTCACACGATATACATTTGGGGTGGTATTATACATCCTGACCAAATTTGGTTAAAGTCGGCCCACTATATGATATAGCTGTCATAGAGACGCTCTGCCGAAAATCAAGCATATGTATGAAATAGTTTTTTGTTTTTTGAGATATCGTAACCAAACTGTTAGAATATGCATCTGGGCTGGTATTATACATCCTCACCGAATTTGGTCCAAATCGGAACACTATATCATATAGCTGCCATAGAGACGCTCAGTCGAAAATCAAGTTTAAGTAAGAAAAAGTTTTTTGTTTTTAGAGATAGCCTAACCAAACTGATAGAATGAACATTTAAGTTCGTCTCATATATTCTGGCCAAATTTGGTTCAGATCGGACCACTATATCATATAGCTGCAATAGAGATGTTCAATCGAAAAGTAAGTGTTAGTATGAAAAATGTTTTGGTTTTTTGAGATATCTTAACCAAACTGATAGAATATGCATTTAGGTTGGTTTTGTACATTCTGACCAGATTTGGTTCAAATCGGTTCCATTTATCATATAGCTGCCACAGGAACAATTGGTCGAAAATCAACTTTTATAAAAGAGTACCTGGGCTCAGGGTATTCTACTGTCGAGCGTGCTCGACTGTAGCCGCACCTCACCGCGAGCGAAGCGAGCCGGGGGTAGGCGAGCGAAGCGAGCAGGGGGCGGAGCCCCCTTGTTAAATATTTAAATTAATATATAATATAATTTAAAAAAAATTATAATATTTATATTTTTAATATTTATATATATAAAAATCATAATTTATATATTAAAAATTTAAAATAATAATTATTTTTTAATTTGTATAATAAAAATTAAAAATAAAATTTGAATTATATTATTTACTTTGCCATATAGAAGATTCCATCTGGCAGCAAAAATAAGAAATATTATATAAAAATATAAAAATATCAATTTTTATTATAAAAATTTAATTTTTGTTGAATTCAAATATCAAGTAGCCAGATCATGCTACATCGGCGTAATAGATATTTGAATTCCATTTTTATTATAAAAATGGAAAAATGATTCTTATTATACCCTGAGCCCATTAAAAATGGGCAAAAAAGGGTATAATGCATTTGGCAGAATGTATGTAACAGGCAGAAGGGGGCGTGGCAGACCCCCAAAAGTATATATATTCTTGATCAGGAACAACAGCCGAGTCGATTGAGACATGTCCGTCTGTCTGTCCGTCTGTCCGTCTGTCCGTCTGTCTGTCCGTCTGTTTGAACGCGTCGATCTCAGAAACCATAAGAGCTAGAGACTTCAAACTTGGAATGTAGGTTCCTGGATACCGTACGCAGATCAAGTTTGTTTTTATTTTTGGATCGGACAACTATATAATATAGCTGCCATAGGAACGATACATCGAAAATTAAGTTTTTGTATGAAAAGCTTCTTCAATTTTTGAAATATCTCAACCAATCTCACACGATATACATTTGGGGTGGTATTATACATCCTGACCAAATTTGGTTAAAGTCGGCCCACTATATGATATAGCTGTCATAGAGACGCTCTGCCGAAAATCAAGCATATGTATGAAATAGTTTTTTGTTTTTTGAGATATCGTAACCAAACTGTTAGAATATGCATCTGGGCTGGTATTATACATCCTCACCGAATTTGGTCCAAATCGGAACACTATATCATATAGCTGCCATAGAGACGCTCAGTCGAAAATCAAGTTTAAGTAAGAAAAAGTTTTTTGTTTTTAGAGATAGCCTAACCAAACTGATAGAATGAACATTTAAGTTCGTCTCATATATTCTGGCCAAATTTGGTTCAGATCGGACCACTATATCATATAGCTGCAATAGAGATGTTCAATCGAAAAGTAAGTGTTAGTATGAAAAATGTTTTGGTTTTTTGAGATATCTTAACCAAACTGATAGAATATGCATTTAGGTTGGTTTTGTACATTCTGACCAGATTTGGTTCAAATCGGTTCCATTTATCATATAGCTGCCACAGGAACAATTGGTCGAAAATCAACTTTTATAAAAGAGTACCTGGGCTCAGGGTATTCTACTGTCGAGCGTGCTCGACTGTAGCCGCACCTCACCGCGAGCGAAGCGAGCCGGGGGTAGGCGAGCGAAGCGAGCAGGGGGCGGAGCCCCCTTGTTTTTGATCTATATTGTAGCGAACTTTGCGTGAACGTTAATGCTCCCGCTTACGTCAGCTGTTGCGCTGTGAACGATCGATATCTATATCGACAGGCACTTATATTTTTCTATCGATATATCAGGAGACACTTATATTTCAATGGAACCATCCCTCTCTCTCTTCTTCTCAACCTTAGCTTGCACGTGGACGTGCGTTTTGGTAGTGTTCTTGTAACCATTGTAAAAAAATAGAAATATAGACGGACTTGGCAGAAATCTGGTCTTTTGTGACTTAATTGTTAGTAAACAGTGCACTGGCGTTGCACCGATTCCCCAGCCACCCTTCATTAACTAGTACCGCTCGGCTAACCGTGGCGACGCTGCCCTTTTTGCGCAGCATAATTTCGCTACAATATTATAAAAATTGAAAATAATAATTGTACTGTGATTTAAAAAAAAAAACAGAAATATAATGAATATTTCTAATTTTTATTATATAAATTAATTTTAATAATTAAAAATGATTTAAAATATAAAAATTGAAAATTAAAGTTTGTCATGTTTTCGAAATCGGCGTACAAAAATATATTATGTTTATTATGAAATTTTTTTTTTTAATTTTTTTAAATCTTGCTTTTTTAAGGTTTCAAGGTTTAGTATTAAAAAGGTTTTGTGTTTTTTAAGATATATCATCCAATCTCGCTGGCTATGTATTTAGTAATGTGGTATGTATCCCAACCAAATTTGGTTCAAATCGGATCACTATTCAATATAGCTGCCATAGGAACGATCAGTCGAAAATTCACCTTTAGTATGAAAAACTTTTTTATTTTCTAAGATATTTTAATGGAACTCACAAATTGTGTACTCTATGTTGTCCTTCACATCTTTATTAATTTTGGTTCGAATCTGTCTACTATATCATACAGCTGCCATAGGACCTATCAGTCTAAAAACAAGTTTTAGTATAAAAAACTTTTGTGATTTTTGAGATATCTTAACTAAACTGATAGAATATGCATATAAGTTGGTCTTATGCATCCTGACCAAAGTTGGTTCAAATCGGTCCACTATATCATTTAGCTGTCATAGGACCTATCGGTAGAAAATCATGTTTTAGTAAAAAAATTTTTTTGTTTTTGGAGAAATCTCTGTAAAACTCATAAATTGGGCATCTTTTATTGCCCATTACATCCTTACGAAATTTGGTATAAATCGGACCACTATATCATATAGCTGCCATAGGAACAATAGATACGAACGGTCGATAAGCAACCTTTAGTATGAAAAACTTTTTTGTTTTTTAAGTTATCTGTACCAAACTTACAAGGTATAAGCCTTCTATTGCCTTATACAACCTGTCCAAATTTTTTTTGGAATCGGATCACTATAACATATAGCTTCCATGGGACCGATCAGTCGAAAATCTACCTTTGCGTAAAAATTGTTTCATTGTTAATATACTAATAACTTAGCCGTCCTTCCATAGATTTTAACGGATACGTAAAGATTGGTAATTAATATAGCTATATATATATATCAACAAATTTAATATTTCAGATGACCATTTTAAATGCATATTCTGTCACATTGGTTAAAATATCTCAAAAAAAAAAAAAAAATGTCATACTAAACCTTGATTTTGAACGATCGTTCCTATGGCAGCTATATGATATAGTAGACCGATTTGAATTTTGGTCAAATTTGGTCAAAATGTGTAAAATAATAACAAATTGACGTTGTGTAAGATTGGTTAAGATAACTCAAAAATCACAAAAAATTTTCATACTAAAAGTTATGCCACTCTACAAGGATGTCAAAAAAGTCGACAAAAACAGGCCTAGACACAAAAAAATATTATATCGCCGTCTTTAGACAGATTTTAAGATAAGACATATCTTTAACGATGCGTAATTAATGCAGCTATGCAAATAAAATTAAAGACAAAATGTAATAAATTCTTTTCGACTTTTGCTCGAATTTTAAAGTAAAAAAAGCTAAAAAAAAGCTTTAAAAAAATCATAATTTTCTGAATTCAAATATTAATGTCTCCTTAACTACTGGCTTAAATCTAAAACTTTGTATAAATGAATTATAGATATATTTATTTACTTTTAGAAATAGAAAAGCTTTTGAAAATCGGTTTTGTCATTCTCGAGTAATGATGACAAAAGTGGGCGCACCTCTGAAAAAAAGTACGAAAAAAAAGCCAGATTTTTAAAAAATTCTAAAAAAAAAATCTGCCATAAAAAAAAAATGGTTTTCTCTCTTTTTTTGCCCCAAATCTATCCAAAAAAGTGGGTTTGGTTCGTGTAATTTTTTGGCTGTTGCCTAGTGTTATTATATTAGAATTCAGTTTTATAGCATTTATACTTTTAATATGCATCTTTCACTTCTTAATAGCTGCATCTATCGGAGAAAATATCCGTTATGATGGATAAAAACACTTTTAATGATTACTTAAAGACTTTTTATACCCGTTACTTATAAAAAAAAGTATAAGGGTATATTGTGTTCGTTGGAATGTGCGTAGCAGGCAGAAGGAGGCATCTCCGACCACATAAAGTATATATATTCTTGATCAGCATCAACAGCCTAGTCGATATAGCCATGTCCGTCTGTCCGTCCGTGTGAGCGCCTTGATCTCAGAGACCATATGAGATAGGGTAACCAAACTTTCACACGCAGATCACAAAGGCGTTGGAGCAGGTCAAGTTTGTTTTAAATTTTTGACCCGCCTCCTTCCACGCCCGCAATTTGCGAAAAACCGGTCGTCCGTCTGTATAAACACAAGGATCTCAGAGACTGTAAGAGATAGAGTAACCAAATTTGGCACACAGATTTCCATATACCTCACGCAGATCAAGTTTGTTTCAAATTTAAGCCACGCCCCCTCCGCCCCCGCAAATCGCGAAAAACCACCTCACCCAAAATTTTTCATATAATACATATTTTTGGTAATAACCGATATCTGTTATTATTATCTATTATCCCACTGAATCGCAACAAGATCGGACAAGTAGAACAGCAGTTATTGCGTGCCTAAGTTGTTGAAGCAACAGGTGCCCCCTAGAGTATGCAATAGCTTTTGTGTTGTTAAACCTTATTAGAATGCTTAAAATATTGAATAGGTAACGGGTATCCTATGGTCGGGATCTCGATATAGCCTATCCCACTTTTTTTTAATAAATTTAATTTAATTTTAAGTTTGTGATTAAAAATAAAAATTAAAAATATTTATTATTATGGTGGTGTTAATAAGTTTATGGTCGATTGCATATTAGCCAACAAATGCCGTTCACACAGTATATTTTGACAGAATAAAGACACTGCCAAAGTAACTCACATTCACATTAATTTATTTTATTGTTACATATTATTATTGAATCCATTTAAGTCCAGGTTTGTAGCTGGTACTTCCAGCACCATTTCTTATAGAAGTTTAGGAACTTTAATTTAATTTTAGATCATAGCTTTTTTAAATATTAAACTAAGTCTTTCAGGATGCGTTATCGAATAGAAATTTCAACGCTAAGTAAGTTTTGCGTAAGACATCAATATTCATCCAAGTCATAGTTCTCAGACTTGTACAGCATCTTTCGCTTAAATTTGCTTGGTTTTAAAGTTTTGAATTTATACACATATAACTATTTGGAATTTGGTGAGTAAAAACAATTTTCTGTGTCTCTCCTCCCATTTAGTATAAACAAGAAGAAATAAATTACACGCACGTGGAGTTTACGGACAATTCTTTATGTTTGGAACTTATTGAAAAGCCTCCCAGATGCATTTTTAAGCTCCTGACCGAACAATGTCATATGCCCAAAGGATCTGATTCAGCTTACTTAAGTAATCTACATACAGAATTTGAGTACAATCCAATGTATATAAAAGGTCTGGACCGTCGCCATTGGGAAACTGAATTTGGTATAAAGCACTACGCAGGAAAAGTTATATATGCAGTTGATGGATTTGTTGATAAGAATCGGGATGTGCATCAGGATGTGTTATTTGATTTTATGAGTCGCAGTGAACATGCATTTCTTTGCGAACTTTCGAAACACCCGGTAAGTTTTTTTTACAATGCAATTTCGATTAACTTATACATAGAATACGGTACATCGAATATCTGCCATGTTTCTACATTGCTTGAGCAGAAAAAATATAAACGTATTAGTGTGTCGTAGAGTAAATAAATTGGGGAATAGAAAAGTTATGAAAATATTTAGACAAAATTCGAGCTAGGTCTGTTAAATATATAAAAACAATGCCAATTATATTTTTGCTATCCACACCATATCAGGGAGTACTCTACGGTTGTCACGAAATGTATAAATCATTGAAAAGATATGGAAAATGAGCTGAGTCGATATAGTAAAGTTTGTCACTCTGTTCGTCTGTTTTTATGCAAACTAGTATCTCCGTTTTATTTATAAATATATTAGAATCTGCCGGATCAGATCAGTAAAGGGTTTTTCATTAAGGACATAACAATTTTACCAATTAATAAAACACAAAAATATTTGAGATATTCAGTTCAAATTTATTGCAGGTGTATTGCAAAGCATAACATTTTAAGAACGAAATTCTTTTTTTTTGGTCATATGACAACCACGAGACTGTTTACAGCGGTAATTTTTTTGAGCCCAATTTTCTATTACTCTGGCACACATTTCGACCGGAAAGTTGACAATTTCGCGTTAGATGTTGTCTCTGAGCTCGTCTAAAGCTGCCGTCTTGAACGAGGCCGCCAATCGACCGGACCATGCCTCTGGCCACAAATAATCTTCCAACACACTACCATAGCAATCTCCATTGACGGTAAACAAATTTCGGTAGTCTATTTAATAATTTAATACCTTACTGGATCGTGAACCATGTTGACCTTAAATAAAGTTTTAACATTGAAAGTTTAAGGGTGCGTTCATATAAAGTACCAAAATCGTTATGTCCGCATTGAAAATCCTTTTATATCGTATATATGCCATAACCCAGCCAGCATTTGGACGATTTCATTTATGAAAATCGACTGACTGAGTCATTTTCGAGTCGCTTTTCTGATTAAAAAGAGATTGGTGATCAAAAGATGACTCGAAAATGACTCGTTCGTATGCCTAAAATGCGATTCATTGAAATAAGACTAACAAAACGCAAATCAATCGAATACTGATCGCGCGGGTGATGAAATAATGATTGTTTTTGGTCTTGCTATGTTATGTCTCTCTTCTTTTACTAACGGTGCTCTCTTATCTGAGTTTAAGTCAAACTCTGAATTTTTCTTCATTATTATAGTTGAAAAGTGAAGTGAAGGTCTGGCAAGCGAAAAATTTTGAATGAAAAATATAAGTTTTTTTGTTTATTCTTATAAGTCAACTTTGAATTAATTAAAATACTTTTGTGCATATTAATTTATTAAATTAAATTCTATAAATATAAATAAATATATATTATTTCCTTAGTAAATATTTATATTTTAATTGTGAGCAAATGATTTAAAAAACGACTCGAATATGAGTCGAAACTGATTTGTAATACAACTCGAAAAGGACTCCTTCAGAAGAGTCGCAAACGACTCATTTATAAGAGTCGCGGCTAGGGTACCATTTTCTCCCGACGAAAGTGTCATTTTCGATCAGAAAACGAGCGCACTTTCGATTATTTTAATCAGTTTGAGGAGTCGAAAAATACTCAAATACGATCAGAAATTTAGTAAAATGTTTGCTGGGAAGAACGATCTATCGAAAACCATCCCAGCCAGCATTTGGACGATTTCATTTATGAAAATCGACTGACTGAGTCATTTTCGAGTCGCTTTTCTGATTAAAAAGAGATTGGTGATCAAAAGATGACTCGAAAATGACTCGTTCGTATGCCTAAAATGCGATTCATTGAAATAAGACTAACAAAACGCAAATCAATCGAATACTGATCGCGCGGGTGATGAAATAATGATTGTTTTTGGTCTTGCTATGTTATGTCTCTCTTCTTTTACTAACGGTGCTCTCTTATCTGAGTTTAAGTCAAACTCTGAATTTTTCTTCATTATTATAGTTGAAAAGTGAAGTGAAGGTCTGGCAAGCGAAAAATTTTGAATGAAAAATATAAGTTTTTTTGTTTATTCTTATAAGTCAACTTTGAATTAATTAAAATACTTTTGTGCATATTAATTTATTAAATTAAATTCTATAAATATAAATAAATATATATTATTTCCTTAGTAAATATTTATATTTTAATTGTGAGCAAATGATTTAAAAAACGACTCGAATATGAGTCGAAACTGATTTGTAATACAACTCGAAAAGGACTCCTTCAGAAGAGTCGCAAACGACTCATTTATAAGAGTCGCGGCTAGGGTACCATTTTCTCCCGACGAAAGTGTCATTTTCGATCAGAAAACGAGCGCACTTTCGATTATTTTAATCAGTTTGAGGAGTCGAAAAATACTCAAATACGATCAGAAATTTAGTAAAATGTTTGCTGGGATGCTTTAGTATGAAAGCTTGTATACTACTACTTATAAAAAATAATTATAAGGGTAATTGTGTTCGTTGGAATGTGCGTAACAGGCAGAAGGAGGCATCTCCGACCCCATAAAGTATATATATTCTTGATCAACATCAATAGCCGAGTCGATATAGCCATGTGTGTCTGTCCGTCTGTCCGTCCGTCCGTCTGTCCGTCTGTATGAACAAAAGGATCTCAGAGACCATAAGAGATAGAGATACTAAACTTTCACTAAAAGACTTCTATATACCCCACGCAGATCAAGTTTGTTTCAAATTCAAGCCACGCCCTCCTCCGCCCCCGCAAATAGCGAAAAACCGTCTGAACAAAGAAATTTCCGAAACTAAAGAGATAGAGTAGTATAGATTTCTATATACCTCACGCAGATCAAGTTTGTTTCAAATTTAATTCACGCCCCCCTCCGCCCCCGCAAATCGCGAAAAACCACCATACCCACAGTTTTTAAGATAGTACGTTTTTTGTGATTATTAGCGTTATCTATTATCCTACTGAATCGCATTAAGATCGGACATGTAGAACGACAGTTATGACGAATTAAAGTTTTCAGATCAAAACAAGTATTTTCTTTAAAGTACTTTTCAATATATTAAAGTAAGTAACGGGTATCATATGGTCGGTATCTCGACTATAGCCTTTCCCGCTTGTTTTTTTTTTCGAACCGAACCTTTTATTTTAGAAAGCGGTTCGGTTTAGGTTCGGGTTCGCAAAGTAAATAATTTCAAGAGTTCGGTTCATAATCCGGTTAAGAATGCTTAAAACCCCAACCGAACCGGTTCTATGAGGTTCGGTTCAGAACCGGTTTGCAGCCTTGGTTTGCCTACAACTACGCTATGTGAAAAATCATATTTGAAGGGAAAATCGACAGATTTAGCGGGGAGAAATACTGCTTTGGCGTGAAAAAGCTATATTTCTTAGGAAATTCGAGATTTGGCATGCAAAAGCTAATCTGTGGGTTTGGTTGGCAAAAATCATAATACGTGGGCTGCTATATATATTTCTGGCCTGGCAATACTCAGTGTTGTGCCAGAGACAATTGATGCCGTGCGTGAACTGATAATGCAAGATCGTCATGTGACATACCGTGAGATAGAGGCATCCTTGGGTATTTCCCCCACCAGCATACATTCAATATTGCATGAACACTCGACCGTAAAAAAGGTTAGTTCTCGTTGGAACAAGCGAACAAGAGAAGACGAATCATTGTTCACCATGATAATGCGAGCTCCTACACATCGGCTCAAACCACCGCCTTTTTGACCGGCCAACACGTCGAATTGATGGGTCATCCGCTGTACAGCCCCGACTTGGAACCCAATGACTTCTTTTTATTCCCGCACATCAAGAAAAAAATGCGTGGTCAACGAAGAAGATGCTGTTGAAGCGTCAAAAACCATGTTTTCGAGGTGTCTCAATCGGAGTGGAAAAAGTGCTTCGACAATTGATTTGAGCGCATGCAAAAGTGCATAAATCAGGCTGCAGAATACTTTTAAAAACAATAAAACCATTTGTGATGATAATTATTCGCATTTTCATTATCAGGCCAGAAATATATATAGCAGCCTACGTAGTTAATTGGAGCCCGATTGTACTTATGGCAGCTATCCGTTCTTAACAAAATTTATTCAGAGTGTAACAGACAATCCCATATACATAATCTGTGAGTTTGGTTGAGATATCGTAATAAATCAAACATGTTTTTCATACTATAGGTTAATTTGAACCCATTTGTCCCTTAACAGCTATCTGATATAGTCATCCGATTTTACAAAATTGGATCGGGGTGTAAGAGACGGTTCCAAATACACATAATGTGAATTTGGTTGAGATAGCTCTAAAACTAACAAAGTTTTTCATACTAAACAATTCTCTCAAAGTGTGAACTTAAACACCGAATTGGACCCCCTTCCAATTTGAACTTCTTAAAACGCCGTCTTTTTGACGACAAATTTATATCAGCTATGTTGTGTGCAAACTTTTAGTTTGGGCTGTGCTTTGATTAGTGAGTCAGTGAATCAGTGAATGAGGACGCTAATTTTTTAGATATATAGATATTAGGCTTCTATTAGGCTTCGCGCACACTATAGCTGGAAACGCAGCTGAAAGCTGAGAGGAAATGTCAAGCACACTGCACTCATGCAAGTGCGCAAATTGAAGCGTTCAGTTCAGCTTGGTTCATGTTTGACTTTATTATCTCCGCTATCAACTCCGCTTTAATGAGCGCGTAGCCTTAGAGTGGGGTGAAAATGGCTCTTTATTATTTTCGAAAAGGAATATCTGTAAAGAAAGTCAAAATTTTTGGAGGTCATCCTGAGGTGGCTCATCGACGATATATGTTGGGAAATCGGTGAAGAAAGCAAAAAGTCCGACATAACTGTGATTTATTAATCCCAAAAGATAGTTGTTTAAGAAAACAATATTAATTTTCTTAGTTAGTCCTAACTGTTCGTTTTTTTGTTTATGAAAACCACTTCAACTGTAATAATAATTATTATATTATTAAATATGTTTTAAAATTACACTAGACAACAGCCAAAAAATTACACGAACCAAATACACATTTTTTGATAGATTTAGGGCTTCATATATTTTATGTAGTCAGATTTTTTTTTTTTTTTAATTTTTTAAAAATCTGGCTGTTTTTTCGTACTTTTTTCAGAGGTGCTCTCACTTTTGTCATCATTACTCGAGAATGACAAAACCGATTTTCAAACCTTACTATTTCTGAAATATCTATATGAATATATTTATAGTTCATTAATACAAAGTTTAAGACTTAAACCAGTAGTTTAAAAGACATCAATTTTTATATTTACAAAATTATTATTTAAAACAAGTGGGAAAGGCTATAGTCGAGATCCCGACTATAGGATACCCGTTACTTATTTCACTACATATAAAAGTACTTAAAAGAACATTTTCTAACAATACAAAATCTATTGCATACTCTAGGGGGCATGTATTGCCATGATTGCTTAAAGAATCATTTTCAGACAATAACTGCTGTTCTACTTGTCCGATCGTGTTGCGATTCAGTGGGATAATAAATAATAATAATAGATATCAGTGACAACAAGAAAAACTATATTATCTTAAAAACTGTGGGTGTGGTAGCTTTTCGCGATTTGCGAGGGCGGAGGGGGGCGTGGCCAAAATTTGAAACAAACTTGATCTGCGCTGGGTATATAGAAATCTGTGTGCCAAATTTGGTTACTCTATCTTTTATAGTCTCTGAGATTTCTTTGTTTAGACGGTTTTTCGCAATTTGCGGGGGCGGAGGTGGGCGTGGCTTAAATTTGAAACAAACTTGATCTGCGTGGGGTATATAGAAGTCTTTTAGTGAAAGTTTGGTATCTCTATCTCTTATGGTCTCTGAGATCTAGGCGCTCACACGGACGGACAGACGGACAGACGGACAGACGGACAGACGGACAGACACACATGGCTATATCGACTCGGCTATTGATGCTGATCAAGAATATATATACTTTATGTGGTCGGAGAAGCCTCCTTCTGCCTGTTACATACATTCCAACGAACACAATATACCCTTATACTTATTTTTTATAAGTAACGGGTATAAAAATTTTTGAAATATTTGAAAATTGCCCAAAAAGGGTATAATGCATTTGGCAGAATGTATGTAACAGGCAGAAGTGGGCGTGGCAGACCCCCAAAAGTATATATATTCTTGATCAGGATCAACAGCCGAGTCGATTGAGCCGTGTCCGTCCGTCCGTCTGTCCGTCCGTCCGTCTGTCCGTCTGTTTGGACGCGTCGATCTCAGAAACCATAAGAGCTAGAGACTTCAAACTTGGTATGTAGGTTTCTGGACACCGTACGCAGATCAAGTTTGTTTTTATTTTTGGATCGCACAAATTTATCATATAGCTGCCATAGGAACGATACATCGAAAATGAAGTTTTAGTATGAGAAGCTTCTTCGATTTTTGAGATATCTCAACCATTGTCACACGATATACAATCGGGGTGGTATTACACATCCTGACCAAAATTTCCAAGTCGGCCCACTGTATCATATAGCTGTCATAGAGACGCTCTGCGAATATCAAGTTTTAGTATGAAAAAGTCTTTTGTTTTTTGAGATATCTTAACCAAACTGATAGAACATGCATTTATGTTGGTGTTTCATATTCTGGCCAAATTTGGTTCAAATCGGTTCCATATATCAAATAGCTGCCATAAGAACAATTGGTCGAATATCAACTTTTATAAAAGAGTACCTGGGCTCAGGGTAATCTACTGTTGAGCGTGCTCGCTGTAGCCGCACCTCACCGCGAGCGAAGCGAGCAGGGGGCGGAGTTTGTTTTCAATGCGAACTTCTCACTGAAAAACAGAAAAAAACAAAGCACACACAGTCTCGCACTGAGCAGAACACTGAACAAATGAACAAAGCACAAAAGTGTCAGCGAAAAGTGTGTTTTGATTTTGTTGTTGTTTTAAGTACGTATTCTATATGAAGCGACACGAACTTTTAAGCCGCTCGGAAATGTACGTACAATTGTTATTGTTAAAAGCAGGGACTGTAAATAACATACCAAACATACCAAAATGTTTCTTTAAAGGTAATCTATGCAATATTACCATGATCTTAAGATTTAGGATTTTTATTATTTTACTCATTATTTTTTAGCAAGAAAAATAAATCTCAGGACTAATCATTATTTTAGATTCTATAAAATAAAACTCAAGAATAATGATTTTTTCATGAGTTTTTTTTTATTGAATCAAAAATAAAACTCAAATTTGACAGGTCAAAACAACAACTTAAGTTTTATTTTTGCTTCAAAAAAAAAAAAAAACTCATGAATAATCATTATCCATTTTAACCCATTTTATGCAAAAGCAAGTGACGTTTGCATAATATTCGTACAAAGATCGTTAAATGAGTCATACACACAAGCACCACATTCACAATCACGCATACATCCACAAAAGACACTTTCGAGGGTTGCTCTCAACATAAGTGTCAGGGAATAACACAAGCAAATGGAAAACAAAAATAACTGTTTTTGCTTAAGCGCTTAACAATTGAGCAAAAACAGAACTGAGAGTGCCTTTTCGATCTCTTTTTCGTTGTGTCCGTTCGAGAAGTGTTAATTGTTATTTGCGAACTCTGCTATTCAATATAGCTGCCACAGGAACGATCGGTTGAAAATCCACCTTTAGTATGAAAACTTTCATATTTTCTAACATATTTCAACCAAACTCACAAAATGTGCATTCTTTGTTGTCTTATATATCTTCACTAAAATTGGTTCAAATCTGTTCACTATATCATATATCTGCCATAGGACCGATCGGTCTAATATCAAATTATAGTATGAAGAACTTTTTTGTTTTTGTAGAAATCTTAACTAAACTGATAGAATATGCATTTTAGTTAATCTTATGCATCCTTACCGAAGTTGGTTCAAATCGGTCCACTATATCATATAGCTGCCATGGGACCGATCGGTACAAAATCAAGTATTAGTATAAAAAACTTTTTTTATTTTTACAGGTATCTCAAACAAACTCATGAATTGAGTATTTTTAATTGCCCTTTACATCCTTTCCAAGTTTGTTAGAAATCGGACCACTATATGATATAGCTGCCATAGGAACAATCGATACGAACGGTCGATAAGCAACCTAAGTATGAAAAACTTTTTTTTGTTTTTTAAGCTATCTGTACCAAAGTTACCAATTATAAACTTTGTATTGCCTTATACAACCTGTACAAATTTGGTTGGAATCGGACAACTATAACATATAGCTGCCATGGAACCGATCAGTCGAAAATCAACCTTTGCGTAAAAATTCTCTCATTGTTTATATGCTAATAACTTAGCCTTCCTTCCATAGATTTTAACGGTAAACATACTTAACGATAAGTCAATAATATAGCTATATAAGTAGAAACAAATTTATTAGTTCAGATGACCATTTTATTACATATTCTGTCAGTTTAGTTCAAATATCTCAAATAACAAAAAAGTTTTTCATTTTAACACTTTAGTTTCTGCCGATTGTTCCTATGGCAGCTATATGATTTCGTAGACCGATTTCAACCAAATTTGGTCAAAATGCGTAAGACAACAGCTAATTGATTTCCTGTGAGCTTCTTTGGGATATCTTAAAAAGCACAAACAAAAATTTCATACTAAAGGTCATGCCGCTCTACAAGGAAGACATCAAAGTCGACAAAAACTTACCTAGACACAAAAAAATATTATATCGCCGACTCTCCACAGATTTTGATAAATCATATCTTAAACAACGCGTAATTAAAGCAACTAATTGGCGTCTCTAAGTTATCCCTGTCGATCACAAAGTTAACTCAAAGTTCGCGAACCTATTCAATTGAGCCAAAAAAAGCATGCCAATTTAGGTAGGGTTTTAAGAAATTAAATAGTTTAAATATTTGTACTTGTACATCTTATTAACATCAAATAAAAACAAGGGGGCTCCGCCCCCTGCTCGCTTCGCTCGCCTACCCCCGGCTCGCTTCGCTCGCGGTGAGGTGCGGCTACAGTCGAGCACGCTCGACAGTAGAATACCCTGAGCCCAGGTACTCTTTTATAAAAGTTGATTTTCGACCAATTGTTCCTGTGGCAGCTATATGATAAATGGAACCGATTTGAACCAAATCTGGTCAGAATGTACAAAACCAACCTAAATGCATATTCTATCAGTTTGGTTAAGATATCTCAAAAAACCAAAACATTTTTCATACTAACACTTACTTTTCGATTGAACATCTCTATTGCAGCTATATGATATAGTGGTCCGATCTGAACCAAATTTGGCCAGAATATATGAGACGAACTTAAATGTTCATTCTATCAGTTTGGTTAGGCTATCTCTAAAAACAAAAAACTTTTTCTTACTTAAACTTGATTTTCGACTGAGCGTCTCTATGGCAGCTATATGATATAGTGTTCCGATTTGGACCAAATTCGGTGAGGATGTATAATACCAGCCCAGATGCATATTCTAACAGTTTGGTTACGATATCTCAAAAAACAAAAAACTATTTCATACATATGCTTGATTTTCGGCAGAGCGTCTCTATGACAGCTATATCATATAGTGGGCCGACTTTAACCAAATTTGGTCAGGATGTATAATACCACCCCAAATGTATATCGTGTGAGATTGGTTGAGATATTTCAAAAATTGAAGAAGCTTTTCATACAAAAACTTAATTTTCGATGTATCGTTCCTATGGCAGCTATATTATATAGTTGTCCGATCCAAAAATAAAAACAAACTTGATCTGCGTACGGTATCCAGGAACCTACATTCCAAGTTTGAAGTCTCTAGCTCTTATGGTTTCTGAGATCGACGCGTTCAAACAGACGGACAGACGGACAGACAGACGGACAGACGGACAGACAGACGGACATGTCTCAATCGACTCGGCTGTTGTTCCTGATCAAGAATATATATACTTTTGGGGGTCTGCCACGCCCCCTTCTGCCTGTTACATCAGAGCTTGCAAATAACTGTCGACCGTTTCTCGTTGTTCGCAAATATGTGTCTCTCTCTGACTCTTTACGAAAAGACTCAGAGAGCAACCGTTTCGTGGGTTCTCGAATGAGCTTGCTCGAGCTCAGAGCGAAACCGTTTTTTTCTATTTTGTTTTGTTTCGGTTGTTCCAAGACCGTTTTGTCGTGTTCAGTGAAGAAAAAAGTCTTTTGCGTATGTATTGGTATACATTCACACGCATAGGCAAGCAAATCGTTAAACGTTTAATTAATATTATTATTATTAACTATTAATATTATTATTAATTAATATATTATTATTTAATTTATATTAAGTGAACGAAGAAGTTCGATTAGTGCAGAAAATCTAAACTCCTTACCAGTTGTAAAGATTAACACATAATATCTAAAAAATGTTACAAAAAATATATATATAATATATATAAAAATACAAAAAAAAAATTTTAAATCAAATTGTATTATTTCTTTGCATATGTATTGGTATACATTCACAAGCGTTCGTTTTGCATACGAAATATATTAATTGCAACAACAACGAAAGTAAATGTGAAGACCGTTTGCGTTGAGTTTTTCGGTCAATCGGTCTTTTGCTGACTCTCTTTGTGCGAGCGTTTCTCGTTCCGCTCTTTACGCACTGCTCATTGAACGACCGAAATAAAAAGAGCTCAACGAAAAGCGCTCAACAGAAAACAGAAATGAAGACAGCAAAACTCTCTTGCTCAGAGCGAGAGCGAGAGAGTATGAACTTTTTCGGTTGTGCTCGCAACGAGAGCACAAGAAAAAAAACGGTCGACAGTTATTTGCAAGCTATGTGTTACATACATTCTGCCAAATGCATTATACCCTTTTTTGCCCATTTTTAATGGGCTCAGGGTATAATTATTTTTTTCAAACCGATCAATTGGCTTAAAAGATCTGGCCAATTTAATTTGATGAAATTCGGGAACCTACATATTCAGTTGAGCGTCTGTGTATTTATTGACTTTCAGGAAAGGTAATGTTTTTGAAAGTCAGTTTTGTCATTCTCGAGTAATGATGATGTGCGCACGTGGAAAAAAAGGCAATTTTAAAAAATTCTAAAAATAAAATTTCACAACATAAAAAAAAAATGTTTTTCGTCATTTGGGGCCCCAAATCTATCAAAAAAAGTAGGCTTGGTTCGTGTAATAACCAAAAAGTTCAAATTTGTTGCCTAGTGTTATCAATGTTTTTACATCACTATCTTAAAGCCTTTCCCGCTTGTTTGTTTATGACAGTATCTCAACTAATCAAACAGAATATGAAATTAGTATTGGCCTTTACACCTTGACCCAATTTTGCTCAAATCGGCCTTCTATATTATATTGAAGATTAAGTCAGCGAGCACTCTCCTTCATTTATTTAGTTAAATATTTATATATTTTTTATTTTCTTGCGTTAACGTATCTATGAAATTTATCCAGGATTTAACGTGTTCCATTTGGATACAAAATGCATCGACTAGTCAACGTGGAACAGCTAAATCGAAATCAACAGTCAGTGATAATTTTCGCCAACAATTGCAATGCCTAATTGACGTACTCCACAATACAAAGCTATGGTGAGTTAAGATCAAATATACGAACTTATTTTATTATTTTCTTTCCGGTCATCCGTGTTTCAAGCAAAGAACATGATAAGCATCTTAGATAAGCAAGCAACTACATACGTATGAAATTTTTATTGCAATGCTTCTTTGTCAAAAATTCCTCGATGAACCGCAAATTATAGTACTTTTACTTGTCCCTATTCTTTGGGTTTTTTTTACGAGTATTTTTTATAAGTGTATTAAACAATGTTTCGCACCACTATTTAATGTAAGGTTCCTAGTGCGTTTTTTTTTATTTTTATTGGATCTCTATCCTATCGTCCGGTCTTCTTTCATCACTTACCTCTGCAAAATGCACTTTACTGTTTACCACGGACTGCTTGGACGTCATAATGCCGTTCTATGGCCTTAAACCAGTGGTGTCCAAAACTTGTAGAGACAAACACGCATGTTTAAAAAATCCAAATTCTGCGGGCGTCGCAGCCGACACACGTGTAGCACGCTCGGCAGCTTCTCAAACGATGCGAGTGTTCGACTGCTTGTGCTCTGACGCATGTGTTCGGCTGAAGCTCGAAAGTCAGTTTGATTCGTCACTTTGCCTTCGTGTTTCTCTGCTTTGCATTCAAGCGCAATGTTTGAATGTATGAGTTTGGACCCCACTGCCTTAAACGCTCCATGTATCCGATCCGTGTTATCCTTATCCTACAAAAAAACCTCTACTCGAGGTAAAAGTTTAGTGACGAAAGCTAATTCCAGCTCCAAAATTTATTATATACAATTTTGTGACGAAGAAAATAAAGTTTATTATACAAATTTTTAATAAAAATATAAATTATTAAAAAAATTGCGAAAATTGGCATTGTGCACGCTGCGCAAAATGGCGAGCTTCTTTGTTTATAAAACTTACTTTTTTTTCTTTGCCTTTATTTATTGAATCTTCTCCAAGGGAGTCTTACAATATATTTAAAATGCCAATTTTTGTGTTTATTTTTTTTCATTATTTTTTATTTTTATAAAAAAAGTATTATATATTAAACTTAGTTTTGTTCGTCACAAAATTGGACATCAGAAATTTTGTATGTAATTACAATTGTATGTAAATAATACAGTTAAACGTAATTTTACGTAAATACAATGTCAATATATTTATTTGATGTAAATGTTGATGTTAGTATTAATAAATATAATGGGTATTTCAATAGTCGCAATTTGATAAGTACACAGTCCACCCTAAGAAACAATAGTTGGACACCCATGGCGGGCTTGGGAGTTGAAAACCTGGCTTTTATTGATGGCATAATGGTTAAGTATATGTACCTTCAATTGTATAAGGACTATTTGCTCCAAAGCGCATTTGCCCCTGGGCACACGGAGTACTTGAAAGTTCTATCAGTCCAGTGACCCAAAACATAAAGCGGGCATTGTGCAGTCCTGGTTAATGTGGAACTGCCCTCATGTGATGGATCCACTAGTCCTGCCAGCTGACCTCAATATATTCAAGAGTTTTTGGAAAAATTTTTGATCTGCTACTCGAAAAAGGACAATTTCCAACAAAAATGGGCTTAAAGCCGTACTGTTGGAGTTAGGGTCAAAAATCTCTAGCGATAGCACTGGAAACTTGAATTTTTCAACGGAAACAATTCTTAAAGGGATTATTAAACTAAATCAGGGCCACAAAATATATTTTTTTTGAGTTTTCCAAAAAATATTTAACATAAAGTGCTCTGCACGAAATAAGCTGTGACATGAGAAAAGGCTTTCATAAGAAATTTGCGCTGAGCGTCCAAAGTTGTTGATGTATCGTCGATGAATCGCGAGCGAGCCAATGTAACGGTTTGCTACTTGTTCAGAAGACTGGTAAAGACATTTAGATCTGATCAGTTCCTACGACGCGTCGCGTCGCCTAGAATCAAAATTATCCCTTATAAAGGAATCGGTTACTAAATGGTTATTTCGGTTTATAGAGTTTCAATTTTTAGGTTTCAGTATGGTGAGAAAATATTTTTCGCTTACGGTTTCAGTTACAGTTACAAATTTCAATCCGTTTTTACCGGTTAAAGGTTACGGTTTCGGTTTAGGATTTAATGCCTGATATAAATTAATTTGTTTAATTCATTGTTTGATTCAATTTCTTCTTCGTCTCTACAGGTCCTGCAGAAATCATTGTATGGGGCATTCAGCCGTTTGGCGTGGATGCCTACCAGCCAATGTCCTGTCAGTGTTCTTACTACTGCAGAGCAGTCTGTTCTGCTTAGTTTACATAAAATACTAGAACGAGACTTATTCAGGTGAGGCCAGGTTTGCCTCGCGACACGACATTGGTGCGTGTTTTGCCATCGGTCTTCGCTTACTGTTATAGATTGGCCTAGAAGTAGTAGCTTGCAGGTCGCCAGTGGCATACGCGTATCCTCCTTGTCAGGAAGGTAGAGTACTGTTGTACCATTCCTGGCTAGTTCATCAGCTATACAGTTTCCTGTAATGTCCTGATGCCCTGGTACCCATATTAGGGAAATGTCGAAATGCTCAGCCATCTCAAGAAGAGATTTGCGGCAGTTCAAAACTGAGGTGGAATTTGTTGTGGTCGATTCTATAGACTTGATAGCTGCTTGGCTGTCACTGTATATGTTAATACGGCCCGAATTGACTTGGGATTCCCTTAGGAGTTTTAAGGCTTCATTTATAGCCAGGATTTCGGCTTGAAAGACGCTGCAATAGTCAGGTAGCCTAAAAGAGACCTGTATATTTACATCCTGAGAGAATACCCCTCCACCCACTTGATTGTTCAACTTGGAACCATCTGTGTAGAAGGATATGGCCCCACTTTGTCCTGGGGTATGTGATGACCATTCCTCCCTGTGCGGAATGGGTGTTTGAAAGGGAGTTTCAATATGCTCTATTGGCATACAGTAGTCGGTTTTAGAAGTAATTATTTGGTTATCCTTAAGGATAGCGGAGTGCCCTGTTGAGCATTCTGTCCAAGAGTTAAAGTCTCTCAGTCGAATTGCTGTCATGGTGGCAATATTTTTGCTTACTTGCCTGATTGGCTCTATGTTAAGTAAGGCGTCTAGAGCTTCGCCAGGTGTTGTGTTGAGAGCACCTGTGATGCAGATTTCGGCCATCCTTTGAATTTTGTTGAGCTGTTTGTTTATGAACTGCATGCCACCATATTGCTATACCATATAGTAGTATCGGTCTGACTATAGCTATGTATAGTGGACGATATATGGCGACATGCCCCATTTCAGGCCGATCGCTTTCCTGCAAGTGTAGAGTGCAACTGTTGCCTTTCTACATCTGTCTTGCGTGTTAATTTTCCAGTCCAGCTTCCTGTCCAGAATTAATCCCAAGTATCTGACGCTTTCGCTGAAGGAGAGGACGGAGTCTTTTATTTTTGGGGGTATTAGAGTTGGAATTTTGTATTTTCTAGAGAAAAGTACAAGTTCCGTTTTGGCTGGGTTTACTCCCAGGCCACACTCATCGGCACAGGTGACCAGTTTTTGTAGCTTGACTGACATCAAGTCGCATAGTGTTTGAGGGAATTTTCCCGTGAAAATTAGTGCAACGTCATCCGCGTAGGCAACCACCTGGCAGCCTCCACCCTCTATGTCGCATAACAGCCTGTTGACTGTTAGGTTCCATAAAAGAGGAGATAGAACCCCTCCTAGAGGTGTTCCCCTACTGACGAACCTGGTGAGTGTTGAAGAGCCAAGCGTGGACGTTACGGCCCTGCATGTGAGCAATTGGTCGATGAGTCCCACTAGCCGGCTTTCAATCCCCAAGCTTGTCAGTGCTCCAGTGATAGCTTCCAGGACGCCGCACTATGGTCCGGATGACGATTTATTTGGAAAAAAGTCATTATTTAAAGTTGTTCAAATTAACGATATTTTGATTGCGATGCATTCAAAATACTTCCACCTCAAATGTTGCATACCCAAAATTTTGACATTTTCCAACACTGTTTAGTAAACTGCTGTGAAACAGAGAGCATATGAAACAGATTTTCTCATTTTTAAGGTTAATTTGAATTATCTTACAACACTAATTGGATAGCTTATTTAATAAAATTTATCATGGATTGTATTCATTATGGTTTGTACTTTATGTTTATATATTTGCTTTGTTGAAAATCAACGTGCATTGTATTGTATTTTTTAAATTAACAAACTTGCTTCGTTAACAATTTTTTCGATTAAATTTTATCTTTGGAAGGAGATAACTAATTTTGCTAGCATATGCTAGCAATGCGACTATATGCATATTGTAGAGTAATCAATTCTGAATTTGTACTATTAAGCTGAAGTTGCGCAATTTTGCGCATTTCTCAAAATTTCACTTTATTGCAGCTAACCTCACGTTGAAAAATGCATAGTTTTCGACAACACATGAGACAAATTGACAAAAATTATGATTTTTAGGATTATTTTATTGTGCGCATTGGCGAAAATTACAAAAACTTATGTTTACTTATTGAATAAATGTTAAATCTTTACAATCGCCAAAAAAAATAAATTTCTTGTTTCATACAAAAAGTTAGTTCACGACTGATTTTTATAAAATTAACAATATCATATTATAAATTATAGTATTCCGATCTGGATATCGGTAGCCAGAATGTTAGGAGCCAATATCACATTTATACGTTCAGTTCGGTCAGATATTTTGAAAAAAAAATAGCTTTTCTATGCAAAAAGTCACTTTTCGACTGATAATTCCAATTATTTCTATATGATATAGTTGCTCAAAAAGGCGGGACCATGCCCACTTTTCTTGCCCATTTGTGTATTGATATTATAAGCCCAATGCAAAAAACTAGACCAAAAAAACTTAATTCGTTCTCGAGTTATTAATTTATTCCTAAAAAATCGTCGTCCGGACCATAGTGCGACGTTGTTAAAAGCTCCCTCGACGTCTAGGAAGGCTATGAGGGAGTATTCAGTGAGCGAAAGGGATTTTTCTATAGTGTCGACTACGGAGTGCAAAGCTGTTTCCGTCGATTTGCCTTTCCGATATGCGTGTTGAAAATTAGACAAGAGATGGGGGGGAATGGATGCTCTTAGATGAAGAGCCAAGAGTCGCTCGAAGGTTTTGAGCATAAATGACGACAGGCTGATTGGTCTAAAGTCCTTTGCTGTCGTATGGGATGATTTGCCAGCTTTTGGTATGAAAAATATTTTAGAGACTCGCCATGCGTCAGGGATATGGCCAGTTTTGAAGACTTCTAGAAAGATTGATTGTAGCCAGTTTATGGCACTGTCTCCTGCTTGTTGTAGTTGGGCAGGAAAAATGCCGTCTGGTCCAGGGGACTTGTACGGTTTAAAGCTGTTTATAGCCCAGGTTATGTTGCGCTTGTTTAGAAGAGAGGGGTTGATTGGCACCTCAGTCGGGGTTTGGTTTTTACCTTGATTAGTTGCTTTGCAGCCTGGAAAGTGCTTTTTTAAGAGTACATCCAGCGACTTTTCGCTTGATGTAGTCCAGGTGTCATCCTAGTTTTTGAGGTATCCTAGTGTGGGGGCAGATTTCGATAAAATCTTCCTCAGTCTGGCCGCGTCCGGTGTTGATTCTATGTCAGAGCAGAAAGCTCTCCATGAATCTCTTTTGGCTTGTCGTGTCGCCTTTTTGTATGTTAAAAGGGCGTGTTTGTAATTGAGCCAAGATTCTTCTGTGTTAACAGCCTTGGATTGATTGAAGAGGTTTCTCGAGCTCTTGCGAAGTTCTTGTAGGTTGGGATTCCACCATGGTGGTTTGCTTCCCCCTTTAGGTCTGCTGATGGGACAAGCAGCCTTGAAAGCAGAGTTGCAAGCCTTAGTAAAGGTTTTTACTAGGTAACTTAGTCGCTCTGTAGAGTGAAGTCCTTCTGGTGCTACCTCTGAGATAGCCTATTTAAGGATAGCAGTAAATATTGGCCATTTGGTCTTTCTCAAATTGGTAAAGGGTATAGGTTTAGAGTGCCTCAAGTTGAGGGAGAATTCGATGTATCTGTGATCAGAGAAGGAGTTATCGTCTGCCACTTTCCAGTCTCTGATTAGATCATATAGAGGATAGGAAACCAGGGTAAGGTCAATGACCTCCTTCCTGTCCTTGATTATAAAAGTAGGTTCACAACCTTTGTTGCCTAGAACTAGGTTAGTGCTGAGGAAATAGTTAAGGAGTGACTCACCCCTTATGTTTGTATTTGTGCTACCCCACTGGGTATGGTGTGCATTGGCATCGCATCCAATGATAAGGTTGATACTTCGCGTTTCGCAGTATTTTATTAGATTTCTCGTGACGTCTTCTGGAGGAGGGCCTGGGTGTTCGGAGGCCATATAGCAGGACAGCAACCTTATCGGAGCTGACTGGAGTTCCAGGCTTGCTGCCGTATTGTCCTCATTGCTAAAATTATGAAGCAAGAAAATACTCATGTGTTTTCTGGCAAGAATACAGGTACGGGTTTTACCTTGTGTTTCAGCAACTACTAGATGGAATCTGCAGAATCTTTATAGACATCTGAAGACTTACCCTCCACCACTGTCACATTCGCGTCCTCGTCGTCTGACACTTTATCAGAGGTGGCTTCTCCTGCACCCATTTGGCACAGTGCCTTGAGGTCCCGCGTTATTGTAGACGCATCGGAAGTATAGCCGTGTTTAACGTCGCTATGCTTCGGATCCTCTGGCTCTCCTGTTATGTCCTCCTCGACTGGCGTGTCGGAAGGATCTATACCGGCCGCGGTATCCTATCTGTAGACCCGGATGGAAACGGAGCTGAAACCAAAGTTCAGCTCGTTACCAGTGGCCTCGATTGGGGCGAGCGATGCTTTGTTCAGAATCAGCACGACCTGGTTTATTGGTCCCTTCATCTCCTCTACCTTGACAACTTTCCAGTCATGAGTAGGGAGACTTGGGTTGCAACGCTGGAGCATCTTCAAGATTCTCTCCGGCTCTTTGATGGAGGATGGGATCCACAATCTGGCCACGGGCCGGACTGGAATATCACTCCACATGACAGCCTCCAATTTGGCTCCTGGGTATACCTCGCCGATATTTGAGACTGTCGCTCTGTAGAGCTCTTCAGATCTCTCATCGTCGCAAGCTATCACCTTCACGCTACCCTGGTACCAGCCAACATCTTTGCAGACTGGTGGTGGTCCAGGCTCCAGCTCCAGCATCTCGAAGCATCGGGTGGCCAGTGCCGTCTCCACCCACTTCCATTGGTTTTTGGGGATCCTGCCGCCCGAATCGCCTCGGTCAAGAACCCCTATAAGGATCCTTTCCTTGGCGATCTGGGCAAAGGATTTACCCAGCTGGACCCTCGATTTCTTGGCAGATGGGCCGGGAGTCTCCTGGGAGCGTTGCCTCTTTGCCTGAGCCTGTGTCTGCGCCCTAGGCGCCAGCTCGCTGTAGGCGGGAAGCACGCTCTTGGCCCACGACACCTTCTCTAGCCATTCCGCCGAGGGACTGGAGTCTGCTCCAGCATTTTGTCGCTGAAGAATGCTGCCTGCACTCCTTTTCTCAGCATAAAAAAACTTCCTCGCGACGCTGGCTGTCACACCTGCACCTGAAGGTGGCACTGCCGCACTAGTGCTCTGCTGTGCCTCCGTGGTGACAGGAGATGGTAGAAACACTCCATCTATCCCAAGGCCCGGGTGGAAATCGGGTTTGCTTGGACCAGCTTCGCTGGGTCCACCGGCTGGCATGGTAACCATCTCCGGCGACTGTTTTAGGCTTTGGCCAGGCTTTGAAGCCCCTGCCGCTGCCGATGACGAGGAACCTGCGATTCTGTCGTCATTTTTATACCCTGAGCCCATTAAAAATGGGCAAAAAAGGGTATAATGCATTTGGCAGAATGTATGTAACAGGCAGAAGGGGGCGTGGCAGACCCCCAAAAGTATATATATTCTTGATCAGGAACAACAGCCGAGTCGATTGAGACATGTCCGTCTGTCTGTCCGTCTGTCCGTCTGTATGTCCGTCTGTCCGTCTGTTTGAACGCGTCGATCTCAGAAACCATAAGAGCTAGAGACTTCAAACTTGGAATGTAGGTTCCTGGATACCGTACGCAGATCAAGTTTGTTTTTATTTTTGGATCGGACAACTATATAATATAGCTGCCATAGGAACGATACATCGAAAATTAAGTTTTTGTATGAAAAGCTTCTTCAATTTTTGAAATATCTCAACCAATCTCACACGATATACATTTGGGGTGGTATTATACATCCTGACCAAATTTGGTTAAAGTCGGCCCACTATATGATATAGCTGTCATAGAGACGCTCTGCCGAAAATCAAGCATATGTATGAAATAGTTTTTTGTTTTTTGAGATATCGTAACCAAACTGTTAGAATATGCATCTGGGCTGGTATTATACATCCTCACCGAATTTGGTCCAAATCGGAACACTATATCATATAGCTGCCATAGAGACGCTCAGTCGAAAATCAAGTTTAAGTAAGAAAAAGTTTTTTGTTTTTAGAGATAGCCTAACCAAACTGATAGAATGAACATTTAAGTTCGTCTCATATATTCTGGCCAAATTTGGTTCAGATCGGACCACTATATCATATAGCTGCAATAGAGATGTTCAATCGAAAAGTAAGTGTTAGTATGAAAAATGTTTTGGTTTTTTGAGATATCTTAACCAAACTGATAGAATATGCATTTAGGTTGGTTTTGTACATTCTGACCAGATTTGGTTCAAATCGGTTCCATTTATCATATAGCTGCCACAGGAACAATTGGTCGAAAATCAACTTTTATAAAAGAGTACCTGGGCTCAGGGTATTCTACTGTCGAGCGTGCTCGACTGTAGCCGCACCTCACCGCGAGCGAAGCGAGCCGGGGGTAGGCGAGCGAAGCGAGCAGGGGGCGGAGCCCCCTTGTTATTATTTTGTTTGGTTTTTTTGTATTTTTTATATTTTTCTTGTTATTATTTTTGTTTAAGTTTGTATTGTTTATTGAGTTTATGTTTTGATTCCCACGAGTTGCGGAGAAGGGGTGTTCCACCTGCACAGAGATCCGCACTATGCTGGTAAGGCTATCACGACCGGAGGGCGCCAGGTATCCGGCTGCTCCGTTTACGACTGGGCTATTTTTGGTAAGGGCCCCCAGCCAGGCTGACTATCGGCACGTGTGGCATGACACCTTAGTCTAGCCCTCGTTACCTCAGACCATGACCGGAGCTTCAGGCATGCATTATGACTATTAAGGAGCCATTCCACATGTCTTCGACAAATGTCTTGGCTAGCACCAGTTCCCAGAGGAACCATTGGAGTGTTATTTCCAGTCGGCACCCTCGTGGAGGGTAAGTGCTACTGTAATTTCAATTCACTAGCATTGAAAAAAGTAGTGCAAATGAATTTTAATTTCACTAGCATCGATAAAAGTAGTGCTAGCGAAAAATTATTTAATTGGCATTCATATCTTAATTTTTCTTAATTTTTTTTTTAATTATTTCAATATATTATTAAAATTGGTTTTTATTGGCATTACTTAATGCTACTGAATTTTTTTTAATTTAATTATTGATTCAAAAAATATAACTTAAGATATAATCATTATATTATGAGTTTTATTTTTTATTGC
Source organism: Drosophila phalerata (assembly GCA_951394115.2). NCBI lineage: Eukaryota > Metazoa > Arthropoda > Insecta > Diptera > Drosophilidae > Drosophila > Drosophila phalerata. Next base: position 1,910,916 of record OX596005.2, on the reverse strand, counting down.
TCAAAAATAATGATTATTTCCTGCGTTTTATTTTTTTTGCTCAAAAGTAAGAAAAAAAATAAAACTCATAGAATATTGATTATTTTCTTTGCTTTTTTCAATGCTAGTGAAATGAAATTTATGTTGTTTTAAAATTAAAACTCTTTATGGGATCCAACATTTTAAATTTTTAGCAAATTGACTTCATATTCGTGACCAACGTCTACAAAAGCCGCCGGATAACGAGTTTTAAGCGAGTCCCCTGAATTTTTCAATAAAATGTCCGCCATATTGGATTTTTGGGGTTATTTCGGAAACCTGAAGTGCTAGGGTAAAATGGTCGTCGGATTCGGATAATGCGACCAAAAATCCGTATGGTAATCATATTGAGACCCCAGGATCAGAGTATCACTTTTTTTATGTGGCTGTGAATTTAATATCTTTGTTGACACTCCGATATTTCTTAAGCAGGACATCCACAGGCGAATTTGTTAGCCGAGCTTGTTGGGATTGACGAGAACTCGAATGTGGATGACTGCGTTCGAAATCAATTCTTGTGTTCGTTGGTTTGGTTCGAGATAAATATAAATGTTTCTATCTTGCTTGTGTTCGTTCGAGCGTGCTCAAGCGTGTTCGATTCTACAGTTTTAACGAACATCATTTGTTAAAAAAAATTGTCGAAGAAAACATCTTTTTGAAAAAATTTATTGAATGTCTACAAAACAAACCTCTTCTAAAAGAAGGCTTATATTTGCTGAGTTGCTTATGATGCTGTACCAATCTAATAAAGAATAACCAAGGTGTAGACCTTCGCTATTGAGATAAAAAAAGATATAGTTTGGTTTTCCTGGCAGAGCGTTTTGAAAGCAGAGTTCGATGCTCGATGCTCTTTTGTTTTCTTCCGACGCTCATCTGTTTACCAGTTTTGACTTGCGCGCTTTGCTGCGTGTTATGTCGCATTCCTGGTCAAACCAGACCTATCGATAGGTCTCCTTTTTTGAATATAGGAGGCTGCGAGTAAAATGCATCATGTTAATTCAATTGAGGTTCGGGCAGAGGCTCTACTGGCGTGTATGTAAGAAGGAATTTCCAAAAAAAAAACAGTTTTCGAGGTAAAAGTCTAGTGAAGAAAGTGTTTCCATGCCCCAAAATTTCTGATAACCAATTTTGTGACGAACAATTTTTAATTTAATATATAAATTCAAAACAACATAAATACATTTATTGACGAAAGCAGCACGAAAGATACGGAAGACAACTAGCAATATATACAGCTAATTTAGAAAATATAGAAATAAAGGGGTGTCAGTCGAAGGGGATAAATTTTAATGATTGCAGCTTATGGGGCCGCTGGGGCTTTTTGGTACAATTTTTTATTTTTTAATTCTTAACAAATATACGCGTCGATTAACCAAATCCGACAACTAGTTCAAAAATAATTAAATTTAAAATTTGTAGTGAAATTCTCAAAATGAAATGAAAAAATTGTTTGTCTTTTTGTTTGTTTATAACGCTGGAAAGGTATTTGAAAGTTGAAGCAACACAAAATCTTAATAATTCCGTAAGGGTAACAACACACGACAAGCATGTGCAACGAGCATGCTCGGCACGTTTAAATTTTCATCGTATGTGGAACAGTTGGCAAGCGGCTCGACGGTTTTGACACCAAAAAGTGGTTCTAATAATCTGTACTGGACAAGAAAGTTATCTTATTAGGGTCATTCATTAGGTTGCCTTAATCAGTAATTATGATTAATTACAGTATTATCAGTAATCACTACCTGCTGAATGAAACGATACCTTTTTTTTTTAAATAAGCCTACTATGTCTTCTAAAAGTGCGTGATAATTCACATTCGTCGTTCAAAATAATAAATAATGTTTCGGGATCAATGCTACCAGATTAATGCTGCCAAGGCTCCTTAGCCCTGGCATATAAATTTTTATCTAGTTTAATTTAAAAATTTAATTTAGAAACAAAAAATTTATTTTAATGTTATTAAGTTTATTATTTAAATTATGTAAACAATTTTAACATGTTTTACAGGTATGTCCGATGTATTAAACCAAATGCTCTTAAGCAAGCCAACGATTACAATGACTCTTTAGTGCTTGATCAACTTCGGTATCTTGGAATTTTGGATATAATTCGGATAAGAAAAGAAGGTTTTCCTATTCATCTAAACTTCGAAGAGTTTATGTCCAGATATAAATGTTTAATTAAAAATAAGTCATGTTCAAGTACCCGATCTGATATTACACTGATATTGAAAGAACTTAAAGTGCTAGAAGATGAATGGCAAATTGGTAAATCAAAATTATTCTTGCGGAGTGCTGCATATGAACCGCTGGAGGAGGCACGAAAACATATGATATGTGAAAATTCGATTATTATCCAGAAGAACTGGAGACGATATTCCTGCTTTAAGAATTATTTACGAGTAAGAAAAGCCGTTCTTATCATACAACATGCATACAGAGGATGGAAATTAAGAATACATTTCTTAAGAAAACGACGAAGCGTAATAATTATACAAAGTCGCTTACGAGGCGTTTTTGCAAGAGAGGTAAGTACAAAATCAACCCAATTTAGCTTACGGCTTTCTTATACCCGTTACTGAAAAAATTTTAAAAAGGGTATATTGTGCTAGTTGAATTGTATGTAGCAGGGAGAAGGAGGCATCTTCGACCCTATAAGTTATATATATTCTTGATCATCACCAACAGCAGAGTCGATATAGCCATGTCCGTTTTCAATACCTACCCAAAGCGTTTAGTAGTCTTCTTGACCTGATACTTACATCAGATCCCTCTATTTCACGTATTGACCCTTTAGTATTTCGAGAAAACTCCTACAATCCTACTTTAGACATAGCTTTAGAGTTGCCTGGATATGAGCCTATTATATTAACTAACGTCGTAATTCGATCCCGATGCTTCCGAAACCCTGATTTTTATACCCGTTACTTAAAAAATAAGTAAAAGGGTATATTTTGTTCGTTGGAATGTATGTAACAAGGAGAAGGATGCATCTCCGACCCCATAAAGTGTATATATTCTTGATCAGCATCAACAGCCAAGTCGATATTGACATGTGTGTCTGTCCGTCCGTTCGTCTGTGTGAGCGCCTAGATCTCAGAGACTATAAGAGATAGAGATACCAAACTTTCACACGCAGATCACAAAGGCGTTGGAGCAGGTCAAGTTTGTTTCAAATTCAAGCCACGCCCCCCTCCGCCTCCGCAATTAGCGAAAAAGCGTCTGAACAAAGAAATCTCAGAGACTAAAAGAGATAGAGTAACCAAGTTTGGCACACAGATTTATATATACCTAACGCAGACCAAGTTTGTTTCAAATTTAATCCACGCTCCCTCCGCCTCCGAAAATCGCGAAAAACCACCACAGCCACAGTTTTCAAGATAGTACGTTTTTTGTGATTATTAGCGTTATCTATTAGCATTATCTATTATCCTACTGAATCGCATTAAGATCGGACATGTAGAACGACAGTTATTGTGAATTAAAGTTTTCAGATCAAAACAAGAATTTTCTTTAAAGTACTTTTCAATATATTAAAGTAAGTAACGGTTATCATATGGTCGGGATCTCGACTCTAGCCTTTCCCGCTTGTTTAAATAAATTAAATTTACAAAACGACTGGTCGCAACTATACTCTAGTATAAACGTTAACATAGCCACTTCTATTTTCTATGATATCGTGAATTCGCTTTTTGATGAGTGCGTTCCCCGTGAGTTTCCTAGGAGAACTCGGGAGGTAACGCGGCTGAAAAGTGTGAAGTATTATAAAAGGTTTAAGTGTTCGGCATCTCCTTCTGATTTCTCTCGCTATGTTACTGCCAGATCACATGTTATTTCTCTTAACTCGCGACCTTAAAACGAATATTTAAATTATTGTCGCTTACAAATCGCTCAAAATACCAGACGGTTCTATAACTTTGTAGATATTACCCTCTCCCGTTTTTTATGAAGACTTGAAAACAAATACTGATCAGGCAGAATTCTTCCAATCTACTTATACATCTTCTAACTTTGTTTCTAATGTTCCTTATTGTTTCACTTTACAAAATTATAATTGCATTTATTTTCCTGTGATCAATGAAAGTTCGTTACTAAACGGACTTAATATAATTAAACCTGGTTTCCAACTGGGCACCGATGGAGTTCCCGGATGTGTACTTCGATACTGTTCTGGTTGTCTTTGTAAGCCGCTACTAAAATTATTTTAGCCGTCTGTTAATTCTTGCTGTCCATCTGTTTGGAAGGAATCACATATTATTCCTCTTTACAAAATATTTCTAAGTCCGATGTATCTCCAAAATGTCTGCAATGCAAAAAGTGTTTGAGGAGTTGATTATATCTCAACTAGAGCTGCATAAGTGGCTCTATAATTTCACCTTGCCAACACGGTTTTGTGAAATCAAGATCTACTACCACTAACCTACTTGAACTGGCCTCTCTTGTGATCAGGGGATTTCATATAAAAAGGAAAATTGATGTTATTTTCACTGACTTCAGTAAGGCTTTTGATTCTGTAAATCACTCTCTTTTGCTTCATAAACTAAATCTTATTGGATTTCTTCATAACCTACTTAATTGGATTTCTGAATATCTTAATTCTCGAACCCAAAAAGTCCTTTTTAAAAACTGTCTGTCTAAACCTGTCCTGGTAACGTCTGGTGTACCTCAGGGAAGCCATCTTGGTCCTTTACTCTTTAATCTTTTTATTAACGATCTCCCATTAATCTTTTCCACTCTCATATACTAATGTATGCCGATGATGTGAAGCTATGCTTTTCGTATAATGACATAAATTCCCATCACTTTTTGCAAGCAGATGTCGATTCTTTTTTCGCCTGGTGTAATTTTAATCAATTACATCTAAACTGCTCAAAGTGTAAGGTTATGTCATTTCATAGAAGCAGGTTTCATATATTTAACTACACTATCGACCGAAATTGCTTGGAGAGACTTAATCGCGTGAATGATTTAGGAATACTCCTTGATCATAAGTTAAAATTTGATCTTCATATTGCACACACTGTCAATAAGGCTACACAAGTTCTTGGATTCATTAAACGATGGTCTAAGGAATTTGATGACCCTTATACGACTAAATTACTCTATACCTCTCTCGTTCGTCCTATTTTAGAATACGGATCTTGTGTGTGGTCGCCACAATATATGGTACACCAAAATTCAATTGAATCTGTTCAAAAGAAATTTCTTCGTGGCTTCAACTGGGACCCTGGTTTTGACTTGCCCTCATACACGGATAGACTCTTATTGATTAACCTTCCATCTTTATCTAATCGGCGCACTATGCTGGGTGTTATGTTCATTATCAAATTGATTAAGGGTGATATTGACTCCTCTGTATTACTTAGCCAAATTAACTTATCGGTTCCTTCTAGGCGTACACGTAACTTCATTCCTCTTTCTCTTAACACCTGTACCACTAACTACTCTCTGCATGAACCTTTTAGAGTACTCTGTACTCGACTTTATCGTGTTTTCAACTCAGAGGCTTCTATTCCTACTATTAAATTTCTAATTCTAAACTATTTAAACCGTAGGCACTAACACAACATAACTTTCATTATTTTCCATCATTGATCTGATTGGGTTTTTTCTGGGCTTTCCCCAATCCTTGCAACAAATGTTGGATCAATTAAATAATTTTTTGAATTCCCCAGACTTGACTTAACTTAATTTAATTTTATATTTTTATAATTTCAGTTATATCATATATAGTTGTTAATTTAAATTGTTAATTTTATTCCAATTTTATTTTTATATTAATTTTGTTTTATCTTCTTCATAATTTAACTTTTTTGTCGACTGATTTTAGTTGACGTAAATAAATAAATAAATAAATATCTCATAAATCAAAAAAGTTGTTCATACTAAAACCTAATTTTGACCAGATCGGTCCTATGACAGCCATATGCTATAGTGGTCCGATTTGAACCAACTATATATATTCAGTTAACAGGCAATATCTTCCAAACCCCTCAACCAAAATTTATGTGTTATATACCAAAAAACGCAGAATTTTACGTACTAAAACGTACGTACTAATAAAATTCGTTAGAGCCGTTTTGTCAGAAATCGCCAAAATATAAGCTAAAAAACCCTTTTTTACCAGTAAAATGTTACCTGAGTACTTAAGAAAAAAAGTTTGAAGGTACGCCAAAAAACTAACCTTTCCAATGATATATAGGACATATCTGTAGCTTCTATGGTTTGCAAACCATTGGGTTTTAGCGGGAAATAGCGTTTTCCCGCTAAACTATCGGGAAATTCAAAAAGTCGTAGAACAAACATTTCTATATTTATGAAAAGAAACAAATCCTTATCATTACATCTAAGCTTTTTTAGCGCTTTGATACGGACAAACGAACCGACAAACAAACTGACTTTTCATCTTAATTTGAAAAGTCCACTAAAAATTTTAAATTTTATTATCTTTTGAACCAGTTATCGGATTTGGGTGATCGTGGTATCAATCGACGCGTATTTTTGATAAGAATTATAAAAGAAAATATTTTAACAAAAAGCCCCAACGACCTCATTAGCTGCAATTATTTAAATTTTTTCCCTCCCACTTACACCCCCTTATCTCATGAACCAGGTGTGCTAGCAAAAGTTTTAGTACGCCATTTTGTAAGTTAGGTCTAAACCTTTCGGTATATAACTCGATCTGATCGGACAGTCGTAGCAAATTTTCCAAATTAGCTGTATATATTGCTAGTCGCCTTTCGCACCCTTCGTGCTGCTTTCGTCACTGAGAGCGAACTGCCGTTCGCAGTGATATTTATTGATATACCTTACCTTACATACAAAATCGCATTCAATGTTTTTATGCTCATGGCGTTGCGTAAGTCCTCCAGTTTACCTTCCTCTTTTTTCTTGGGACAGATATTGCAGGCAACGACTCTGCAGCCGCTGAACTATTTGCTAACTTTTTTCAATCCACCTACTCTCCAATCTCCACTTCCAACTCATCTTATCCTTATTCTATTTTTCAATCTTACACTAGGTTTGCTTCCTCTATTTCTTATAACAATATAATCTCTTCTATTATCTCTTTAAAATATTCTTTCATTTCTGGGCCAGACAACATTCCTATTTGTCTACTTAAGGAATGCTGTTCTTCTTTAGTTGCTCCGTTGCATAAGCTTTTTTATTTATCCCTCGAAACTTCAATCTTTCCATATCTTTGGAAAGAATCTTATATCATTCCCCTTCACAAAAAGGTGGTAAATCTGATATTTCTAACTACAGAGGCATTGCAAAGCTATCAGCCATTCCTAAATTATTTGAAAAAATCCTTGTTTCTTCTTTGCAGCACCTCTGTTAATCGATAATTTCTCCTGCACAACACGGCTTTATTAAGGGTCGGTCTACTACGACCAACTTGCTTGAATTTACCTCCCTGGTAAATGATGCATTTTCAGAGAAAAAGCAAACTGATGTCATTTACACTGACTTCAGTAAAGCAGATGATGCTAAGCTTTTTTTTTCATACACGGATCCCCTGTTTCACAATCGTCTGCAAGAGTTTCATCTCAATTGTTCAAAGTGTATTTTTATGACATTTAGTCATTCTAGGCCCTACTAAGGTTCTTATACGATTGACAATATCCCTTTGCAACGTATAAAAACTGTAAAGGATCTTGGAGTTTTGTTTGACTGCAAATTATGCTTCAATTTGCACATCTCCACTATAGTTAATGATGCCAAAGGAGTACTTGGTTTCATTAAACGTTGGTCACAAGAATTTAACGATCCTTTCACCGCTAAAGCAATTCTTGCTTTTCGCCTGAAATCCTAAAATCCTCACTTTTCGAATATTTTTCGTTAAATCCCTTACCTAACTAATACTAATAACCTGTTATATTTCTTCAAATACCCAAACATTCATACTCTTACTAATAACAACATTAATCTTTATGGATCTGATTGGGGTTTTCTGGGTTTCCACAATCCGTGCATCAAATGTTGGATCATTTTTAATTTTTGCTTACCCCAGTTCTAATTAATTATAATTTTTCTTTACAGTCAATATTTATATTTAATATTAATTTTATTTTGATTCTTAACTTAATTTTATATTTAACATTTTTTTTTGCCGACTGATCGTGCATAAATAAATAAAAAAAATATATAAAATAGCTTAAATTAATGTTTACTAAAATAGTTAAATGGTAATATATTTTGCAAAGTAATTTTCACTGAAAAGAAACAACATATATAAAATTATGCGGTAAATATTTATTTAAAATTACATTTTCTTAATATTATAATTAAATTACCTGCGATGTCCATCTATTTGTCTGTTTGTTGCTTTCTGTAATTAAAGGGTTTAAATCTTATTTAATTAAGTTATATTTATAATTATATTTAAATTTTTTAAAAACAATTTAAACTTACCTTTTCCGAATATGCGCAGTGCGCACATGTTGTTTACAAGTCGCGTGTTCACATAGTACTGCAGAGCAAACAAAACGAGAAAATAAATACACATATACACAAAAAGAAGGTGATCGCGTATTTTCGAATCAACGACAACTTGAAAGAAAGAAAGAGAGAGACATAGAACAAAGCAGAAGTGCAAACTTTCTAAGTTGAGTCCGAATTTTGTGTGGAATAGAGCAGTGACGGCTTCCGCGATACTTCGAGAGCCGTGGCTGACATTGTCAAAGGAAATTTTGGCTGTAAATAAATGGGAAATAGAGTATGGGGAAAAATATGTGGATATGAGCAGTGAACGCCTCCGGTAACCGGAATGTTTGTGCTTCGTTGTGTCAAGTCGTGTTTTACCAGTGCTCTGTCAAAGTGATCGTTACTTACTAACAAAATCGGTATTTGGCAATTGTTTTATGTGAAATTCTACTGCATGTTCATTTGTGTTATTTACGCTAATTATTTGTCTACCTCACACTGAGTGTTTTGTGTTTTACAATTACATTTAATTGTGTTTTGTACATAATTGTGCTTGTAACTGTGCTTTTTGTTTTTGTAAACAAATCTATTGTGCTTTTATTCATTCGCTCTCTTGCTCTCATTTCTTTTCCCGCGCGTCTGCTTGTGTAATCTGCGCTCAACAGTCTTTGTTTTTGTACTGTCTTGTGCTTTGGTATCTTGCTTTGGTGCTGCATTAACTTTGTTGCTGTTTAGCCTACGATCTCACGGCTGATTTTTGTTTACTCTCTCTATTTCTTGAGCAGTGATTATCTGTTTATACCATACTTTTTTTTGAGTATATTAGTTTTTCAAAAATGTCTGTCTGTTGCATTAAAAACTGCAAATGCGAAAATGATGCTAAGGCTGAATATATTTATTGTGGGATGTGCGATAATCTAGCACATGTTAAATGTGCTGGTTTCACCATGAGAGTCAAGGACTATATTTCTAACAAGTCCGGTCTGACATGGTGCTGTGAGTCTTGTCGTGAGTCCGAATTGAATATGAGTAAGTTCATGAGGCATACAAGGCTGGGTTTTAATACTCTATACAAAGCGTTTAGTAAACTTCAATGCGAGTTTCAATCCATGGAAGATAAATTTAATAGTATTAAATTTGAAGATGAACCTGGCAATAATCTTCTGCCTCAAAATCCAAATATTATGGTCACACCAGCTCGATCTTTAGCTCTTTCTCCAGCTACTCCGACTCAAGTCAATATTGGACAAAAGTTGGAGTATTTTACTCACGCCCCAGCAGGGAGCTCTCACAATGAGTTGGTTACTGAGTCACCAAATAATAATGTTGCCTCTGGTTCCCGATCATTGCAATTACCTATGCCTAATAGTACGGTTGTTAAACCTTTTTCTGCTGTTCCTCCTAGGGGACAAATTTTTCGTCTCTCAGCTTGCTCCTGACACTTCGGTTGATGATGTTAAAGCCTACATCCAAGCCAGGAATATTTCTACTAATATTACTGTGGAAAAGTTTAATTTTAATTACGTAAAGGATATTTCCTCTTTTAAAATAAGTGTATCGGCTGAAGTTTTTGACTGTTTATGTTCAAATAGTTTTTGGCCGAAGGACTTAATTTTTAAAGAGTATTTATCAACAAAAAGAAATCGGCCTCCGATTACACTGCCTCGAAATCCTTCTGGCTCCTCAACTTCCTCTTCTGTGGTGCCAAAAAACTAAATTCCTTCTCTCCTTCTATCCTATCAAAATGTTAGAGGTCTAAATACTAAACTTTCTAAACTATATGTAGATAGTCTATCTTTTAATTTCAATTTAATTGTGCTTACAGAAACTTTACTGACGCCCGAAATACCAGATTCATCTATATTTTTACAGTAGGTACAGCCTGTTTCGATGTGATCGTCTATCAAGAAGGGGATGTGGTGTCCTTATTGCCGTTGATTCCGACCTTTCTTCGGAGCTAGTTCCAATAAACGTTCCCTCAAATATTGAGTTTGTAGCCATTAAAATATCTTTAAATGGTTTCTCCATTTTTACAACCTGCTCATACATTTCGCCGGATTTAGATATGTCTATTTATCACGAGCATCTGCGCGTTATTCGATTGATCTCATCCATGTTATCCAATAATGACATCCTACTGGTATTCGGTGATTTTAATTTACCTAATGTGGTATGGTCGGATTTGCCAAATGTGTTGGTTCCGTTAAGCTCTGATGAATTTATTAATTCACTCCTTGAGCTGTCTTTATCCCAAGTCAACCCGTTTCGAAATTGTAGACACCGTCTTCTTGACCTGATATTTACATCGGACCCCTCTTGTAGTACTATTTCACGTATTGACCCTTTAGTATTTCCTGAAGACCCCTACCATCCTACTCTAGGCTTAGTTTTAGAGTTGCCTGGGTATGAGCCTGTTATTTCAAATCTATCTCGATGTTTCCGAAAAGCTGATTTTTTTTAAATGAATTCTTTAATTTTACAAGCTGACTGGTCGCAACTTTACTCTTGTACAAACATTAACATGGCCACTTCTATTTTTTATGATATCGTGAATTCGCTGTTTGATGAGTGCGTTCCCCGTGAGTTTCCTAGGAGAGCTAATAGACCTCCGTGGTTTTCTCGGGAGCTAACGCGGCTGAAAAATGTGAAGTCGCGATATTATAAAAGGTTTAAGTGTTCGGGATTTCCATCTGATTTCTCCCGCTATGTTACTGCCAGATCACATTTTATTTCTCTTAACTCGCGTCTTTACAATGAATATTTAAATCGTTGTCGCTTACAATTCTCTCAAAATCCCAGACAGTTTTATAACTTTGTAAACATGAAGCGTAAATCTTCTGTATTACCCTCTTCCGTTTCCTATGAAGAATTAAAAGCAAATACTGATCAGACAGCAGGCGATCTGTTTGCTGAATTCTTCCAATCCACTTATACATCTTTTAACTTAGTTTCTAATGTTTATTATCCTTTCACTATACAACGGTCTAATTGCATTTATTTTCCTGTGATCACTGAAAGCTCGTTACTAAACGATCATAATATAATTAAACCTGGTTTCCAACCGGGCCCCGATGGAGTTCCCGGATGTGTACTTCGATACTGTTCTGGTTCTCTATGTAAGCCACTACTTAGATTACTAAGAAGCTGTTTAGTTCTCAACTTCAACACTTATGTAGCTCTATAATTTCACCTTGCCAACACGGTTTTGTGAAATCAAGATCTACTACCACTAACCTTCTGGAACTGTCCTCTCTTGTGATCAGAGGATTTCAAGATAATATGCAAACTGATGTCATTTACACTGACTTCAGTAGGGCTTTTGATTCTGTTAATCTCTTTCTTTTGCTTCATAAACTACATCTTATTGGATTTCCTCATAACCTACTTATTTGGATTTCTGAATATCTTAATTTTTGAACTCAAAAAGTCCTTATTAAAAGCTCGATTTCCTCAGGGTAGCCATCTTGGTCTTTTATTCTTTAACCTTTTTACTAACGATCTCACATTAATCTTTACCCACTCTCATATACTAATGTATGCCGATGATGTGAAGCTATGGTTTTCGTATAATGACATGAATTCCCATCACTTTTTGCAAGCAGATGTCGATTCTTTTTTCGCCTAATGTAATTTAAATTAATTACATCTAAACTGCGCAAAGTGTAAGGTTATGTAATTTTACAGAAGCAGGCCTCATATATTTAACTACACGATCGAACGGATGTGCTTGGAGAGACTAACTCGCTTGAATGATTTTACAGAAGCAGGCCTCATATATTTAACTACACGATCGATCGGATGTGCTAGGATAGACTAACTCTCTTGAATGATTTAGGAATACTCCTTAATCATAAGCTAAAATTTGATCTTCATATCGCTTACACTGTCAATAAGGCTACTCGAGCTCTTGGATTCATTAAACGAACGATTAAACGATGGAATTGGATGACCCTTATACGACTAAAGTACTCTATACTGCTCTTGTTTGTCCTATTTTGGAATACGAATCTTGTGTGTGGTTGCCACAATATTTGGTACACCAAGATTCAATTGAGTCTTTTCAAAAGAAATTTTTTCTTTTTGCTCTTCGTGGCTTCAACTGGCCTCCTACTCTGATGGACTTTTATTGATTAACCTTCCATCTTTCAATTACCGTCTCACTATGCTGAGTGTTAAGTTCATTATCAAATTGCTCTGTAGTATTATTATTAGCCAAATTAACTTGTCAGTTCCTTCTAGGCGTACACTTCATTCCTCTTTCTCTTCACACCTGTACCACTAACTACTCTCTGCATGAACCTTTTCGAGTACTCTGTGCTGATTACAATCGACTTTATCGTGTTTTCTGCTCAGAAGCCTCTCTTCCTACTATTAAATGTCTAATTCTAACATAATATTCTACATAACTTTTCTTATTTTTCTCATTTATTTGATTGGTTTTTTTTTTGGGTTTTCCCCAATCCTGGCAACTAATGTTGGATCAATTATAAACATTTTTTTTTAATTTCTCAGACTTAAATTAATTTAATATAATTTTTTTGTATTCAGTCATATCATAAATTTTTTTTAAGTTTTTTAATTTAATTGTTTATTTAATTTTAATTTGGGTTTATGCATAATTTAAATTTTTGTCGACTGATTTTAGTTGACATTAATAAATAAAAACTAAATATAGCTGCTATAGGACCGAACGTTCAAAACTCAAGTTTTCGTATGAAAAACTTTTATGTTTTGTGACATACCTACACGTATGTTATCTTAACCACTGTCGCAGCTTAAATGAAACACATGCATGACGAGTGCGTGCGATGACTGATCGTGTATTGATAGTGCGATATACGATCAATCGATAATTAATGATAGTTTATTTAGTATTTTATAATTATGTATTTTGTACCGAAAATGAATCTGGTCACTCTCTCTTACTAAGCGAATTGGAAGGAACGCACACGAACATTGTGAAATAAACTTTAATTTAAAATAAAACAAAAAGCTGCCTCAAAATATAATTAACATAGTGGTCCTTCGAGCCGGATCGCTTAGTTAGCAGCCAACACTATAGATTACAGTCCACAAACAAAAGTACACGAGATCAAAAATGTGGCAGTGGAGCGAGTCACAAATTAGCCGCATTGATTCGTGGAAATCGCAATCACTGCGAGACGTTTATTTTGCAATATACCGAAAATTTGTGACAGAAACATTGATTAAGCGACAACTTCGCACATTTGAAGGCTTAAAATATACCAACGCTGCAAAACGAGAACACGAGCAGACAATTTCAAAGGAATTGGGCGAAAACGCATTATTGCGCGTCTGTGAATTCCTTGACATCGGCGTCGGCGAATACGCGGCAAAAAATGAAATGGCGGCAAAAATTGTAAACGCTATATCATTTGTCGGATCCGAAAACTCTGATGGGTCAAATGCAACAATCTTGGAAAAGCAACTGGTAATTCTGGAACAAATAGAAAAAGTGGATGAAGCAAATGTAGACGTCAAGCGAAAAGTGTGCGAACAGGAGGCAAAGCTTTTAAACATGAAACGGATTCTGTCTGAGACGGAAAACAACGCAACTGCAACCACAGAGGCAGACATGGCAATGATGCGCGACGACATTGGTATGGCACACAAAGAATTGGATCTGCTAAAGGCAGAAGAAGAAGCACTTATTAGTAAGAAAAATGTTCTTAAAACTAAAGCTGCACTAACAGAGAGTTCTGCTTGCTCTGAACGATCAAGAAATTCTGTGCGGCATATCGACAATCAGACTCAGCGCACGTCAGAGTGGGTCCGCAACCAACGACAGAAAAATTCCGTAAATGATGCACAAGAAATCGACGATTCAAGTGGTGCAACAATGACGATGGCCAAAATGCTAGCAAGACAAAATTTCAACGGCAAACATCTGGAGTTTGATGGTACATCTGCATTAAACTGGAGACATTTCATCAGCGAGTTCAAGGCAACAAGTGCACAGTGTGGATTTTCTAAAGAGGAAAACGTTCGACGTCTTTCAAAAGCACTCAAGGGAGCTGCGAGAGATAAAGTGTCACTGCTCTTGATCTCCGCAAAGGATCCTGATAAAATTATATCAATTTTAGACAAGGCTTATGGTGGACCAGAAAATGTAGCTCTGGAGTTGATGTCAAAGGCAAGCGAGGTGAAATCAGTCAAACAACTGGCTGATTTTGAGGAGTATAACTACAGTGTCCAGAATATAAGCTCTGCGTTGGAATACACTGACAACATGCTGATTGACACACAGAGGTTGTTAGCTACGATGATCGGCAAACTGTCTGAAAACTATCTTCGAGAATGGGGCGCATTTCTAAAAGCCGAAAACGTGGTGGCATCTTTTTGTACATTCGAGAAACTGGCAGAATGGTCACAGCAACAAGCTGACTTAATTCAAGATGTCTCATTTTTCAAAAAGGTAATGACGATCAACCAACAGTCATCAGTTGCGGAACAACCAAATGCAATCCAGCTACACAATCAAGAAGATGAGGCGGCAAATCAACCAAAGCCCAAACTCAAGTCAACCTGTTCGATTTGTAGTGAAGAGAAACATTCTCTGAGCAAATGCAATACATTCCTAAAAGCAGATGTTAAGAAGAGATGGGACTTAGCCAATCGCCACAAAGCATGCTACTGTTGCTTGAAATTTCACAAAGGTCAATGCAACGAAAGACAAGTGTGCAAAATTGACAACTGTGAGAAATTTCATAATTCTCTACTACACAAGCGTCTCATACAGCCAAATATCGCACCACCTTCAAACTTCAGCGGATGCGTATCAGAGACTAAAACCAAATCTTTGCTGAAATTGGTACCAATCATAGTACACGGCGAAAAAGGGTCCAAAGAAATTGTCGCATTCCTAGACGAAGGGAGCACATCTACAATCATGGATATGAGTTTGGCACGAGAAGTAGGCATTCAAGGAGATGTAAAACCCTTCTGCTTCAGCTGGACAGGTGGAGTCTACAGATATGAAGCAGATGCGGAATCAGCGAAGATCTGTCTTAGTGGCAAAAACGGCATGAAGCATGATCTTAACGATGTATGGCTTATAAACGACTTAAGCTTACCATCACAACAATTCGACTACAACAGGCTGACGGAACTTGTTCCAAAAAATCTGGTAGACATCAAGAAGCTGCAGGATAAGAAGCCAATGCTGTTGATCGGACAACGGCATGCAAATCTTATTACCACTCGTGCTGTCATTAACGGAGATGAACATCGCCCGATGTTATCCAAAACCAAGCTAGGTTGGGTAATACACGGTCCAGTTCAAACAGATCTAGAAGCAGCACATTTTACTTGTTGCCAAGTAAGCGATGAAAATCTACAACAGATGATCAAACATCAGTTCAGCATTGAGAACTTTGGTGTTTGCACAGTAAAAGTCGACAAAACACAATCATTGGAAGATCAGATGGCAATATATAAGGCGGAATCATCAATTATCCAAAAGGGTAATCATTACGAGGTGAACTTACCATGGAAAGCAGATGACGTCAAACTACCAGACAGCAAACCAATGGCCATTCAACGACTCAAGTGTCTGGAAAGGAAGCTACTACGGGACAACGATACGGCACAGGCGTATCAGAACGAAATTCAGAAACTTTTGGATAAAGACTACGCAGTCCAGCTAGCAGACATGGACGTTCTGAAATCTCCAAAGCTGTGGTATTTGCCACATTTCGCCGTCATCAACCCAAGTAAGCCGGGAAAAGTTCGATTGGTCTTCGACGCAGCGGCTGAGTGCAACGGCACATCTCTCAATAAGAACCTGCTCACTGGGCCAGATTGGTCAACGTCCATAGTCGGAATTCTAATAAGATTTCGGCTATACAAGGTAGCAGTTGTTGCAGATATTCGCGAAATGTTCAACCAAGTACACATTGCGGATAACGACACTGCAGCCCAGAGTTTCCTATGGAGGAATCTAGACCAGAAACGGGAGCCAACAGTATTCCAAATGAAGGCTATGTTGTTTGGAACTACATCGTCACCATTCTTAGCTCAATTCGTGAAGAACTACAACGCTGTAAAATATGAAGAAGAGCACCCCGCTGCAGTGAAAGCTATACTGGAAAATCACTATGTTGACGACTACTTGGATTCCAAACCCAGTGCTGACGAAGTCATCAAGCTGATAACAACAATAATACAAATACATTCTAAAGCTGGATTTGAACTGCGTCAATTCATATCAAACAGTGAGGATGTGATGCACAGCATTCCCGAAAATCTAAGGGCATCCAATGTGGTAGCCATGATCGGGGATAAAACTGACGTACAACAAAAGGTGCTGGGTATGATGTGGGACGCAAAAGGCGACTTCTTCACATACTCAACAGCAACGATGCATAAACTTGCTGGAGATCTTCTAGACGGCAATATTACACCAACAAAAAGAAATGTATTGTCGGCTGTCAACTCGTTATATGATCCTTTGGGTCTCATGACTCCAGTAACCATCAAAGGTAGAATTCTCATGCGAGATGTATGGGAATCTGGAATCGGCTGGGACGATACAATCAAAGGCGACCTTGTAACCAAATGGCAGAATTGGAGGAAGATTTTGAATTCAATCGAAGACACGAAAATTCCAAGATGCTACAGCGGCAATCTACCAAAGGCGGATCGTGTCGAGATTCACATTTTCAATGATGCAAGCGCTAAGGCGTATTCTTCGGCGGCGTACATAAGATGCTGCTACAGATCAGGCGACCAATGGCAGTATGATGTGGCTTTAGTTGCATCAAAGGCAAGAGTATCACCAATTAAACACGTAACCATTCCAAAGTTGGAAACGATGGCAGCGGTATTGGGATGTCGTCTAGCTGAAATGGTCCAAAAAGAACTACAGATCAAACTTGATCAACGATACTTTTGGACAGACTCCCGAACTGTACTTGCTTGGATAAATAGCGACAAACGCATGGAAGTTTTCGTGGCAAACCGAATAGGTGAAATCTGCGAAAAATCTACCAGAGCTGAGTGGCGATGGCTTTCAACAAACGAAAACATTGCTGACATCATAACCCGTGATAATATACCAACACACAAGCTACAGTGGTGGATGACGGGTCCCGAATTTCTGAAGAAGCCAGAGTCTACATGGGAAAATCCAAAGTCAACGGCAGAGTACGGCGATCAAACTGAGATCGTAATGATACTCCAACAAGCGGAGCACCCATTAAACGTATTACTGCAAAGAATCTCGAGTTATAATAAATTGATTCGAAGTACAGCCTGGATTCAGAGATTCATCGTTAATTCGTCAAAACGCACTTCGAGCCAACGTAAGACAGGCGAATTGAACGTGGATGAAATCGAATGGGCAGAGAAGATGTGGTGCAAGGTGGTACAGCAGCAATCCTTTTCAGATGACCTGATCAAGCTGCAAACTGGAAGACCGTCTTCAAAACTACGCCTCTCAAAGTATTGCATCTATCTAGACGCAGACAATATATTGCGTGTGGATAGTAGAATCGAACGTGCGAAAGACATATCGGCATGCACCAAAAAACCAATTGTTTTGGATGGCAAACATACCTACACACGCCTGCTGATTAACAAAATGCACGTGGAAGCACAACACATTGGAACACAAGTAGTGGTACATCGATTCAAGACGTCATATTGGATGCCAAAGCTGAATCGAATCATCAAGACTACACTCAACGCTTGCGTTTGGTGCAAACGCAAAAAAGCAAAGCCACAAGCACCGAAAATGGGCCTACTACCCGAGGAGAGATTCTTGACCCATAAAAAACCGTTTACAGCAACAGGCGTAGACTATTTTGGGCCATTTTATACCAAGGACGGCAGAGGAACCCGAGCGTCAAAGAACTTTCGCAAACGATATGGAGTGATCTTCACGTGCTTAACTACTCGAGCGATTAATGTGGAGATAGCACACTCATTGGATACAGATTCCTGCATATTGGCGATCCGCCGGATGATGGCACGACGTGGTCCAGTTAAAATCATTTGGTCGGACAATGGCACAAACATTCGAGGTGCAGCGCGGGAGTTGCAAGAAGCCTTGGAAGAGCTCGACGAAAGCTATATAAAAACATATTTAGCAAATAACAAAATAACTTGGAATTTCATTCCAGCTAATGCGCCTAATTTTGGCGGCTGTTGGGAGCGGCTCGTCGGCTGTTTTAAAAGAGCAATCGAAGCAGTCTTGTCAGCAAACGCAAGTCCCAACGATGAAACACTACGAACCATATTCATGGAAGCCGAATATCTTGTCAACAGCAGACCATACATACTGGAGTCGGATGATGCTGATGACGAAATTGGTCTGTGCCCAAATGATATTTGCGTTCCACAAAGTTGCGCAATTCATAGTCCGGGGAAATTCCTTGGCATCACTGGTGAGAAGCGCGTATGGAGAGTATCGCAATATCTGGTAGACGCATTCTGGAAACGCTTCATCAAAGAATATCTGCCAACACTAATACATCGTTCAAAATGGCGTCAAGATGTGGACAACTTTAAAGTCGGCGAAATAGTCGTGATGAAAGATAATACCCCACGCGGTGAATGGCCGCTAGGCCGTGTAATGAAAGTATACCCTGGAGAAGATGGAGTTGTACGTGTAGTTGAATTGAAAACGGCAAAAAACACGTATCGTCGCCCGGTTAACCGCCTATGCAGGATCGGAGTTGAGCGCTACGACAAAGATGATCGTGCTGAGACATGGACTCAACACTAGGGGCCGCTGTATGTCGCAGCTTAAATGAAACACATGCATGACGAGTGCGTGCGATGACTGATCGTGTATTGATAGTGCGATATACGATCAATCGATAATTAATGATAGTTTATTTAGTATTTTATAATTATGTATTTTGTACCGAAAATGAATCTGGTCACTCTCTCTTACTAAGCGAATTGGAAGGAACGCACACGAACATTGTGAAATAAACTTTAATTTAAAATAAAACAAAAAGCTGCCTCAAAATATAATTAACAACCACTTTAATTGAATATGAATTTAAGTTGGTCTTTCCCATGTAGGCCTACGTTCTGGTAAGCAGACCTTGACAAACAACCAAACTTAATAGATGTTGCTGCAACAAAATATATCCTACGCAATGTGATAAGCACTGATACACTTTCGGATCTTTCAACCGACCACTCACCCGTCTTAGTATTAAATCAACTCTAATGGCCGGAATTTGTAGAATATCCTAATATAATCACAACACAAGAACTATATGTTAATTCTTAAGGTCAGTTTCGAGTTGACCAGAAATTTTCGCCGGCAAATAATTGTCTATGGAATAGTTGTCAAATTCTTCATCTCTTGCGGCACCAAAATTTTTATTAGGGGATTAGACCACCAGAACGTTTTCTGGGCTACTCTATACGGGCCTTAAATCTTACCGGGCAGTTCAACAACTAAGCGGACATCGACTGCTGTGTTGATTTAATAGAATCTGTACTCGCTGCAGCAGCTAAAATCTCTGCTCCACAAAACGCGAATGTGCAGACAAATATTCGCAAAATTAATTTTCAAGTAGAACATTTTGTTCTGGAATGACGTTTGCGAATTGAATGGCAGTCCCAGAAGCTTCACGCACAGCTCTTAACCGAGAACAATCAGATACCCAACGTCGCTACATTGAGCAATTATCGCTATCCAGTACAAAGAATCCTTTGTGAAGGTCTCACCCAACACTAAACGCGCCGATAGAAACAGTAACATCTTGTTCAACTCATACTCCAGGCGAACATAATTGCAAAAGTCATAAAAGATCAGAACAAACCAAAGAAATGTCAAGGCTGTGATCTAATAACTAAAAAAAATTAGGTATGTTCCTATCTGGGGGTCTCACTATGCTCACTATATGGATTTGGAGTCGCTTAATTCGAATCCGAAGCCAGTTTTTTTTTTCAGCACGTCAGGCTTTCGAAATAATCCCAAAAAACAATATGGCGGACACGTTTTTGAAAAATTCATCGGATTCGTTACAAACTCGTTACCCGAGGTTTTTTGGGGTCGCTGATCACGAATTGCATGGGCAGCGGGCAGAGTATATATATTTATAAATTTCGCTTTCAAAAAATGTTATTTTGATTTACATATAGCAGTGTTTGGTCAGGCGACGGACTAAGTAACTAGATAGTGCAGAGTATGGTGTGTTAGACCAGAAAAGGCAAGAATTTATTTTTAATTTAATTTTTTTAATACTATTTTAAATTCAACGATGTTTTACAATTTGGTGAAAATCGGGTTACTGTATAATATAGCTGCCATAGGAACAATCGGGTTTACATTAAGCTTCAGTATGAATAATTTTTTTGTTTTCTGCCAAATCTAAAATGTTTCCAAATTGCAGGGGCAGCTGGCAGCGTTAATATAGTTATTGGTTTCTCCTTCAAAAAATTATATATTATATACATTATAAATATAGTAGCTACTATATTTGCTACTATTTTTGATATATATATATATATATATTTGCTACTATAACACTCAGCTGGAAATTTTCAACAAAAAATTTTAAAATCTTCTTAAATAATTATTTATTTAATTGATAGCTGATTATAATTGCTGCTTACGAACGCTGAAAAAACATAGCCTGATTTGAATATGTGTCATTTAGCAAGTACTGATTACTGATCCATCAGAAGTAGAGAAGAAATTACTGATTAAAAACCTGCCGAATAGACCCAATGTTGAAAAACGTCCCTTTGCTTTTAAATGACAAACTCCAGTTGAAATGCCTTCACTTCCTATTTAGACCCCATACTTAAAAAAAAGTACAGGGGTCTATTGGGTTTGCTTTAACGAAAATGTGCGTAACAGGCAGAAGGAGGTGTGGCAGACCCTATAAACTATATATATTCGTGATCAGCATCAATAGCCAAGTCGATATAGCAATGTCCGTCTGTCTGTCCGTCCGTCTGTATGAACACCTGGATCTCAGACTCTATAAGAGCTAGCGACACCAAACTTGCTATGTAGGTTTCTCTATATTGCAAGCAGATCAAGTTTGTTTCAAAATTCGGCCACGCCCCCTTTGTCGCCCACAAATCGAAAAACAAAATTTGATATCCAAATTATAAGAATTTAAAAACTAATGACACCAAACTTAGTATGTATATTCCTCTATATTGCAGGCATATCAAGTTTGATTCTTTTTTGGATCGGACCACTATATCATATAGCTGCCATATGACCGATCGGGCGAAAATCTAGTCTTAGTATGAAAAACTTTTTTATTTTATGAGATATCTTAACCAAACAAATACAGTATGCAAATAACTTGGTTTTATATATCCTGTCCAAAGTTGAAAAAAGTAGTCGAAAATGTATTACAACTCTCTGCAACAGCGTCAAGCGAGCAAAATATTTTTTAATTTTTGTAGTCTTTTCTATTTCCATAGTAAGTACGGGGTCTCCGACAGTCGAGTATGCTCGACTGTAGCAACGCGAGCGAAGCGAGCAGTGAGTGGAGCCCCTAATTATACCCGTTACTTATAAAAAATAAGTATAAGGGTATATTGTGTTCGTTGGAATGTGCGTAACAGGCAGAAGGAGGCATCTCCGACCCCATAAAGTATATATATTCTTGATCAGCATCAATAGCCGAGTCGATATAGCCATGTGTGTCTGTCCGTCTGTCTGTCCGTGTGAGCGCCTAGATCTCAGAGACCATAAGAGATAGAGTAACCAAACTTTCACACGTAGATCACAAATGCGTTGGAGCAGGTCAAGTTTGTTTTAAATTTTGGACCCGCCTTCTTCCACGCCCGTAATTCGCGAAAAACTGGTCATCCGTCTGTATAAGCACAAGGATCTTAGAGACTATAAGAGATAGAATAACCAAATTTGTCACACAGATTTCCATATACCTCACGCAGATCAAGTTTGTTTCAAATTTAAGCCACGCCCCCCTCCGCCCCCGCAAATCGCGAAAAACCACCTCACCCACAATTTTTTATATAATACGTATTTTTTGGTAATAACCGATATCTGTTATTATTATCTATTATCCCACTGAATCGCAACAAGATCGGACAAGTAGAACAGCAGTTATTGCGTGCCTAAGTTGTTGAATCAACAGGTTCCCCCTAGAGTATGCGATAGTTTTTGTATTGTTAAACCTTATTAGAATGCTTCAAATTCTCAACTAGTTCTGGCAACGCAAATATGACATTAGGATTGAATCGCTAATGTATTGAAATAAGTAACGGGTATCCTATGGTCGGGGTCTCGACTATAGCCTTTCCCACTTGTTTTTTATTCAATTCTTACATACAAACACGTTAATATGATCGTTATGACACGTTTATATTGTTCACGGTTGTTAGTGATCGATGCGAGCAGGGGGCGAAGCCCCCTAGTATTAATATAAAGTAATATTATGACAAAGTAACGAAATAATAAAATTATTTTTTATTTATAATAGGTTGCAACCGCTTTACGAGAAATGCGACGGGTTGATGAAGAAATGAAAAAGCGGGAGAAGATAATCAGTGAAATTCCCTGCTCGCAATCTAAGGATATTGAGGATTGTGAGAGGTAAGTTAATTGTGTTACGTCTCAGTATACGGCGTGCATTCGAGCTCTATGACCCAAGAGTAGGTCGACTTAGAGTTCAGTTGAGAATTGCTTATGTGTTGTTTTACATTCAAATGCTCATCCCTAAAACCGAATATCTATTCATTCTTACAATTGGAAACTCAGTCGATCCATACAAACTGAGTCGAAAATTCAGTCGATAAAGTGCACATTATAGTGAAGGCATTGCAGTGAGATTATCTTGCTGAGGATATCTTGTGGAGGATTTCGGGCAGCAGGTATTGAGTGAAGGATATCGAAGTGTGTAAATTTGACAAGGATATCTAAGAAAGAATATTGGTGCAAGAATGCGAATGTAGAACTGTTAAAGATATTGGAAGATAATGGTGCCTCGATGGATAAGAATGAAGCTAGTTACAGTTGAGAGTTGGTTTCTTGGACAAACTTTTCTACAATTCGCCGTATATAACGATTTAGACAACCATTTTGTCGCGAAACGACGTCTGTATTAACACCTAGATCTCAGAGACATGATAGCAGATCAGTTAAAGGGGTATGTATGTATTCATTAAAATGTATATAACATCTCCGACCCTTTAGTGAATATATTCTTGATCAACAGCCGACTCGATTTAAGCCATGTCCGTCTGTCCGTCCGTGTGAGCGCCTAGATTTAAGAGATAGAGAAACCCAATTTGGCAAACAGATTTCTGTGTACCTCACGCAGATCAAGTTTGATTGAATATTTTAACACGCCTCCGTTCTCTTAAAATACTTGTCCCTTAAACCATAGGAATCGAATATTTATCTGAGGAATTTGGTTCAAGCATGATTTTGGGCTGAAAAACACGAATTTTAAGTTAGTTTGTCAAAAAAAAAGTTCACCTGAAGATGCAAGGTGAAAAAGTTAGATGACCGCATGCAGACGATGTTAGTGGGTTAGCTGAAACATTTTTAATTTATTTTATTAAAAGTTAATTCTCAATTCTTTGGGCAAACAAATAAATATGACCCAGTTGATTTCAATGGCAAAATTCTGTATGCGGATTTTGTGCGTAATTAGATCACAAAGACTTTGAGGATGCTTGCCACTTAAAAAAATGACAACGTCGTCCGTGTTGATTGACGAGCGGTCTGGCTCTAGCGTTGGAAGAGTAGCTCGGGCGCAATAAGTTAATTGTTCAACATGGAACAATTAAAAGATCTCAAATCGAAAAGGTCCCGTAGCAAGCCAAACGAATTTACACTCGACGATATATTGGTATTGTTGGTAAGACTTAATTCAGTTTGGAAGGAATTCGAGTCTCTGGACATATGGTCATTAACGAGAAACTGGATGGGTACTGCATCATTACTACAAGGGTGTGGACGCGCGTAAAGAAGCGTTAACGAAAATCGAGAGATAGGAGGATCGGGAAAACGACAGCATTCAATATGACGCCTCGATTAACGATGCGTGCGATAACACGCTCTTCAGCAACAAAGACACATTTTCTCTGCTTCTGCAAAAACTACAAGAACTCAACAAATGCTTGCCTGAGCAGCAATCAGTAACAACTACAATTTTAAGAGCAAATATAAACAGAATGCTTAAAAATTTAACGAAAATCATAATTAAGCCGTTTGCAGGTGATTATGAGGAGTGAGCTGCATTTTTGAACATATTCAGACTTAGTTCGTAACATGCCAATTTTGGAGGCAGCTTATGAAACTGCATGAAATTGCCTTGTTGAACGGTACAATCGTATAGTAAGCGCTTTGCTGGACACATTCAACTAGCCCAGCACTCATTAGCCACATATTGCAAGTCTGCGTGAAGTAACGGATGGTGCAAGAGAGATTGTACGCGTCAATAGAGACTGCTGGATCATATACTTGGTTTTTACAAAAACGAATGCTGAACCTCGGTTAAAAGTCGTGAAAAATCTCTGTTTTCATTGTCTTAAGACTGGTCATGTTTATCGAAGTGTGAATCAACGTACATTTGCAAAAACTATCACGGGCATCATCAAACGCTGCTCCACGCAAACAGTTCAATTTGGCAGGTCACTCAGCAACACAATGTAAGTACACATCAAGAAGCAACGGTGACTATCAGTACCATTGCACTAGCACAATCGCAAAAACACTTAAGATATTTGCCGGATTTTAACTACAGATTGAAGCTACAGATCGTTAGTGTCAATCGACATCCTACTGGGAAGTATGTATGAACAGTATTCACGGCTCAAAAGATGTTTAACAGCGAAGGAAACAATATTGCCATTTCAACCATTTTATTATTTCAACCATTTTTGAATGTGTCATAACTTTAATAAGAACTGCATAGTCATCATCAGCTGCAACACTGCACACAACGGTCGACATTGATTCTTCTCTAAGAAACTTTTGGGAGCTGCAAAAAGTCAACAACAACATTATAAAGACTCAGATGACGAAGGAGTCGAGCAACACTTTCTCGGCACACACACTATTGTAACTCGAAAAATACGGAAAATCTACAGTTTGCAGATACTTTTCAAGGAGCACTCGTACGTTTCAAAGCTGTTGAACAACGTCTACAACTTAATCCAAAATAACAATCACAATATGTACAGCTTATGCGAGAATATATACAGAGAGCTTGGTCCAATGAATGAATTAACAGCGGAAGAAATCGACATTAGGCTAAAATTCTACTTGTCATTTCACACACTATACGAGCTTAAGAGTTTCCACGGCACGGCATTAAACAGCGCCCTGAGCATTTTCGTACTCAAAATGTACATATTTGTATTCTCCGCAGATTTCGTAAAGATGTATCGACAGATTAGGGTAGCTGCCGAGCACCGCAACTTTAAGCGCACCATATTTGGCCATAAAAGTTCTCAAACAGCTGGCTCAAAACTACGAAAAAAAATTTCCAACAACAGTTATAACTCTAATAGAGGAATTCTACGTAGACGACTTTTAAAACGAAGCAAACACAGAGGATGACCTGTTGCATAAAAGAGACAAGCTCATTAAGCTGTTGGCATGTACTGGAACGGTTTTGGGAAAATGGGTATCAAACACAACAACAACATGTCAGCAAAGGTTTTTCGCATACACTGGCAACCAGAAGAAGACACATTATCATACAATGCCTGTCTATCGTCACAAGCTTATAGTACTAAGTAACAAGTGCTTTCTCTCGTGGCACGAATCTTTGATTCCTTGGGTTTAATCGCACCTGCAGTGGTTCAATTCAAAATAATGTTGCATTGATCTTAACTTTCTACAGCAACTAAGGATTCCACGATTCGTGGACAACAAAGGTAAAGGCATCGAGCTACATTGATTTTCAGAAACTTCCATCAAAGCATCAGCAAGAAGCATGCTTGCTGAAAATCGCATTAAATTCGGTCTATGGTGGAAAGGATCATTGTGGCTGCACTAATGGTAGGCGGCACACAATTTTCTTTTTCTCCTTCCGATATTTCAGTGCAAGAAGAAATTAAAGCTTTGATACAACGCATCTCTTCGTGGACAAAGCTAATTCACATTGTGGGTTGCGCTTTGCGTTTTGTACAACGGATACCATAATCGGCGTGAAGCAAGCTACAAAGGTCTACAGCAGCGGTGGGCACAGAATTTGCAGTCGCGAGCACTACAACAACGTCTACAACAAACACAACTTTTAAAGTCATAATTTAAAGCAAAATGAACACTTTTATGACTCTGTGCGACGCGACGAAAGATCTGTGTGATTGTTGTTGGTTTTGACGAGCCAAATCAATTATACACTAAAAGAAGTTCTAATTAATTTTATTTTGTAAGTCGAACTCTTATTATGTGGTAAAGATCAAAATGCATCAAAACGCATAAAAACTTTTCACCCAGAGTACAAAACGCTACTGAAGTCATAAATTTTAGCAAACTGAACACTTTTATGACGGTCAGCGTCGCAGCCGAAACTCGAGCATTTGCTGTGTGTTTGTTGTTTTGTTTTATTGTGGGTAATAAAAAGTGGTTGTTGTATTGTCAAAAATCGCGAGCAAGCCAATTTACCGTTTCGAGCAGCGCGAGCAAAGGCTTGCCCACCGCTGGTCTACAGAATTCAGATTCGACGAAATTCAAGCGGCGCGCATCGACAACTGTACAAATCACATCAGCATCACTCGCAGCTCATCAATCTTGATCCAATGGCTTGCAAGGATGGGTTTCTCAAGTCGGCGGTCGATTGGGAAACACAATTGCCAGCAGATGTCAAGTATTCAATTGTGCTGCTAAAATCACACCGCATATCCATTGATTCTAGGGCATGAGCACTGGACTAACTTGAACCCCGATGTATCTGCATTGTTTTTGATTTCTTGTCAAAGGTATTGGACATTCGGAGCACGTAATCGCAACGACATGAAGTCTGGCTAACGACGAAATAAAATGGATTTTCATCCCATCTTTACACCACATTAGGGAGGCAAATGGGAGTCGTCAGTGCGATCTGTCATTGGCAATACATTTCTAACGATCGAACAGATGAACACATTATTGGCACAGATCAGCGCTATGATTAACTCGCGACCTATATGTTACTCTTCGTATACCGATATCACCTATCTGGCACCCGTACTTTCTCATCGGCCGTCCATTCACAACTGTTCCCAAAGGTGATCTCAGTGATGTACCCATCAATAGATTTGACTATTAGTAGCATCGAAAATCTATGTTCTAAGGCAGCGGTGGGCACAGAATTTGCAGTCGAGAGCACTACAACAACATCTACAACAAACACAACTTCTGAGCAGCGCGAGCAAGGGCTTGCCCACCACTGATCTATATATATATTTTCTATTTACATTTGTTTGTACTAGAGATTGTCCTGTTGTAGCAAGCAGTGGCAACTTAATGCAGAGGATGGTCTGTTAGATTCAGAAGCAGCAGCTCCGGTTTCGAATCTTGGTTGATCATGGCTTTTTTCAAATCGAGTTGACAAAACAAAGATATACATTTATTTGAGATGCGCGCAATAGTGCAGAGGATGGTGTGTTAGTCCAAACTGCTGGAAAGCGCGGGTTCATCTCCCACACCAGGCAAAATTTGTTTTCTATTTTTTTATACCCGTTACTTATAAAAAATAAGTATAAGGGTATATTGTGCTCGTTGGAATGTGCGTAACAGGCAGAAGGAGGCATCTCCGACTCCATAAAGTATATATATTCTTGATCAGCATCAATAGCCGAGTCGATATAGCCATGTGTGTCTGTCCGTCTGTCTGTCCGTGTGAGCGCCTAGATCTCAGAGACCATAAGAGATAGAGTAACCAAACTTTCACACGCAGATCACAAAGGCGTTGGAGCAGGTCAAGTTTGTTTCAAATTAAAGCCACGCCCCCTCCGCCCCCGCAAATAGCGAAAAACCGTCTGAACAAAGAAATCTCAGAGACTAAAAGAGAGAGTAACCAAGTTTGGCACACAGATTTATATATACCTAACGCAGAACAAGTTTGTTTCAAATTTAATCCACCCGCCCCTCCGCCTCTGCAAATCGCGAAAAACCACCACACCCACAGTTTTCAAGATAGTACGTTTTTTGTGATTATTAGCGTTATCTATTAGCATTATCTATCATCCCACTGAATCGCATTAAGATCGGACATGTAGAACGACAGTTATGACGAATTAAAGTTTTCAGATCAAAACAAGTATTTTCTTTAAAGTACTTTTCAATATATTAAAGTAAGTAACGGGTATCATATGGTCGGGATCTCGACTATAGCCTTTCCCGCTTGTTTTTACTAAATTTTATTAATATTTTTTAATTTAAAGATTTTTTACAATTATACATTACAATTACACTATATAATATAGCTGCTAAAGGAACAATCGGGTTCACATTAGTCTTTAGTATGAATATTGTTTATGTTTTGTAAGATATCTCAACCAAAGACACAGATTCGCTTTTGCACGCCAAGTCTCAAGTTTTTCTGTCAAATCTAGAATTTTCCCGCTAGATCTGGCTTTTTCCCAGAGTCAAATTGCAGGGGCAGCTGGCCCTAATAATTATAATATAATTATTCGTTTCTCTTTCAAAAAATGTTATATATTAGATACATTTTTTGCTACTTGTAACATTCAGCAGGAAATTTCCAACAACCAAAAATTTTAAATTCTTCTCAAATAACTAATAACTGATAATAATTGAAAAGAAGTTTATTCAATAAAAATACAGGAAGTGGTCCTCCTTTTCACGTTTCAATTTCGCGAGCGAAGTGAGCCGACATCTCGCGAAATTCACAACCCGTTTTGTACCCTTCCTATTGGATTGCGCTATTTTTCTTAGCTTTGATTCTTTGCAAATTTTAGCTCGCCGTTATATGTTTTAAACTGTAATAATTGTTCTTATCACAAATTTTGTTTCGAATGTTTATTTATAAATATAGACATGTCCAATATGTGACTTTAAACATTATTTTCCTGTTTTGCAGATTAAATTGCAGAAAAATTGTTTGATATCAATGAGCGCTAGGCTAAAAAATATTTGTTTTTACCTCTAAAATACACTTGCAAAATTTAAGCCCGATCGGAGATCATTTGATGAAAGATCAGCAGTGCTGACTCAGCACATGGAATGTGTAATTAGAAATATAGTTATTGTATGGAACACTTTTTTATTTCTATAGATATCTTAACCAGAATCACAGATTGTATGTTTGGGACGGTCTGTTACTGCCTGACCCAATTTGGTCATAATCGAATTCCTATATTGCCGATGGAACAATCGGGTTCAAATTAACATTTAGTATGAAAAACTTTTTTGTTTCCTTAGATATCTCAACCAAACTGACAGATTGTGTATTTGTGGCTGCCATTTACACCCTGATAAAATTTTGTAAAACTCGAACTACTATATCATATAGCTTTCATAGGAACAATCGCTCGGAAAACGAGCTATGTGACAAACATTTTTGGTTTCTCAACGTATCTCAAACTTGCTAGTAACAATTCGCTCATTTACAAGAAAAGTGGCATATGTAAAAAAATACGAATTTTGAGCTAATGATGCAAAAATGTTTGTTATGTAATAATCTATGTTGTGTCAAAATTTTATTATCATAGCTTTAATACACTGCGTGAGAGACTTACGGCAAGGGAATACTTTAAATGCGTTTATCTCGAAATGCCATTTTTTGAGATATGTCAATCTTCGTGTAAGTAAACGAAATGTTCTATACGTTTTGGCCCAATTTATTTAAAATCGAACTACTATATCTTATAACATCAATACATTCGGGCTCAAATTTTGCAAGTCGCCCGTCGTTCATTAATATCGCAAACTCGAAAAACACCATACCAGCCGCGGCCAGGCTACTAATTATAAATGGGTTTTTAATAAATATTTTTGCTTGTATAATCATTTCAGATTAGTACAAACGGAAATAACGGTGTTAGCGAATATGGCAGAAAACCTAAATTCCTCACGGGGTAAATCAATTGTTGAAGAAGATATTCCAGAAATTATATCAACAGAAGATCGTAATTTGCAAAATTTAGACACTGTCGATTTAGACAACCTATTTGCATTTTTGACGGAGGCTACGAATACTCCACACAATCCACTTATTGAAGAAATTAATAGTAAAATGAGTGATCTGGTTCAGGATCTTGATAACGAGGTGAGTTTACTTATTCTGGAACTTAATAATATCTTAACTTGGAGACGTAAAGAAAAGGCATATACAATTGAAAACTAAATATTTTTTTTTATTTGTTACCAGTCTTAGCTTATTTCATATTAGGTACAGAGTCTCCGACAGTCGAGTAGCACTGCGAGTAAAGCAAACACGGGGCGGAGCCCCCTAGTTATTAATAAAAAGAAATCTGAACTTTATTATTTGTTTTTTTTTTTTCAGATTGAAGTTTGTCTTCAAGCGGACTCCGCGAATCACATTGATGATCAAGAAAAAATTATTTCTAATGGAATTGCTTCTCTTCCCGAGTCAACTGATCGATCACTGTCGTTCTCTGTGGATGTCAATATCAACAACGGTCGGAAGCAACAATATTCTGAACCCATATATGAAGCGTTGTCAAATATAGACGGGAGCAAACCAACACACGAAATAATAAGTGACTTTGAAAAAACTAGTAATGACTCCAAATTTAGTTTAGGCCTAGGACAAAAGGAAACAACGACTCCAAATGCTCAAAATGATCGTGAACAAAGACGTAAATTTAGAGTGGAAAAAAAACTTCAGGAAATGCATCAACTCGATATCAAAAAGGAAGTGTTAAATAATGATTCTAGTTATAATTTACTGGAATTTGCAGAAAACTTCTTTAATGAACATGAACGTTTGATAGACGGAACCTTAATTTCGACATTAACAAGAAAAGGAAAAAAAGTTTTGGATATAATGCCAAAACATGAAATGATCACTTTTACTAGATCTGAAAAAATTCCAACATCTCACATTCATATGTATGATCCAGAAAATATAGTATTATCCTGTAACATATTCAGAGTAAGTATATCTTAATATTGTACACCTGGAATATATTAACTTTATGCATATTAAAGAGTGGCATATCCTATAAAGCTTAACGTTTTCAATTTAAAATCACCTTTAAGTAAAAAAAATTTCTATTGACTCTCAAGATAAATTTCGAATATTTCTCCATCATTTGCTCAAAAATCGTGTTTTAAATTTTTGAAAGTTTGGAAGTAAGTCAGCCATATTTAAGATACGCTCGGGTCGTATAAGCATAACATACAACTGTCATAGTAACCGACAAAGGAACAACATCTTATGGTGCGATAACACTAGCTGACTTTGTGGACTAAAAAAAATGCTTGTCAACTTATTTTACATGTTAATGCAAGCTCAATGCAAGGGCTAGCAACGGGTTGGGGATAAAGTTGACAACAATATTCGTTGCCGCTTACGTTGCCGATGCCGTGGAGTCAACAACGATATTGTGTGTGAATCTAACGTACTTTAATGTGTAAAACTAAAAAAAAACATACGTATGTACACCAGAGAGCTGCATCGGGTATGTTCGAGTATGTTCGAACATCAGTGCGACGCAACGTGTTCGATCGAGTCACGGGTCTCTTTGTTTTCGAACGAGTCACGGGTATGATTCGTTTTGCTTACGGACAATTCGGGTCGAGTAGCGTTCGAGTCGTATGACTCGTACCCGTTCGTGACCGTTCGAGTATGACCGAAAGCGACAGTGTTGCTTTTGTATTTTTTTTTTCTGCTTGTACAATGTACATGCATGTACATACATAAGTATTTATATTTCTGTAAATGAATTTATATTATAAACGCAATTATGTACACACATTTTAATAAAATATTTATATATATTTATTTATATTTATTATATATTTAATATCAACTTAGAAAAGTTGATTAAAATGAAAATAAAATTATGAAAAATGTCTTTTAAAAATAAAAATTTAAGCATTAAACATAAAAAAAATTTTTAATTTTAGAGCAGCGGTGGGCTTGCCTGCGATTTTTGACAATACAATAAGAACTTTTGACGCTGCGCGCAAATTTTTTATGACCCCCAATAAAACAAAACAACAAACACACAGCAAATTCTCGAGTTTCGGCTGCGACGCGTACTGTCATAAAAGTGTTCATTTCACTTCAGTATCGTTTTGTACACTGTGTGAAAAGTTTTGATGCGTTTTAATACGTTTTGATCTTAACCACATAATAAGCGTTCGACTTACAAAAAAAAATTTATTAAAATTTCTTTTAGTGTATAATTGTTTGTCTTTCGTCGCGGCGCACAGAGTCATACATTTTTAAACACATAAATACATATTATTGTAAGCGCAAACGCCGCTGCGTGCGCGCTCTGTGTCGCACATTTTCTGAACGAATCAACTCGAGTATGACTCGATGACCGTTTGAAGAAAACGGGTATTGCATCAAATGAAATCAGCCAGCAAGTTCGGTCATGACTCGTGACTCGTTCGAAATGAACAAATCACAACGGGTAAGAGTCAGCGTTCGAGCCTGATCAAAAATCTCTAACCCGTTGCAGTTCTCTGATGTACACTGAGGTTGGGATAGATTCAAGTACAATACTTGGGTTTTCGTTAACGTTTGAAATTTGATATAAGTTTACATTATTTGGATTTTCGTTAACGTTTGAAATTTTATATGTTTGTGGGGTTGTTTCTGTTTGTTTCTTATAATTAACAATAATTTTGTGTGGTATGCTTTTATACTTATAGCTAAAATATAGTATTAGTGTGATTTCAATAATTAAAAGTGTGGTTAATGTAATGATTTGAAATGTATATAATCATATCTTCAAAAAGTTCAAAACTGATGACATAAACTTATGTTAAGTTTTATTTTGAGCGAAAAAAATAAAAATCATTTATAATCAATATTTTCAAGTTTTATTTTTTTGATTAAAAATAACCCTAATTTTTGAGTTCTATTTTTTTTTGATAAAAAATTATCATTATTTTTGAGTTTTATTTTTTTTGATCCAAAATAATCATTATTTGTGAGTTTTATTTCTTTTGATCACGAATAATTATTACTGTTGAAGAAAATCTTAAAAATCCGAATTTTAAAAATCATAGCAGAAATGCAAAGATTGTACAAAACTAAAGATTTTTGTGTAGTTAGTTTTTTTCTACGTCCATTAAAAGTGATTTTTGTATTAAAAAAATAAAAATCTATAACATATTTTTCTCTAAAGTTGAAAGTTTCTGGAGTTAGTTCAAATGCTAGTTTTGTGTCGCTATGTTCTGATTTGGCAATGTTACAAATTTGCTCTGCTAATCTGGATAGAAGTAATTTTCTTTGAAAATTGGGTGCTATAACTCTTTATGTGATTTACCGAAGAATTCTTTTAATTCTGCATACGTTTGAATATCTGTTAACATTTTGTTTAATTTCATTACTTTTGTTAAATTATTTGGACTTATTATTTCTATGAAAGCGGTTTGAAATGTGAGCAAATCTGATTCGTTATCAAAGTATATTACGCTTTTCTTTGTACATAGATATTCTTTAATTAATTCTTCTATTATATTTGTCTGTTGTAATAGTTAATTGGTCTTTCTTTTAATTGAAATATAATTCTGAATATCTTCTTGTGCGCTATGCACTGTTGCTGCCATACTGTTGGGAATTTCTCCTAATAAATATTCTTCTAGTTTAATTCGTGATAAAGCATCTGCGACATAATTCTCATTTCCTGGGACATACTTAAGTTGATAATCAAATTTATTGAGTCTTATTTTCCATCGCTGTAATTTCATATTAGGTTCTTTGACATTGTTTAACCAAACTGAAGGTTTGTGGTCACTGCGAATATCAAAGTTTCTCCCGAAAAGATAGAATCTGAAATATTTGGTGTTCCAAACAATTGCTAAAAGTTCTTTTTCGATTCAGAGCATCTTATTTCATGTTCGTTTAATGTTCGGCTTGCGTAACATATGGGTTTATGGTCTTGAGATAGTACTGCTCTTATAGCAATATTGCATCCATCTGTAGTTAATGAAAACGGCTTTTCAAAATTTGGGTAAATTAATATTGGGTCCGAAATTATAATCATGTTTAATTTTTCAAATGCTAAAATGTAATCTTTATTCTTTATGTCAATTACTGCATTTATCTTTAGTTTCAATAGCATGGGCTATACGTAGATTGCAAAGTTTGGAATAAATTTTCCATAGCACCCGCAAAGTCCTAAGAATGATTTTATTTCTTTTGTTGTTTTCGGTATTGGATATTTTTGAATACCATCAACTTTTATTGGGTTCGGTTTTATACCCTCGGTTGTTATTATATGCCCAAGGAATTCAGTTTCATTTTTCATGAATTCTCATTTATCTGTAATTTGTAATGTAATTTTAAATTGGCTTCTCAAAGAAATTTTGGGGATACAAATATTTTCGTCCCTAGACTTTTACCTCGTGTCGAGGTTTTTTTGTGGGATATCAGAAATTTTTGCAATTGCTTTTGTTTTTGACATTGTAACTTTATCATTAATGCAAGCAGATAGTAAAATATATAACTAAGGGACTTCGCTTCGCTTGCGTTGCTACTGTCTACTTTTCATACTAAGACTTGGATTTCGCCCGATCGGTCCTATGTTAACTATATGATACAGTGGTTCGATTACCGATTACCAACTTCGGTCAGGATGTATAAAACTAACTTAAATACATATTCTATCGATTTGGTTAAAATATTTCATAAAACAAAAAAGTTTTTCATACAAAAGCCTAATTTTGACCGGATCGGTCCTCTGACAACTATATGATATAGTGGTCCGACTTAAACCAACTTTGGTCATGATATAAAAAACCATGTTAAATGCATATTTTATTAGTTTGGTTGAGATTTATCTTTAAACAAAAAAGTTTTTCACAATAATTATTAAGGGCCGTTTTCTCATCTTAATTTTAAGGCCTACTTTGCCCATAGGGAACTTTACTTTAAATGTAGGCTTTAACTTTTTTCGTTCTCTCATCTTGATTTTAAAGTCACATTAGAATTGTGACTAAGTTGGTTTAAAACAAGTCGGACGGTGCTACAGTCGAGCATACTCGACTGTCGGAGACCCCGTACTTACTATCCAAAAGCAGCCACTGCTAAAAATTAAATAATATTTAAAATAAACTTAAAATAACCATTTATCTAATTAAGTTACACTCGTTAAATCGCAAAGTCAATTTCAAAATCATTGGAAGACAACGCGCAAAAAAGAATTGAAGAAGAGCCAATGTAAAGTCAAATAGACATACATATGCGTAAAGCATTAGGGAGAGCGAGACAGCCATATACACAATTCTAAGATCTGTTAAGTGCTCACATACATACAAAAGAAGTTTCTAGCTTAACATTATTATTTGGTATTGTGAAGTATATGTAAAACATTAACAGAGATAAAACTAAAACTACACGTTTAACATGTAAAATGTTGTAATAAATAAATTAACCAACACTTAATTTATATAGTAACATAATTGAAGCCCAAAATTTAGTTAAATAATATATTTGAATCAAAAGAAATTAAAAGATAAATTTATTAAAAACATGAATTTACATAGTAAATGTAAATAACATTAAATTTGCATAGCATTCTAACACAACATTTATATAATTGCAAATATAACATTATTTAAATAAAATGATTTAACAGATATTCGATGCTTAATATGTCAATACAACATTATTAGATAATAATTTAAAAAAAAAGTTTTAAAATTAAATAATACAAAAAAATTAAAAATAGCAGAAAAATCACCTTAGAAAAAATTGTGCCAGCCGTGAGTCGAACACGCAAAAAAAAATGTTGTTGGAGTCGGGAATCGAACCCACGACCTAGTTTTAAATGAAAGTTTAAAACTTCGGTGGCTCAACCCATTGAGCCACACATCGCATTGCGTGCAAGTCGCCAAATTTTTATATTGGTTTTACAGGACTCTATTTCATAATTTTAAAAACGTTTGTTAACATTAAATGTTATCATATCATTAATAAATACAAATTTAATTTCAATGAAAAATGATTGAATTAACAAACATATGTCCCTGCCAGGGTTTGAACTCATGATCGGATGACTAATCAATAGCACGAACGCTGCGACTCGGCACACTACGCCACAGAAGCCGATTATGTATAGGAGTCCAACTTTTTATATAAAGTTGTAAAAAAAGTCTTGCGGCATTTTTATTGAATTTTCAATTGTTCATAAAGTTGGTTATAATAATGCGATTTAAGTCAAATATGCGCCGTTTTGTTCGATTACGAGTTCCCAACGAGATGCCAACTTCATAATGCCCCTCTTATAGAAGCTCGCTTCCCTATTGTTTCTTTCGATCAATTCAGCGATTTTATCGCAATTTTCGACGACAGGCCTTCCGGACCGTGGCGCATCTTCGATCACCTCTGCACCAGAACGAAAACGTTGAAACCATCGTTGTGCGGTGGAAATGGAAACTGTATCGGGTCCATAAACTGCACAAATTTTATTGGCAGCATGAGATGCATTTTTGCCTTTATCGTAGTAGTACTGTAAAATATGCCGTATTTTCTATTTATTTTGCTCCATGTTTGCGACGCTATAACTCACGAACGACTAAAAACAAACAACAATAAAAAAATAAAAAATAACACGTGTTAGCGGGTGAAAAGAGCTTTCCAAAAAGCTCTAGCGTGAACCGATGCGAATACAACTAGATCTACGCGCTTGCAAAGACAAGCTTGCGGAAATACCACAAGACTTATTCACAACCTTATATAATAAGTTTATTAAATTTTCATGTTTTCAAGTTATTCAAATCTTAATTGCTGCCAACGCTCCATCATCGAAACCGCAAAATTTATTATTTGATTATCTTGGTTATTTACTGTCCGATCGGAATGAAATTTTCATCAAAAATCTATGACACTTTACTCTTCGTCTGCGAATCTTGAATCTCTAGCTTTTAAATTGCCCTTATAATTTGGATATGAAATTTTCTATGTCAATTTTAGGGGGGTAAAGGGGGCGTGGCCGAATTCTGAAACAAACTTGATCTGCTTGCAATATAGAGGAACCTACATACCAATTTTGGTGTCTCTAGCATTTAAACTGCTCTTTTAATATGGATATGAAATTTTCTATGTCGATTTTTGGGCGATAAAGGGGGCGTGGCCGATATCTGAAACAAACTTGATCTACTTACAATATAGAGGAACCTACATACCAATTTTGGTGTCTTTAGCTCTTATAGTCTCTGAGATCTAAGTGTTCTTACAATCGTCAGGACAGCAGAACGTCAGGATAGACGGACAGACGGACATTGCTATATCGACTCGGCTATTGATGCTGATCAAGAATATATATAGTTTATGGGGTCTGTCCCGCCTCCTTCGTTAAAACAAACCCAATAGACCCCTGTACTTTTTTTAAGTACGGGGTCTAAAAAAGGGTCACACTTTTTAAAAATGAGCAACACTTGTCGAAAGGCTTGGCGCAAAATTGAAAATCCTGAAATTGTTGTGTGAATTGTGTCTTTATCTCAACAGCTTTGCACTTTTGCATGCGCTCAAACCAATTGTCGAAGCACTTTTTCCACTCCGTTTGAGACACCTCCAAAACATGGTTTTTGAACGCTTCAACGGCATCTTCTGGCGACGAAAATCGTTGACCACGCATTCTTTTCTTGATGTGCGGGAATAAAAAGAAGTCATTGGGTGCCAAGTCGGAGCTGTATGGCGTATGACCCATCAATTCGACGTTGTGGCCGGTCTAAAAGGCGGTGGTTTGAGCCGATATATGAGAGCTCGCATTATCATGGTGAACAATGATTCGTCTTCTCTTGTTCGTTTTTCGAATATCTCTGAAGACTTCAGGCAAACAAATTGTGGTGTACCACTCAGAATTGACCGTCCTACTTTGCTCAAGCGGAACAGTCGCCACATGACCAGATTGGCCGAAGAAACAGGCGACCATTTGCTTTGAAGTGCTTCTTCCACGAACAACTTTCGTTGAATTTGGCTCGTCTTCAAAGACCCACACGGTCGATTGTTGTTTTGTTTCGGGCTCATATGCATAGATCCATGATTCAACACCTGTGACAATCCTATAAACGTCTTTTGAAGCACCGCGATTGTATTTTTTCAACATTTCCTTGCACCAATCGACACGAGCCATTTTTTGAGCGATTGTCAAATCGCTCCCTCTTTTACGGTAAGGTGTTCATGCAATATTGAATGTATGGTGGGGGAAATGCCCAAGGATGCATCTATCTCACGGTATGTCACATAGCGGTCTTGCATTATCGGTTCACGCACGGCATCAATTGTGTCTGGCACAACGGCCGTTTTTGGACGACCTTCACGAAATTCGTCTTGGAGCGAGCGTCGGCAACGATTGAATTCATTATACCAGTTTTTAACAGTGCTATAGGATGGTGCTTCATCGCCATACATAGATTTAAGTTCACCAATGCACTCTTGTCGTGATAATCCAAGTCGAAAGTTGTGAAAAATTATCGCTCGAAAATGTTCACGTGTTAATTCAATTTTTTGGCCGAGATGAATTTTGCAAGTCTCTTTTAATAAAACAATTCACGATCAAATGACAAACCGTTCTGAGTGATGTTATGCTAAAAAATGTCAACTTTTCAACGGAAATGTCAGATTGCAACTGGCAACACTGAGTGTTCCAGGCCAGAAATATATATAGCAGCCCACGTATATATAATATGCGGTAAACGATTTTGAACTCCGTTGCTAACAGCACGGGCGACTTTATCGGGTATTTCGTCCCAAATTGGCTGCGACACATGAAGTGATCCAACTCTTTGTTTTTAAAATTCCTCAATAAGGCCAACATGTCACCCCATATGCATAAGTGCAATAGATTAAGATCCGGAGACGATGGAGGCCATTCATTGCACGTCAATAATTTTGATCCCATATTTTATAGGAAATCAGATATGCAGATATGGCTTTCAAAACCATAACTGATGGGTTTCTAAGGCTTACTTATTAGCCGGAATATTTTACATGCTTGTCACATAGACACGATCATTCTGAGGGTTATGGTTTTTCTGCAGCAGGAATTACTTCTCGTCATATTTCAGCTTGCGTGTCACTGAAAGGTCAAATGCTTTTCTTGCCGCATTTCTTTTACGCTCCGTAAAACCGTGAATACAATTTTTTTTAATGCTTTCATTTTAAGCTAGTTTTTATAAATATTTCTAATAATCTTATTTTTTTTGTTTTGTTCAGACGATATTTAAACTATCTTCTTAGTAAATTGAACTAACAACAAACATAAGAAGAAGAAATAATAACAAGAAATAATAATAATAATCTGTGCCGCTTTTTATAAGCACAGTATCGCTTTTAAAAAGTGCGACATTTATTAGGGCCCACTCTGTAAATAAAAGCAATTAATATTGTAATTGTATTTTGCTGCCACCTGGTATATGTACACTAGGACGGGTCAATTTGTATGGATGAGAAAAACGTTCCCCAAAATCAGAGCTTGCAAGAAAGAGTCGACCCTTTCATACTGTCTGGAGAAAATCTGTTTCATTCGGACAGATCCCAAAACGGTTGAGAGAAAACACACTCAATTGATTTTTATGTCAATAAGGGAATGCTCGAGCAATTACCACTCGGTTCGATTTTATTTCGGTCGGGATTTTCAGAGACCGATTTTCTGAGCTCAATCGAAAATAGGGTCATTTGTGTATGAATTTGTGTTCAAGCAACATCACATCTTGATAAAAAAAAAGAAAAATTTCAAAATCATTAAAAAAAATTTTTAAAATTTAAATTTAAATAAAAATAATAAATTGCGAAGAAAATAAAAAAGTCCACGCATTTTTTCGATTTGATAAAGTCACTAACATATCACTATGTAACGTGTGCGGCGTCAAGTTAATTGGAAAGCACTTGACGAATCTTAGAAGGCATTTGCTGGCCAAACATCGCGACCTTTTTGAAGATTTTCAAGTTTGTGTCGCCAAAAATGATATAAAACCGGAAAAATTTTAAAAAATTACCTATGAAACAAATGAAGAAACAATAGTCTCTTCATTAGTTAAAATAGGTACCACTGATGGAAGACCGTTTAAATATTTGGATAGCGAGGGATTTCGCGAAATAGTAGGCCCTATTTTCAAAGCACTGGGAAAGCCTCCCATAATGATTTACGTAAAAAATCGTGAAGAAATAATTAAAAATGAGATTAAATCTTTCACGAGAGAAAAGCTTCTTTCATTAAAAATTGATGTGGCAACAAGATTGGAAAAAGCAATTCTATGTGTAGATATGCAAATAATCCACTCGACCAACTTGAAATCGGAAATTCTTATTAAAACCCTTGGAATGGTTCAATTGTTCCAGTCACATACAGGTGCTTACATAAAAGAGAAAATTTTAGATATAATAAAAGAGTACGATATTGGACTGGAACAAATTTTTAGGTAAGAACAAAATTATATGCAATTTAAATATTCTTTTCTACAATATTCTAAAAAAAATATATTTAATATACATATCTAGCATAACATCCGATAATGGGAGGAATATGATTAAGGCCATTGAGTTAATGAACGATAATGCCACCGAAGATGCAATGCTATACAATGATGAGCGATGAAATAGTTGAAAAAATAGAGGCAATAGAACTTGCAAACATTCATCTAGTGAGGTGTGCAGCGCAAACACTTCAGTTATGCGTGTACGACGTCAACAAGCAAGGCGATATTTGCGAAAAAGTCAACGCTTGCACTTAATTTTATACTATCGGGGAAGAGAAGTTCCCTAAGCCCTGAAAATGTGAACTCCTTATTAATTGTTAAACTTAACTCATAAGAAACTAATAAAATACATTTAGCATTCAAACTAATTTGTCTTTTTATCACATT
Source organism: Drosophila phalerata (assembly GCA_951394115.2). Lineage (NCBI taxonomy): Eukaryota > Metazoa > Arthropoda > Insecta > Diptera > Drosophilidae > Drosophila > Drosophila phalerata. The sequence goes on along the minus strand of OX596005.2, from coordinate 1,869,525 downwards.
ACTGCATACGCTAATAATATAAAAACAAATAAATAAATAAATAAGTAACATCTATATTGTTAGATGATAACTATGTAGGAATATCTGGTGTAAAAGGTCTATTCCGGGCGGCAGGTGTCCATAAAGCTAAAAAAAAATACAACAACAATCATTTAATATAAAGCTTTAAGCATTATGATATGAATATGTTTTTCTTTTAGTTTTAAATTTTTTTTTTAATTAATTTTATTTTAGAAAAAAAAATATTAAAAATTACCCTTTTTGTTACCCCTTTTTACAGAGTACTCATTTGAAGACCCCAATTTCATGAGAGCCCGAAAATTTGTTCATGAATAAGTTGTCAAAGCAGGACCGATTTGTGTTTTTGCTCAGAAAAAAACTCAGACCGAGAGCATGACTGAAACGAAAAAATGAGTCTTGCTCAGAGAGAGACCGAAATTACTCAGTTTTCTCTGTCATTTTTGGGAGCAGACTGTTTAGATTTTTTTGGTCGACCCTTTTTTTGGAGCTCTGATCACCTTACATAGATTTTTTAACATAATTTTTAATTTATATGAAAAATTAAGCATTTTCAACATTTTTTTTTATATTTTATAAGTTTTTTAAACTATTTACATTTTTTAATTAATTTTTAAATTTCACCTTTTATTTAATTTTGAATATTTTTTTATATTTTTAACATTTGTTTTTAATTTGCGAAATTTTTTTTAATTTCTAACATTTTTCTTGCATATTTTAACATTTTTTAAAATATTAAACATTTATCAAAAAATGTTAACATTAAGCAAATATTAACAAATATAAATGGACTCAGGCAAATGAACATGGCTTGCTCTGCTCATTTGTTAAAAAAATTTGTTATATAAAAATTTGGATCAACGAAATTGAATCAACGGAATTTATTGTAATAATATTTATTTTTAACAGTGTCAATAAAATAATTTTTAATGTTATGACAGTAAAAATTGTATTATTTTATTAAAATTCCAATAATTGATATACGATATCAGCGCTTAATTTTTATTAATTTTTTTTTAATGATATTTTGTTAAGAAAACGAGAACGAAAAGAAAAACACCATCGATGCATCGAAGTTTTTGATCGATGTTTTATACACCATTTTGTAAACATAGATGAACATCGACATCGAAGTTTCGACCTAAATTTACATCACTATGTTGGTATTGACTTAAACCACCACCACCAACTAAATTTGATGGGACTACTATCAGTCTATTACTTCTATAATATATAGTATCATATATAAATATAAATCATTGGCCTGACTCACTGATTCACTTACTTCACTCCCTGATTTACTGATCACTACCTTTTTACGAAATTCGAATTGCAAGAGGTTCGAATTTGGGGTCAAAATTCACTCAAACTCACAGATTATGTCTTTTTAAATTAAATTAATGTAATTAAGTTAATTTAATTTAAATTATCTTTTTAGCCTTTTTCCAGCTCAGTGTGCATTTTATAAAGTTACGTATTCCCAGAAAGTTATCTTAGTCTGGTTTCATAATATGTTTTAGAAAAACCATATGTGGAGTGAGTTTTATATTAATTTCGAACTAAAAATTTATTAAAATCTTCAGGCAATATTGCACAGCGCCCAAATAAGTGTCGACTAAAATAATCAAAGAAATCCCCTCACACAAATGACAAAAAAACTGAGTAATTTCTGTGTCTTCTTTTTCGTTTCACTCATGCTCTCGGTCTTAAGTTTTATAACTGAGTAAATACACAAATTGGTCTTGCCTATAACTCGATCAGGAACAAATTTTCGGTTCTCATGAAATTATTGTTAGCTCGGTACCCAAAAAATGGGTACTGAGCCTATTAGATTTGAGCACCTTTATCTCCGAGACTATAAGAGTTAGGCAACCAAATTTGGTGACAATACTCCTAGGATGTTGACCTGTATCAAATTTATTTTAAAATTTGGCCACGCCTACTTCCGCCTACGTAAATTATATAAAATCGAAAACCCAGTGCAATTTTAAAGCTTAAAGCTTTGGCACACAGGATGGGGATTGGCGAGCTCTGACGTGTGCTGAAAATGTAATTAAGATCGGTTAATAAACAGAGAAGATTTTAAAGGAAATATTATAAATGGAGGACATATAATCACTTGGATCTCAAAGACTATAAGAGCTAGGGCTACCAAATTTGGTGACAATACTGCTATGTTGCGCACGCCGGTCAAGTTTGCTTTAGAATTTTGGCACACCCCCAAAAATGGCAAAATTTTTTAATTTATACTCGTCGATTGATACCTCGATTATTCAAATCCGTCAACTAGTTCAAAAGATAATTAAATTTGAAATTTTGAGTGGACTTCTAAAAGTGAAATGAAAAGTCAGTTTGTTTGTTTATCTGTCGGCTTGTATCAAAGCGCTAAAAAAGCTCATATGTAATGATGAGGAATGATTTCTTTTCGAAAGTCTAGAAATGTTTGTTCTAAGACTTTTTAAATTACTTGCAAGTTTAAAAAAAAAACGATAAATCCCGCTTAAACTAATAGCCTATTTCCACGACCACTCACATTTGGCTTATTCGCGCACATTTTGGCATTCCACGACCAACTGTGACACATTCAAAGCACTTGCCATGCAACCAGAATAAATCAGCTGTTCGGTTTCTGAGCAAATATAATAAAAAGCTGACAATAACAACAATTTATTGAAATTATAATTGGCGAAAATTAAATGCCTACTGTTTTTATTGAACAAAACAGCTGGTTAAGGTGATGATTGCTTTTTTTCACGAGTATATCGATAAACATCGAGTGTTCAATAAAAAAAATACTGAAAATACTGGCAATAAATCGGCACATTTATTTTGGATGAGCTAAAATGATCATTCGGATTTTGTACTGAAATGAAGTCCATATTCGGGCCGGATGATGAAAATGGCGTCGAATGTGCCGAATATGCGGTCGTGGAAATAGGCTATTAAACCCCAAATAGTTTCCGAACCATAGAAGCTACAGATATCTCCTATATATCATAGGAAAGATTTATTAAGTATGTTGTAGTATTGCGCATTTTTGGAATATGACACATAAATTTTGGCTGACTGGCTTGGAAGATATAACCTGTTAACTAAATATATTCATTTTTCTATCGGTCGAAAATCACGTTTTAGTACGAAAAACTTTGTGGTTCTATGAGATAAACCTATTCAGTTGAGCGGCAGTGTATTTCAACCCAACTGATACAATATGCACTAAACATGGTTTTATATTGCCTTATCAAAGTTGGTTTAAATCTGATCACTAGACTAAAAATCTTTTTATTGGTAATACATTACCTAAGAATTATGGCAATAAGTGGAATAAAAATGTATATTTTAGGTAATAAATTACCTATGAATTTAGGCAATAAGTGGACTATGTTTTATGTTATGTTCATGGTTTATCGTTTGTGCCAGCTCGAAGTTTTTTTTGTAGTATTTAGTTAATTATCGGCTCTGCCGATATATTTTGTTATTTATCTAAATAAATAATTATCGATAGGTTTTAGCGGCTAATTCAATCATGAATGGGGGTGGCGACCCTATAATTAAAATGCAGCAATGCATATTTCTGCAGCAACGGTTTTTCGGATAAAAGAGAGAGAAAAGAAAGAAGAGGAATTTTTCCAAAAAACCACGTTACTGACAGAAAATTGAGAGAGAGTTTGACATTGACAGCGGTCTGGAGCGGTTGCCTTTGGGCAAACCCAAATATTTTTGACAAGTCCTCGCACCCTGTGCCGCTCCAGCACACGTGTGCCGTCGCTCGGTGCTGTAACGAGTCCTTGCCTTCCGCCAGAAGTTGTGCCGCGCCTGAAACCGAGCAGCACTGGCCAGCACCGAAAACCTTCGTGACGTGCAAGGAGTAAAAAAATCTGTGACGTCCCAGAACTTGATGTAGAGTGACAGTGCCGTGCCCCACAAGCTGTGCAGTGATCCGCGCTCCGTAACACGCAGCGTATAAAAATTGCTGGCGTAGACGACACTCATTCAAAGTGGCCATTCGAGGCAGAAACAACGCAGAGGCGTCCGACAGCAGCACCGTCTTGTGCAACGACCCAGTGGCAGCGTTGGGCCAAAACTCCAGTTTCATCATCGTCGTAGCAGAAAGACAACGAGTGAGTCCGCTCCAATTTTTTGCCACACGTTTGGCCAAATAATTCGAAGAGCTGCAAAAGAAAATCATTGTTTCCGTCCCCTGTGCTACCAAGAAATTAGTCGCTGTTGTTTTGTTGATTCATGAATACCTCAATATTTATTGGCGCATTGCACTTAAATGCTTAGATACACAAAAATTTAAATATTAATGTCGAACAAAGAAATGATATAAAATTAAAACAAAACAAGCGGGAAAGGCTATAGTCGAGATCCCGACTATATGATACCCGTTACTTACTTAAATATATTGAAAAGTACTTTAAAGAAAATACTTGTTTTGCTCTGAAAACTTTAATTCGCCATAACTGTCGTTCTACATGTCCGATCTTGATGCGATTCAGTGGGATAATAGATAATGCTAATAGATAACGGTAATAATCACAAAAAACGTATTATCTTAAAAACTGTGGGTGTGGTGATTTTTCGCGATTTGCGGGGGCGGATGGGGGCGTGGATTAAATTTGAAACATACTTGATCTGCGTGAGGTATATATAAATCTGTGTGCCAAATTTGGTTACTCTATCTCTTTTAGTTTCTGAGATTTTTTTGTTCAGACTGTTTTTCGCTATTTGCGGGGGCGGAGGGGGCGTGGCTTAAATTTGAAACAAACTTGATCTGCGTGGGGTATATAGAAGTCTTTTAGTGAAAGTTTGGTATCTCTATCTCTTATGGTCTCTGAGATCCTTTTGTTCATACAGACGGACAGACGGACAGACGGACATGGCTATATCGACTCGGCTATTGATGCTGATCAAGAATATATATACTTTATAGGGTCGGAGATGCCTCCTTCTCCCTGTTACGCACATTCCAACGAACACAATATACCCTTATACTTATTTTTTATAAGTAACGGGTATAAAAATACTTAAATTAAAATACAATTAAAATTAAATAATAATTAAGCTTAATTAAATTAAAAATCTGGTTTTAGAAAAGTAAAAATCATATTAAAGTAAATTGAAGAAAAATCTAAATTAAATTAAAAGAAAAGAAAATTCAAATGGAATTTGTGTAAAGTTAAACGATAACAAACGGTTTAGGAACAACAAAAAAAATTACTGAATCAAAACAAAAAATATGTCAAATCAAATATATATATATATATATATCTATTTAAAGACATCCATATCCACATAAAGATCGCCCCTTAAAACCACCCAGAGAGCTCTTTAGGCAGGTTAAGGTAGATTTAAGCCACTAACATGCATATATTCACATACAGACATATCGACATTAACAATCACAAACTTACTTACAATTATTCACAAACTCACCTGCGTGAATACAAACATACGTATATATATATTTATCTCAGCGGCGTCTCCGCAGTATCGTCTTGCCGCTCCATTGCCTGGCAAGTTATCTGAAGTTCGTTGTGTTCCTGATCTGTTCGTTTATGTCTTCATTGTTGCTTATCGTTGCCTTTTGTTGACGAATTTTAAAGATGAAAAAAACCTGTAAAAGGGAAATTAAGAATTAAATCACAATGTTGTTAGAGATTAAGAAAACAGATATTATACTTACCTGATAATGAAAATGATGTCCGGCTAAGTTTTTTGTAGAGGGGGAGGGAGAAACACGATGGTCAACACAGGATGAAATCGGTCCATTCGGTGGCCAACATGAGGGAGATGACGTTGAGGTAGTCATCTCAGGCAGGGCGTGTACGCCGGGGTCCGTAACCGGGATCCTGTTTGGATGAGAGGTGGATTAGTGTTAGGTATTTGTAGATGTTTGTTTGTTTACTTACCGTATTGTCGTTTATTGCAGGCTTTGCTGTTTATGTTGTGGTTTTTGTGGTCTTTTGTTGTTGAGTGTTGTGTAGTACAGTGATGCCAACTATTTTTCGGAAAAATAGGACAAAACGGCCGTGAAACACAGGGAAAAAGGCTGAAAAAAATAAAAATTAGGACAAAAAAAGGACAACATTTTTTTTTAAATTTAATTTAATAGTTTCAGGGCATCGTCGAATATTATCTCCTTTTCTTTATCTTTTAGGCCATATGCCGCCATGGCTACAATTTTTTTCAGATATTTGTCGGGTAATTTGTATTCATGGCAACAGGACTTGTGCCGACGCAATCCGAATCTTCAGAAGATAAAATATACATTAGAATATAATTGAAGAATTGTTTAATATTCACATTTACCTTATGGTCAAAATAGCATTTAATGTCTCTATTTCCAGACGGTTCCTTATTTTTGATTTCACCAAATTTACTTGGCTGAAAACCCTCTCGACTTCTGCATTTGACCAAGGCAACACTAGTACGGTCAGAGCAAATGTTACAAGCTCCTGAAATGGGTTGTTGCCAGCCGAGTCACGATACTTTTTTGCCTCAGTCCAAAACTTTTGTGTATTTTCTACATTCTCCCATTTAACAAGGTGAATGTTTGCGTATTTAACAACTATTTTTGTTTTAATTTCGTTTTCGACTTGAAAGTTTTCCAATGAAAGTTTTTAATCTAAAAAAAGGCTAGATTTTCGGATAGAGGCTGTTTGATATTTTTCACGGCTAAAGCAGTTAAAAAAAGGACAAATCTATCCGCGAAAAGGCTGATTTGGCATCACTGGTGTAGTACCGTTCGCCATATCTGTTGTGTATCGATGATGTTATCGATTGTTTGGACTGCGGGCCAGGGATGGGACTCTACACTGAGAACCGATGAACCATCCGACGCGGCCCACTGAGAAACAACGCAGTTCATAACATTTATTATATATAATACTAGGGGGCTCCGCCCCCTGCTCGCTTCGCTCGCGGTATTGATAAAATTTAACTATGTATTTAGAGTGTAGTCATAAAATTGTTGTTGTGGATTTTGCATCCAATATGGCAAATTATTGGAGCTCATTTTAAAAAACAAAAGCTTAGTTCCAATGCGTTCAACAAAAGATATGAAAGTAGGGATGGGATTTCAATCGATATGTTGATATCGATAATGCTTTCATACAGCGTAATTATAGTTATGCTATTGGAAATTTGTTCTGCGCAATGGTAATTAAATAAAGTGTAACGCGAAGTTATGTGAAATTAATATAATGTTCGTTTATTCTGATCGTATGATAATTAATACGTCTTCTATTTCTTAAGACACGCGACACATTGTGTAATTCATTTCGAAGTGTGACCAACTCTTATTACTTTGTAGAATACTTAATACTAGAAATACTGACGGTGGGCTATTTTCAACACGCCCCCTCAAAGTAATAATACATAGCAAATTAAAATTATTGAATACATGTGATGCCTAATGAGGAAATACAATTATTGTGTTTAGCTCCGCATAAGCCTTTTGTTAAGACGTCTGCTGGCATCTTGTCCGTTTGCATGTATTCGACTGTAATGTCTCCATCTTGATATTTTTGCTGAATAAAATGATGACGGACATCTATATGCTTCGTGCGAGGATGGAAACCGAATCCCTTGATCAGTTTCTGTGCGCTCTGGTTATCGTTGAATATCTTCACTTGGTCGCATTCCTGACCAACACTGTTGAGAAGCGCTTTTAGATATAACGCCTCCTTCACTGCTCCAGACATAGCTAGATATTCAGACTCCGTGCTTGACAATGCCACCGTGCGTTGTTTACGAGCTTCCCAACATATAGCAGCGCCTGCTAAAATGAAAGCCTGTCCTGAATATGAGCGCCGATCCAGAATGTTTGCGCCCCAGTCAGCATCCACAACGCCGTACAGCTCTTCGCCTGTACATTTGAATAGCAGGCCAAGATCCTGTGTGCCTTTTAGGTACCTTAACACTCGTTTCGCTGCCTTCCAGTGCTCGATGCTGTATCCACAATTGAACTGACTTAAGAAGTTCACAGAGTATGCAATGTCAGGTCGAGTAGTAACTGAAATAAACATTAACCCTCTAAGGCTACTTTCTAAAATAATGGAAATAATTTATTCAAATAATTTTTTCTTTAATGAATTCTGGCTTCTAAACTCAAATATGCACTCAGAAAGTGCGTAAAAGCTTTCGTTTACCTGTAAGGTGAGAAAAAGTGAATAAGTGTCTCGAGGCACTCTTGGGGCTTTCAGTGTAAAAAAGTCGTTTTAAAGTTTCAAAGTTGCATTTTATTTCTTTTTATGGTACTCTGAAAAACAATTTTTGTAAGCTGTGCAGCATAAATGCAGATTGCATTTTGTGCAAATGCACTGTGTTTGCGAAATTTTACAGTACTTACAACATCTTCTTCCACTGTCTCGATCCAACCAATGGGGGAAATGGTTTACCTGGTCAAACCGCAAGTCCGATATTGGATGCTTCGCTTTTTGGCCTAGCTTGAGTCGTAGCTGTGGAGATCGGTGAGAGAGTGGAGACTGCATTGCCTGAGAGGATGGTGTCAGCATCCTCTAATGCATCGGTGAGAGCTTCCACCACATTAAAATCGTCGTCCTCGTCGTCACTTGATATGCTTGACAGTTCCTCATCCGACGGGACTGACTCAAACAACTCCAGCAACTGCTCATCTGACAAGTCCGACAACTTGAAACGAGTCCGCTTTTCCATTTCTTTTAATATTTAAATTTTTTATTAAGAAAAGTAGTACCACAAACAAAAATCAGCACATAAATTGCAAGTAGTTTTGAAATAGCTGCGGGCAACAAAAGTTCACTTAAAGCCCCAAAAGTGTCTCGAGGCACTTATCACTATTTCACTGCTACAACGCATGTTTATTATGTATTTGCAAATCTATAACTTGATTTTAATAGTAAATAAACATACCTTTTACGAAAAAAAATAATGAGCTGAATGTGATTTATATTTTGACTTTTATAAGCAGAGCAAAACACAACTTACAGCATCTCAAGTATCACGCGCGAAATAAAATTTGTTCTGTGCAAATAAAAATAAAAAGTACCGTTAAAAGCTTCTGAGAGCTTTTAAAGCTTCTACATGAAATCTGGCGTTTGTTATTTAGTGCCGTTAAGTATTTAAATTATGAAAAAGCTCTTACTTTTTACGCAAATGTGAATAATGTAATAAGTGTCTCAAGACAGTCTTGCGTGTTAGAGGGTTAATGCTCCAATTAAGTTCTGGTACGGATACCTGTTCATGTCATTCTGGTCTGCAACTTCTGGACGCTTAAGATTGCATTTCGTCTCGATAGGTGCCATCGCTGGCTTACAGTCGATCATCCAAATCTTCTTAGCATGACATCGATGTATTTACGTTGTGACATGAATACTTGATGCTTTGGTATATCCTGCTCGAACTCTATTCCCAGACAGCTTTTAACGGGGCCAATGTCTTTCATCTCAAATGCCTTGCTGAGGTGTGCTTTGGTCTGCCTCAGCCATTTCGGATGATTCGATGCCAGTAGTAGATCGTCCACGTAGATTGTCACCAGAAGAATTTTATCTTCTTGACGCTTTACGAAAAAGCATGGATCTTGCTTTGTGGGCTCCAATCCGACATCCTTCAGACTTTCAGTGAGTTTTACATACCATTGCAAACCGGACTGTCGTAGTCCGTAGAGGGCCTTTTTTATTAAACAAGTAGGATTTTTCATCTCCTTTAACGCTTTTGTCGATCGTCTTGCTTCAGCGATATGTTCTGATTCACTTGGCTTTTGTTTCGAGCCAACTGAAGCACCTGATTCCAGTTTTCGTAGAAATTCTGAGTAGCCTTCTGTAATATCCATGTATACCTGCTCCTGTAACTCACCGTTTAGGTAAGCAGTGACGACGTCCATTTGGTGTATCTGCATATCGGCTTCAGCTGCTAAGGCTGCAAGTAGCCTTATTGACGTTGATCGCACCACGGGTGAATATGATTCGTGAAAATCCTCTCCAGGCCTTTGCGAGCAACCTTTTGCCACAAGTCGCGCTTTCTTCTTGCCAATATTCGTCCCATCGTCTTTTGTGCGAAAAACAATTTTGTTGCCGATTATTTTCCGATCGTCCGGTTTCTCAACTATTTGTAGATTCGTCTTCTACTGCCTTATTCCATTTGTCAGCGTCACTGGAGCTCTTCGCTTCCTTTAGCGTGATTGGGTCATCTGTCATTGCAGCAAATGCCATTTCGCATTCCTCAAAGGTATCTTCTCCTGACTCGTCATCACTTGATTCATCTTTATCCTTTTCGCTGACCGTCTCAGTTGCGGGCTGATATATTTTTCGTGGTCTGCCAGGTTTTCCGGTTTTTAAACTCTTAGGACGTCCTCGGCCATGCTTCTGTTTCTCTTCTTTCTCTGTACTTTCCTCGTCGCTTGGTAAGCTCTCATTCTCGGCTTCTTCCTTCTGCACCACCACCTCATTCTTGGGCAAATTGATTTCGATGTCTTCTTCGTCATTGTAAAATTCTGAGTATTCGCTTCTGAAACCTGGAACATTCAGAAATTTTACATCTTTACTCACTATAATACCACGCTTCTTCGGCGAATATAGTCGATATGCTTTCGATGTTGAATCATAGCCGACAAGAATGCACTCTTCAGATCTGGATTCGAACTTGTCCTTGTTCTTGCCTTTTATTAGCGCGTAGGCCTTTGTGCCGAAAACACGCATGTATGCCACTGTTGGGATCTTTGATGTCCACTTGGTGTAAGGTATATCACCAGACAGTGCCTTGGTGGGGCACCTGTTCCTGATATAACATGCCGAGTTGACGGCCTCCGCCCAAAACGATGGTGATGCGCCCGACTGCTTCATCATGCAGCGTGCCATTTCTACTAGAGTCCTGTTTTGCCTTTCTGCAACTCCGTTTTGCTGCGGTGTATGTGGCGTCGTTAGTCGTCGCTTTATTCCATGTTTTCCTAGGAATTCGTTCATCTCTTTGTTGCAAAACTCTGTTCCGTTGTCCGTTTGTAGGGCTTTTATCTTTTTGCCTGTGAAATTTTCCACAGAAGCTTTATACGTTTTAAAAGTGTCGTATAAGTCCGATTTCTGTTTAAAAAAATAAATTTCACAGTAGCGGCTGAAATCGTCGATGAATGTCACAAAGTATTTTCGGCCACTGATCGAATTTGTGCGCATGGGCCCGCAGACATCGCTATGGACTATTTCTAGCAAGTCGCTTGTCCTCTTCTCTGTTGCGCTTTTGTAGCTGCTTGCCGCCTGTTTCTCGCTGATGCACACCTCGCATTGTGACATCCTGGTTCCCTCGTTGACTTTTAAGCCATGCACCTTTCCAGATTTTGCCATGCTCATTAAATCACGCTCGTTCACATGACCCATCCTGTAATGCCATAAATTGATATTGTTTTGTTTGTCATCTACAATCTGGTTTACTTGCTGCTGCTCTGTGTCCACATAATACAGATTTCCGTAGCGCTCCGCGCGCAGCAACACTTCGTTATTATTCTTCATAATAACAGCATCATTTTTGCGAAAACGTACTTCGAAGCCTTTGTCTGTAATTTTTGATACAGATAACAAATTTTGGCGCAAATCAGACACATATAAAACTTCTTTAAGTGTGAATTCGTTTTCCTGGTCTTTCTTATTCGTTTTCGTTGTTATGTTTATTTCGCCGATCCCATTTACTTTGGCAGTGTTGTTATTCGCTAAATGTAGTGTTTTATCGATGTTTATCAGCTTATCGAATATTTTTGCATTCGAGCTCATATGCGATGTGCACCCGCTATCTATCGATAGCGTTCCGTTCACATTCCGTCCACATTCCGTTTTGCCCTTCTGCGTAACTTGCGTACTCGCCTATGTTTAGAGCTTCTTTCTTTTTTTTGTCTTCGTCTTTTTCATTTTTCTCCTTCTTCGTGTTGCCTTTTGTGTTCGCTCTGCAATCTCGCGCCAAATGTCCGACTTTTTGACAGTTGTAGCATTTTCTGCTCTCCTTTTGTGCTGGTCCTCTATTCTTGCTGTTCTTTTGTCGACCTGCATACAATGCGCTTTGCTCTTCACGATCCTCTTTGGTTTTTCGTGCTTGTGCCTCTTCTAGAATTTTCACACGAAGCACATTGGGACTCGGTAGATCATCTCTTGATTCCATAGCACAGCGAAACGTCTCATATGATTCTGGCAAACTGTATAGCAATAGAATTGCTAGCAAATCATCTCCGATTGGTACGCCGATTTCCTTTAACTTGTTTACGGCGTCGAAAAATTCCTGAATGTGTTGCCGTATATCACTGTTCTCGTTCATTCGTGATAGCGCTATTTTCTTTAATAGCCCGGCTTTGCGTACTGGTCCCTTTGACTGAAATTGTTCCTCTAATCTCTGCCAACACGCACTAGCTGTATTGCAGCCATCCAGCAGCGACAACTCTGAAGCGCATACAGACAGTATTATGTCTGCGCGTGCCTTTTCATTTTGCAGTGTCCAGTATGCTTGTTCGGCTTCATCATCGGGATATGCGGTTGTACCATTTACAAATCGCCATAGCTCGTTCTTCACGAGTACCGCGCGCATCTTTATCTTCCATGTGTCATAGTTCTCCGCGTTTAGCGGCTCTATCTTTATAAACGAACCCGCCATTTTTTCACGGCATTCACACTTTTCTGTATATTGTCTCTCTATTTAACTTTCGTACCAACTGGGCCCATAACCTATTGGAAATTTGTTCTGCGCAATGGTAATTAAATAAAGTGTAACGCGAAGTTATGTGAAATTAATATAATGTTCGTTTATTCTGATCGTATGATAATTAATACGTCTTCTATTTCTTAAGACACGCGACACATTGTGTAATTCATTTCGAAATGTGACCAACTCTTATTACTTTGTAGAATACTTAATACTAGAAATACTGACGGTGGGCTATTTTCAACATATGCAAAATGCAAAATAAATTTCAATATGACACTAATCATACGGCTTACAACATTTTTTATTTGTATTACTGTTTTCTATTTAAATCTATTAATACAAAACCATTTAATTTAAATCAAACTGTTCTATGCGATTATCATTATGATCGTAACAGTAGCATTGACATCTGTTGAACAAAATTTATGTTGCAGCCCTGGGCTGATTTCTTTGTAGTGAAAGAATTAGCAGAAGCAAAAACAACAACATACAAAATGTAGCCAAATTAATTTTTTTTTATTAAAAACATAGGCAGATAAAAAAATATACAGAAACATTTTAATTAAATGATGCGATTAAAACACTGTTAACAGCATTTTGGACATCTACTGAACATTACATTTGTTTTGATTTTGTATTGTGCTAGGTTAACAAAAGAATAAATTATATCAGGAAACATAACTAACAACAAAAATGCTCGATGTCAGACAAAAGTTTATTTTTGATTTAATTACATCAATAAAAAATAAAAAAATCTTGTTCTGCCTTGGTTCGATCTCTCGACAACGTGCGCGTGAGTCTACGACACCATCCGTTGCACTACCTAAGCATTTCGCCTGCCGGCTGACCAAATGCTGCTATATATAAATCAAAGTAACATTTTTTGAATGAGAAACGATTAATTATTTCCACGCTGCCCGCTGCCGCTGAGATAACTGAAGAAACAAAAAAGTTTTTCATACTAAAGACTAATGTGAACCCGATGTAGCTACACTATATAGTAACCCGACTTTTATTAAGTTGTAAAATATCGTAAAATTAAAAAAAGTATTAAAAAAATTAAATTAAAAATGAAAAGTTAAAAAAAAATTCTTGCCGTTGCTGGAGTTTGAACCAGTGCCTGCACGCACCTGGGTCTAACACACCATCCTCTGCACTACCTAACCATTTCGCCTGCCGGCTGACCAAACGCTGCTATATATAAATCAAAATAAACGTGAACTTTGACCTCGATTTTGACGCACTTCCACTTACAATTTTACAAAATGGCGTCTTAAACGCCGATGAAATTATCTTAAGTTTATTTTGGCCAAGTTTCAGACTTGTATCTTTAGCCATTTGGCCTGTGCAATGCTAAGTCAGTGAATGAATGAATGAATGAGGTCAAGCAATTTTATATATAAAGATAATAACAATAATAAACATTTTTTTATTATTTACAGATTCTTTTTTTACAATAGCTTATATATTAAAATAACTTAGGTTTAACATACGAATATAAGTTCATGTATATGTATGCATGGGTTATTTACAGCTTTTAATCTATTAATTTATTAATTTATAATCTAATCGATTACTTATTTCAACACTGTTATAGTGTTTGCGGTACTTTGTTTCAAATTGTTGTGAAATTAAAATGTGTTTCCACTATTGATATAATATCAATAATTATATACAAAGAAAAGGGTTGATTATTCAAAAAGATAATATAGCCACGCTTATAACAGTATCCAAGCTTCGTAGCATATATGGCGTGCTTTTAGAAGTGTTACATATTTAGCGCTCTAGTGAAATTTAGTGTGCTTTAAAATTTAAATCATATAATGATATAATATTGGCATGGTTGTCTTCCATATTTATGATTATCCCAAAGAAATATTGTTGTTTGAACAATCATACGAGCTTCGTTTCAATCGGATACTTCAGATCTAACCATGAAAATCTTAAAGCATGCATCTACAGCATCAAGAATAGTGTAAAATTTGTAGAATATGTCTATATGACAAAACATTCCTTACATTGTAGATCGGAAGGTCCAATCCCTCACACTATAGGCTGTAAAGTTGGTTTCTCGGTAAACAGAGTCTCGATCTTCGCTTTTATAAATGTCATTAGCTCTCCGACACTTGAAAAGCTTATAAAAAAGGATTTCCTCGAGTCAGCTATTGTAAACTTAGTAATACATTTTTTGGCAGCGCCGCGACTGACTGGACGCCGGGCCCTTGGAACTATCAGCGCGTGAAGGATCAAAAATTGTCCAATATTGACGTTCTCTGTAAAATTATTAAATTATTAGAAATTAACACATATTTCATAAATTGCTTTAAAAATATACCATCGGGCGCTTCTTAAATTAACTTCAATACTTTAAGGCTAAAGGCCTCCTTAACTCTTCTTTCAGCTATTGAGAGACAGACACTCTTGAAGCATGAAAACTTTTCAAAAAGGTTTTCTTTCTTCTCAGCGAACCTTTAGACAAAATCCAAATTGATCTGTAAAATAATGCTTAGATACTAGAATATAGAGATAAAAATAAACGCCTCAAAATCATTGAGATCGATTAGTTAAGCTCTAAGGCTACCACCAAATTTTTGTCAAATCTGTGGAGAGATGGCGATATAATATTTTTTTGTTTCTAGGCATGTTTTTGTCGACTTTTTTGACTTCCTTGTACAGGGGCATAACCTTTTGTATGAAAATTTTTTGTTATTTTCGAGATATCTTAACCAATCTTACATAATATCAATTTGTTAATATTTTACACATTTTGACCATATTTGGTTCAAATCGGTCTACTATATCATATAGCTGCTATAGGAACAATCGACGGAAACTAAAGTGTTAAAATTAAAATTTTTGTTATTTGAGATATTTTAACTAAACTGACTGAATATGCATTTAAGATGGTCATCTGAACTATTAAATTTGTTTCTATATATAAAGCTATATTAATTACCCATCGTTTGGTATGTTTACCGTTAAAATCTATGGAAGAACGACTAAGTTATTAGCATATAAACAATGAAAGAATTTTGACGCAAAGGTTAATTTTCGACTGAACGGTCCCATGGCAGCTATATGTTATAGTGGTCTTATTCCAACCAAATTTGGAGAGGTTGTACAAGACTATACAAATTTGTAAATTTGTAAGTTTGGTACAGATAAGTTAAAAAATAAAAAAGTTGTTCATACTAAAAGTTATCGACCGTTCGTATCGATCGTTCCTATGGCAGCTATATGATATAGTGGTCCGATTTCAACCAAATTTTATAAGAATATAAGGGGCAATTAAAATAACGTAATTCATGAGTTTGATTGAGATATCTCCAAAAATAAAAAAGTTTTTTATACTAAAACTTGATTTTGTACCGATCGGTCCTATGGCAGCTATATGATATAGTGGACCGATTTGAACCAACTTCGGTTAGAATGTCTAAGACCATCATAAATGCATATTCTACCAACTTAGTTAAAATATCTCAAAAAACAAAAAAGTTTTTCATACTAAAGCTTGATCTTACACCGATCGGTCCCATGACAGCTATATGATATAGTGGAACGACTTGAACCAATTTTGGTAATGATATATAAGATAACAAAGCAAACACATTTTGTGATTTTGGTTGAAATTTGTAAAAAAATAAGAAAGTTTTTCATACTAAAGGTGGATTTTCAACCGATCGTTACTATGGCAGGTATATTGAATAGTGAACCGATTTGAACCAAATTTGGTAAGGATATAAAATCCATTATAAGATACACAACCTGTGAGACTGGTTGATATATCCCAAAAATCAATAGAGCTTTTCATACTAGCACTTGATTTTCAACCGATCGTTCCTATGGCAGCTATATGATATAGTCGACCGATTTCAACCAAATTTAGTCATAATGCAAAAAAACAACATCAAATTGATTTCCTATGAGTTTGGTTAGGATATCTCAAAATACACAAAAAATTTTCATACCAAAAGTCATGCCGCTCTACAAGAAAGTCAACAAAATCGACAAAAACATTCCTTGATATAAAATTTTATTTTAAAGCCGTTTCTCCATAGATTTCAATGAATTATATCTAACACGATGCTCAATTAATGCAGCTTTGCAAAAAAAAATTAAAACCCCAGTTCAGATTTTTTTTTCGAGTTTTCCTTGAATTTTAAAACAAAAAAAAATTAAAAAAAAAAGGTTAAAAAAACAACATTTTCTTAATTCAAAAATTAATAGCTCCTAAACTACTAACTTTAATCTTAGACTGTGTATAGATGAATTATAGGTATATTCATTAGCTTTCAGGAATATCGGTTTTGGCATTCGGGTGTAATGATGACAAAAGTGGGCGTACCTCTAAAAAACGGCATTAAAAAACAGCCAATTTTCAAAAAATTAAAAAAAAAAAAATTCTGCCATAGAAAAAAAAAAAAGTGTTTTTCGGTGTTTGGGGCCCCAAATCTATCCAAAAAAGTCGGTTTGGTCCAATTCAGAATTGGGCTGTTGCCTAGTGTAATATATACATTTGGCACACAATAAGGAATTAAAAAACCAATACCCTAATTTAAGTCTATTATCAAACTTCACTCTGGCCCTGAACAAATTTTTGGGCAAAACTCTTTCAAGTAGTACAGACTTCTCGTCAATTCCGTGAGCTAAATAATAAATTCATAAGTTACAAAAAACTTTCCCAATATGTTTATCTAAGTTAATTTGAACCACCTTTAAAGCATTCAAGCAACTCCAAGCTTAAGTATTTTATGTATCTGGCTCACTTATATTTACTTACAATAAACAGTTACCTCTTTATTCTGAAATCCACAGATTTTTAAATTTCACAAAATTTTTGTTATTTCACTGAACACTTATGAAAACGGAGTCAGAATAAGTTTAGTTGGTTGCGTCCAGGTGTATGTACAATGTACATTGTACATTGTACACTGCCGCTCAACTGAATAGGTTCACGACTTTCGTCAAATTAAATTGGCCAGATCTTTTGAATCAATAGATCGATTTTGTTAAAATAATTATTTTTTCATATATTTGTTGTTAATAAGATGTAATGATTCTAGCACAAGTACAAATATTTAAACTATTTCATTTCTCAAAACCCTACCTAAATTGGCATGCTTTTTTTGGCTCAACTGAATAGGTTCACGAACTTTGAATTAACTTTGTGATCGACAGGGATAACTTAGAGACGCTAATTCTTTTTTGGTTATGAAATTAGAGTTTTCACAGATAAATTTAAGTAAAATGAACCGCATAGCTCAATTAATTTACTTTGAAGAGTTCAAGTAAAAGAATGTCTCGATTCTGAACTAAATAACCATATAATCGCTGATACAAATAAGGTCAAATCCAAAATGATTATAAGTTAACTTTGAAATACAGCAAATTATGACAATAACATGAAAGAAGGTTTTCAATACGCTACAACATCAGTAGAAGAAGAATTATTATTAGAGGTGCATCAATTTAACCAGGTTTGGTTTACCAAGTCAAGGAAAAAAGCTGTGTTAATGCCAGTGGGGCGACTAAAAAACGCATTATTCGGAGTTTCAAATGTTGGGAGAGATTGAAAAAACAAAAAAAAACCACACCTTAATGATGTGCTTAAAGCCCCACGCACCCGTTTTGCTCGAGAGCGTTTTATATGAAGAGAGGTATAGCACAATGTCGGGGTTTTGATCAGAAAACATTTTATCTGGGTGGTCCTGACGAGATTAAATAATACTTCCAAGACGTACGAAAGGATTAATATGTTTTAAGTCACCACCACACTTGTAAATGGAGTAAAATTTTGTCGGGAATAGTAGCATATTGTGGAAGTTGTGAACTACAGTTCGTTTTTTCAGAATTAAACGGAAGTGTGTGCAATACTGAACTATAAAAGAGCTTTTCCCAAATTTCCGCATTATTTGACAGGCTTTTATGGACATTTTAGCATAATAACACCCACATTCCGTCTGCAAGATGGATTAAACAGTTGACTAAAGACCGTGAGAATGTCTGAGTTATAATTATACTCCCCGGACCTAAACATTATGGGGACTTTTGTACACGAGGGTGAGAGACAATTTTAAGATACCGCGACCTTAATTGATGCGATTAAAAAAGCCTGGACCTTGATTTCAGTTCTAGTTATTGGAAAATATTTTGAATCCTTGCCAGGTCAAATTTACGAAATGATACTTAAGGCAGGAGGTCATACTTATCTTTAAATTGTAGTAAATTAGTATAAAAAATTTACCAAGCTTTGAATTTTTGCTATGAGCAATTTTTTTTTAAATTTTAATCTCTTTAACCTATTCAGTTGAGCCAAAAAAAAGCATGCCATTTTATCGGAAAACATAAAAATTACCCAATTGTTTCCAAAGATCTGGCCAATTTAAATTGACAAAAGTCGTGAACCTAATCAGTTGAGCGGCAGTGTATGTAAGGTGACGTCTACGGCACAGGTTCCTATTTTAGCAGTGAGCCAAATTCGTGTTGAACTATCGGTAATGTTGCCTTCCAACGATAGATAAGCAGGGTGCCCAAAATTCGCCCAATGAATTTAGTAAACGAAATTTGGATTATTAGCACAATTTGTTTTCGCTCATATTTTTTAAGATTTTGTTCCGGCACAGCGTAATCTATTAGGTCCCAGAATTTATTTGAATGTTGCATAGGTAGTACATTTCTCATACACATGTTATTATAGGTAGGTAATTTCAAATGTTGTCAAATTTAACGTAATAAATTGTTATGGTTGTTCTCTCAATCGCTAACTTTAAGGGTTTTGTATATGTCTTTTAAATATTTCTGAAAAGTTCTTCCAATATTGATCAATTTATAGCACAATCTAATTAAGCACGGTTAAATACGACAAATATGTTATAGGAAAACTGCTAATTTTTGAGGCATACATACCTACAAAATTATGCCTAAAATGAGATAATTTAGGTAAAATTACCTAGTTAGGCAATTATTACCTTAAATTTAAGTTTTAGGTAATAAATCACACTTTTCTAAAATTATAGGAATATTTTTTTTCTGAGTGATTTAAAGAAAAAATTTTGTTTTATATATACAAAGTTAAATTATTTATATATTTACTATCTTCCTGCGTTAATGATAAAGTTACAATATCAAAAGCAAAAGCAATTGCAAAAATTTCTGAAATACAAATTTTATATACAAATTTAAATTAATAAAAAAAACACGAAAAATGGCATTTTTTTTATTAATTAATATTTTTATTTTAAATTTTTATAATAAACTGAATTTTGTTCGTCACAAAATTGGATATCAGAAATTTTGGGGCTAGAAATCTCTTTCGTCACTAGATTTTACTTTTGTGGAATATATGTATTTTTTATTTTTAGGATGTTAAATTTTCTTTTATTTTGTAAGTTAAAAGTGTCAATTAGAGCATATAACTGTCGAGTGGGCTCGTTTAATCAGTAATCCCTTCTTTACTTATCGTACAAAGAATATCTAATCTGTTTTTTTTAACGCGTTGAGAAAATAACAAATAAGCTATTTTTAAACTCGTTGAGGAAATATACTTTATTATTATTATACAAATTTGTATTTTTAGGAGCTGTGTAAATATATGCGTGGGGAACACAACGCGGAACGTGAGCTTCAAAGTATTCAATACATTATTGGCTTGGGCATTGAAAGAGAGGAATTACGGGATGAAATATTTGTTCAATGCATGAGACAAATGACAAAAAATCCTAATGCGGAATGGGCTGATCGATTGTGGCTTTTGATGTGTCTCATAATTGTCGCCTTTCAACCCAGCAAATTATTGTTCAGGTAAATATCACTCAATTAAATTCATTAATGAATATTTTCCGCAATCTTTATTATTTACAAAACATGAATTTAAAATTAACACTCGTAAGCCGTAACTTCGATATTTAAAAAAAAAAAAAAAAAATGTTGTCTATGAAAATGTATCTATAGACATATCTGCAAAATACATAATCCAAGATAACTCGAAAAAACAATATACCCTTGCTCTACAAGTATCGTGAATTAATGGGAAAAATTTATAACTTAAACTAGGCGGTTCAGCCCCCTCCTCGCTTCGCTAGCCAACCCCCGGCTCGCTTCACTAGCGCATTTGAAACGCGAATAGAGGAGCACTTATATTTTTCTTGAAAAAACTTATTATCGCAAAAATAAACTATTTATCTATTTCAAAAATTCGTTAATTCGGACAACCTGATAATTTGACAACTCAATTTATATCTATAAAATATTCTGCACCCCGGGCACCACACCAAATTGTTGATTCTGAAGACCGATCCTATTAACGTGTTTGTATGTAAGAAAAGAATAAAAGTATAAAAAAAAAGAATATTGCAAGAGAAGGCACTTCAATTGGAGTTTTTTAAATTTAAGAAGAAAGGCAGGTTTTTAAATCAGTAATCCCTTCTTTACTTCTGACGGTTCAATAATCAGTACCTGCTAAATGCCATGATACCTTCTTAAACAAATCAGATTACCACCTTTTTATACCCGTTACTTATAAAAAATAAGTATAAGGGTATTTTGTGTTCGTTGGAATGTGCGTAACAAGCAGAAGGAGGCATCTCCGACCCCATAAAGTATATATATTCTTGATCAGCATCAATAGCCGAGTCGATATAGCCATGTGTGTCCTTATGTCCGTCTGTCTGTCCGTGTGAGCGTCTAGATCTCAGAGACCATAAGAGATAGAGTAACCAACCTTTCACACGCAGATCACAAAGGCGTTGGAGCAGGTCAAGTTTGTTTCAAATTCAAGCCACGCCCCCTCCGCCCCCGCAAATAGCAAAAAACTGTCTGAACAAAGAAATATCAGAGACTAAATGAGATAGAGTAACCAAGTTTGGCACACAGATTTATATATACCTAACGCAGAACAAGTTTGTTTCAAATTTAATCCACGCCCCCCTCCGACTCCGCGAGAGGGTTTGGGGGGGGGGGGGGGCAGCCAGGGCAAATGCCCCGGGGCCCGGAGGATCTTGGGGGCCCGGCTGCTAGTAGGAAGTTTTTATCAAATGAAAATACTGTAACTACAAAAAAGGAAACATGGGTTTCAAAATAAATTTCTTATATTCATATATATGAGGGGCCCGTGAGCGCGGTCTGTCCCGGGGCCCGGATCGGCTCTCGACGGCCCTGATGATATGGACATTTCCACGGGTCACTAACGTACGTTCGCACGCTTTTAAAGTTAAAAAAAGATAGAAAACGATAATTTTCTCCCACTTTTTTTTACGATTCGATAGCATTTTGTTAGTTCTATGTTTAGCGTAAAAGAAAGGGCTCATCATGTTTTAGTTTTCGAAATAACAGCAATAAACATGTGGTAACTAACGTACACCAAATAGCTTATTCTAGTAAAATTCAAAGCGATTAATTTCTGTTAAAGAGGAATAATATAGCTTTCTATCAAGTATTAACGCAAGAACTTATCTCTGTTGGTTTTTTTAATCAAATAAAGTAACGGTCACTACCGTACGATTTTTTCCATATGTTTTCTTTTGACATTTTATGGAATATATTTTAACTTATTTTGTCATTAACATAAATTAAAATGTCTTCTTTGCATTGTGATTGATTTTTTGATGCTGAAAGAGATATTTCGTCAAATATTCGCTATAATACATATCCTCCATTTCTTTAAGAAAATGGACAAAAATATAGAAAAAATTTTTTCAAGATGTGAGTTTTTAATACATTTTTAGATTTTGGCACTAGTTGACATTTCTGTGGAAATGCCCACAGATATCAACAAATTGATATTGTGTGAGATCGGTTAAGATATCTTAAAAATCACAACAATTTTTCATACTAAATGTCATGCCGCTTCAAAATGAAGTCATCAAAGTCGACACAAGCATGCATGGACACAAAAAAATATATCGCTGTAATTAATGCAGCTATGCAAATAAAATAGAAAAGAAATAAAAAAAATTAAAAAAAAAAACCTTAAAAAAAAAATCATAATTTGCTTAATTCAAGAATGGATGTTCCTAAAACAACCGGTTTAAATTTTAAACTTTGTATACCAGGTGTGCAACCTTAAATTATCGTATTGCTTTCAGCAGATGTAAAATAAAAACTATACGAGATACTCCACTTGAAAACGAAATATTAGTTATCTTGCTACGAAGCTAGTAACATAGTTTTTTTTTCGAGTTAACCATGTCGATCTTTCAGCCAAACCAAGAGCTTCTTCGGGGAATTATGATTTCGTTTTTATTACAAATAAAAAAGCATCGGAAAGTCTTAGAATTCCGATGTAGACTTACGGCGATCTTTTTCCAACTGTCAAGAACGTTGTTGTCAACTTTGAAAAAGTGGCAAAAAAAAAAAAAAAAAACCCACCATTGAAAAAAAATAGCATAACATACCCCCGGCTCACTGCGCTCGCGGTGAGGTGGGGCTACAGTAGAGCACGCTCGATAGTAGGATACCCTGAACCTAGAGACCCTTTTATAAAAGTTGATTTTCGACCTATATGGATATATATTTAGACCAAATCTGGCCAGAATTTACAAAACAAACATAAATGCATAATCTAACAGTTTGGTTAAGATATCTCAAAGAACAAAATACTTCTTCATACTAAAAGTTGATTTTTGACCGATCGGTCCTATGACAGCTATATGATACAGTCGACCGATTTGAACGAACTTCAGTCAGGATAGACAAAACTAAGTTAAATCATTATTCTACCAGTTTCAAAAAAACAAAAAAACTTTTTAATACTAAGACTTAATTTTAGATTGAACGTCTCTATTGCAGCTATATGATATAGTAAACCGATTTGAACCAAATTTGGTCAGGAAGTATAATACAAGCCCTGACGCATATTCTATAAGTTTGGTTCCGATATCTCAACAAACAAACTTTTTCATAATAAAACTTAATTTTCGATGTATCGTTCCTATGGCAGCTATATGGTCCGATCCAAAAATAACAGCAAACTTAATCTGACTATAGTATCCAGGAACCTACATACCAAGTTTGAAGTCTATATCTCTTATGGTCTCTGAAATCGATGCGTTTAAACAAACGGAGAGACAGGTATAGCTTAATCGATTCGGCTGTTGATCCTAATCAATAATTTATATACTTTGGGAAGTCTGCCACGCCCCCTTCTGCCTGTTACAAACATTCTGCCATTCCACTATGGTCTGGATGACGACTTTTTAGGAATAAATTAATAACTCGAGAACGAATTAAGTTTTTTTGGTCTAGTTTTTTGCATTGGGCTTATAATATCAATACGCAAATGGCCAAGAAAAGTGGGCATGGTCCCGCCTTTTTTTGAATTTTGCGATATGTAAATTTTTTGTTTTTCAAGCTATCAGATTTAACATCTATTCAATAAATAAACATAAGTTTTTGTAATTTTCGCCAATGCGCACAATAAAATAAGCCTAAAAATCATAATTTTCGTCAATTTGTCTCATGTGTTGTCGACAACTATGCATTTTTTAACGTGAGCTTAGCTGCAATAAAGTGAAATTTTGAGAAATGCGCAAAATTGCGCAACTTCAGCTTAATAGTACAAATTCAGAATTGATTACTCTACAATATGCATATAGTCGCATTGCTAGCATATGCTAGCAAAATTAGTTATCTCCTTCCAAAGATAAAATTTAATCGAAAAATTTTTAACGAAGCAAGTTTATTAATTTGAAAAATACAATATAATGCACGTTGATTTTCAACAAAGCAAATATATAAACTTAAAGTACAAACCATAATGAATACAATCCATGATAAATTTTGTTAAGTAAGCTATCCAATTAGTGTTGTAAGATAATTCAAATTAACCTTAAAAATGAGAAAATCTGTTTCATGTGCTCTCTGTTTCACAGCTGTTTACTAAACAGTGTGGGAAAATGTCAAAATTTTGGGTATGCAACATTTGAGGTGGAAGTATTTTGAATGCATCGCCATCAAAATATCGTTAATTTGAACCACTTAAAATAATGACATTTTTCCAAATAAATCATCATCCGGACCATAGTGCATTCGTGTAATAGCCAAAAATTTCGAATTTGTTGCCTAGTGTTATTGAAGCCACTAATAAAAAATCCATATTTTTTTCCGAAATTTCCATCCTTTAGATCAATGTTCAAATTTGTGCTTAGTTGGATTTTAACTTTGCAAGTAACTGTCACTTAAAAAAAAGTTTTTTTTTTTTCGAAATTTTAAAAAAAAATGTATTTTTCATCGAAAAATAAGTGGGAAAGGCTATAGTCGAGATCCCGACCATAGGATACCCGTTACTTATTTCAATACATCAGCGATTCAATCCTTATGTCATATTTGCGTTGCCAAAACTAGTTGAGAATTTGAATCATTCTAATTAGGTTTAACAATACAAAAACAAGTGGGAAAGGCTATAGTCGAGATCCCGACCATAGGATACCCGTTACTTATTTCAATACATTAGCTATTCAATTCTAATGTCATACTTGCGTTGCCAGAACTACTTGAGAATTTGAAGCATTCTAATAAGGTTTAACAATAAAAAAACTATTGCATACTCTGGGGGGAACCTGTTGATTCCACAACTCAGGCACGCAATAACTGCTGTTCTACTTGTCCGATCTTGTTGCGATTCAGTGGGATAATAGATAATAATAACAGATATCGGTTATTACAAAAAAATACGTATTATATGAAAAATTGTGGGTGAGGTGGTTTTTCGCGATTTGCGGGGGCGGAGGGGGGCGTGGCTTAAATTTGAAACAAACTTGATCTGCGAGAGGTATATGGAAATCTGTGTGACTAATTTGGCTATTCTATCTCTTATAGTCTCTGAGATTCTTGTGTTTATACAGACGGATGACCAGTTTTTCGCGAATTACGGGCGTGGAAGTAGGCGGGTCCAAAATTTAAAACAAACTTGACCTGCTCCAACGCATTTCTGATCTACGTGTGAAAGTTTGGTTACTCTATCTCTTATGGTCTCTGAGATCTAGGCGCTCACACGGACAGACAGACGGACAGACGGACAGACACACATGGCTATATCGACTCGGCTGTTGATGCTGATCAAGAATATATACACTTTATGTGGTCGGAGATGCCTCCTTCTACCTGTTACGCACATTCCAACGAACACAATATACCCTTATACTTATTTTTTATAAGTAACGGGTATAACTATTGCATACTCTAGGGAGCATCTGTTGCTTCAACAACTTAGGTACGCAATAACTGCTCTTCTACTTGTCCGATCTTGTTGCGATTCAGTGGGATAATAGATAATAATAACAGATATCGGATATTACCACAAAAAACCTATTATATGTAAAATAGTAAGTGTGGTGGTTTTTCGATTTGCGGGAATGGAGGGAGCCGTGGCTTAAATTTGAAACAAACTTGATTTGCGTTTGGTCAATAGAAATCTGTGTGCCAAATTTGGTTACTCTATCTTTTATAGTCCCTGAGATTCTTGTGTTTATACAGACGGACGACCGGTTTTTCGCGAATTACGGGCGTGGAATGAGGCGGGTCAAAAATTTAAACGCCTTTGTGATCTGCGTGTGAAAGTTTGGTTACTCTATTTCTTATGGTCTCTGAGATCTAGGCGCTCACACGGACGGACAAACGGACGGACGGACAGTTGTTGATGCTGATCAAGAATATATATACTTTATAGGGTCGGATATGCCTCTATCTCCCTGTTACATACATTCCAGCGAACACAAAATACCCTTATAATTATTTTTTATACGTAACGGGTATAATTATTATATTTAAATTTTTAAAGAACAATTTAAATTTTACTTTTCCATATATGTCCTGTGCGCACATGTTGTTTACATGTCGCGTGTTCACATATTACCGCAGCGCAAAGAAAACGAGAAAAAAATAGACATACAGAGGGTTGTAATCCATACAAAAAGTAGCCGAGCGCGAATTGTCGACTCTGCGACAACTTGAAAGAAAGAAAGAGGGAGACATAGAACAAAGCAGAAGTAAAAATTGCTAATGTCGAGTCCGAATTTTTTGTGGAATAGTGCAGTGCCGGCTTCTGAGATACTTTGGGAGCCGTGACTGATTTCGTCGAAGGAAATTCTGACCATGAACAAGTGGAAAATAGAGTTTGGTGTAAAATATTTGAAAATGAGCAGCGAACGGCTCCGGTACCCGGATCGCGTAACTGACCGTCTGTGGATTTGGAGGGGTCCTCTCTAAATACACGAAGTTTTCCAGGCGAAAGCGTTGTGAATTTTTTTCCGTACTCCCCTAATTTACTACTGGGCACTACATGGTTGTGACAAAGTAATGTTAAAAGCGGTTCTTATGACCTACTTCGCGGTACGAAAAATTTGTGCAACATATTTAAGTCCGTTACTAGTCTAGGGGGATGGGAGGCAGCTGCCCGCCCTGACCCCCCCAAGGCCCGGAATCTTATATATGAAAATAATATATTATATAATTGATTATAATATATTCAACATTCATTCATTTTTATATATTTTCAGGTTTTTTGTATCATTCTTAAAGCAAAAATTGGAATCATTTGATGGAAAATTAAGGCAATACGCTCAATGGTGCTTTGATAATTGTAAATGTACCAAAGTGTCAACACGGTTACAGTCTCCCTCAAGTGTGGAAGTCGCTGTAAGTATAACATATTTTGACAGCTTTTTTATATAAATCTTTACATTAGGGCGGGTTAATTTGTTCGGGAAAGAAAAAAAGTGGAAAGTGTCCATCTCTGTGAAGCATAAAAAGGAGGCAGATCGTTCCTATGGCAGCTAATTAATATATTGAAACGATTTGAGCCTATTCGCCAGAACATGCATTTGTGCTGGTCTTTTACATACTAGAAAAATTTGGTTCAAATCAGTCATCTGTATCTATGCCAGCTGTATGATACAGTAGACCGGTTTGGGCAGAATGTATAATACCAATTTAAATTTTCTGTCTGTCTGCATTTTCTGTCAGATTGGTTGAGATTTTTTAAAGTGATTTCCGACCTATCGTAAAATGTATATATTCAGTTATCGGGTAATATGTTCCAAACCCCCTTAGCTAATTGATATGTCCCATATACCAGAAAACACATATTAAAACCAGGGACCGTAATCAATATAAGTTATATTATAAAAATTACTTGGTAATGAATATATTTAAATTTTTTATGTTTTTCATCAATAATAATCATTAACTTTGAGTAATTTAATAAAACTACACCATAATCATCATTTTTGATATGAAAAAAAAATCAAAATCAAAAATAATCATTATTTCTGATCAAAAAAAGTAAAAATAAAAAATAATCATTATTACTGATCACAAAAATAAAAATCAATAATGATTTTTTTCATTTCGCTCAAAATAAAACTCAACTATAATTTACGGGTTCTTTGATACTGTTGTGTATCAACAACAAAGTAACTCAGAGTCAAAAAAATCATTATTTACGGTCCCTGATTATAACATATTAAAATCTTCTGCAAAATTATACCTAAGTACTTTAGAAAAAATTTATCGAGATTTAGTGTTTTTCCGAAAAATATTGTTATACACTGCGCGTCATCAGATTAGCGCGCCCCATTACGCTCACAGTCTAAGCTAAATATTATCTGAACTATTGGTGCTATAGTCTGATTATTCTTTTCCATGTTTCTTAAAATAAAACAACATTGGGTACTGTGACATTAAGGATATGTTTTTAATAAATGTTTAAAAAATAGTATATAAAAAAAACGTAACAAAAAATTGGTCATCAGGATAGCGCCACCTGCGATAATTTACATTTAATTCATTTTTTAAGCAACGAAGATGTTTTTTTGCATTCATATTTAATATTTTAGTAATTTTTAGTTTAAATTAGTAGTGCGTGGTACCGCCTTGCTTTAAAATAACCTCGAAAATTCGACTGTGAATTGAATCGTAAAGTTTTTTATGTAGTTTAAAGATACGGTGGACCAAGCGTGTTTGATCCCTTCGATTAACTCGGCGTTATCATTGTATTGTTTTCCGGACTCATACATTTTTCTGGCCAACCATCCCCAGACGTTTTCGATAATATTTAAGTCGGGCGAATATGGTGGCCACTCGAGGAGATCAACTTTTTGACCCTGAATCCACGATTTCACAGATCGGGCAGTGTGAATTGGAGCATTATCATTATCTGCGCGTTCATGCGCGATGTTAAAAACTGCAACTCACAGGTGCCAAAGTATGATATGGTTCCCCACACCATTACACCCCCCTCACAGCTGTGCAAGCGGTCCAAATAATGCTCCTCTTTTCGTAGGTCATGAAAATAATAGTTGTATCCATCGGGACCTTCCAAATTGAATTTCTTTTCATCAGAAAAGACAACATGAGCTCGAGCAAAATTTAAGCGCATTTCTTTTCTCAGCAGATTAAGTGGTGTTTTTTTTTTTAATTTCAGTCTCTTTACGTGTGCAGCTTTCCTAATAACTCTCTGCACCGTTGATAAGCTTGCCTTAACACCCGTTTTTTCCTTGATCTTCACAGAAGAGTCGTGCGAGTTTGAAGCTTTTCTCACTATTGCTCTCTTGTCTGCTTGGGAAAGCACTTGATTGTTGCCGCCTTTGAAGTTTTTTCCATAGAATTCCTTATTTCGAAGAAAATTGGCAATAGTTTTTCGGTGTCTTCCAGTTTTTTCAGCAATTTTATGAAATGATAGTCCAGAGTCATAGTAAGCTTAAATTTTCGATTTTTCTTCCAAAGATAAAACGGTTCCTCTTCCCATATAGCGCGTTTATTTGAAGACAATTACACTAGGCAACAATTTTCAACTTTTTGTCTATTACACGAACCAAACCCACATTTTTGGATAGATTTGGGGCTCCAAATGACGAAAAACATTTTTTTTTTTTTTGTTGGTGAGATTTTTATACCCTGAGCCCATTAAAGATGGGCATTGGCAGAATGTATGTAACAGGCAGAAGGGGGCGTGGCAGACCCCCAAAAGTATATATATTCTTGATCAGGAACAACAGCCGAGTCGATTGAGACATGTCCGTCTGTCTGTCCGTGTGTCCGTCTGTCCGTCTGTTTGAACGCGTCGATCTCAGAAACCATAAGAGCTAGAGACTTCAAACTTAGAATGTAGGTTCCTGGATACCGTACGCAGATCAAGTTTGTTTTTATTTTTGGATCGGACAACTATATAATATAGCTGCCATAGGAACGATATATCGAAAATTAAGTTTTAGTATGAAAAGCTTCTTCAATTTTGGAAATATCTCAACCAATCTCACACGATATACATTTGGGGTGGTATTATACATCCTGACCAAATTTGGTTAAAGTCGGCCCACTATATGATATAGCTGTCATAGAGACGCTCTGCCGAAAATCAAGCATATGTATGAAATAGTTTTTTGTTTTTTGAGATATCGTAACCAAACTGTTAGAATATGCATCTGGGCTGGTATTATACATCCTCACCGAATTTGGTCCAAATCGGAACACTATATCATATAGCTGCCATAGAGACGCTCAGTCGAAAATCAAGTTTAAGTAAGAAAAAGTTTTTTGTTTTTAGAGATAGCCTAACCAAACTGATAGAATGAACATTTAAGTTCGTC
This sequence comes from Drosophila phalerata, assembly GCA_951394115.2. Lineage (NCBI taxonomy): Eukaryota > Metazoa > Arthropoda > Insecta > Diptera > Drosophilidae > Drosophila > Drosophila phalerata. Next base: position 1,839,265 of record OX596005.2, on the reverse strand, counting down.
TCATATATTCTGGCCAAATTTGGTTCAGATCGGACCACTATATCATATAGCTGCAATAGAGACGTTCAATCGAAAAGTAAGTGTTAGTATGAAAAATGTTTTGGTTTTTTGAGATATCTTAACCAAACTGATAGAATATGCATTTAGGTTGGTTTTGTACATTCTGGCCAGATTTGGTTCAAATCGGTTCCATTTATCATATAGCTGCCACAGGAACAATTGGTCGAAAATCAACTTTTATAAAAGAGTACCTGGGCTCAGGGTATTCTACTGTCGAGCGTGCTCGACTGTAGCCGCACCTCACCGCGAGCGAAGCGAGCCGGGGGTAGGCGAGCGAAGCGAGCAGGGGGCGGAGCCCCCTTGTCTTTTCAGATTTTTTTTGAAACTTTTGCTTTTTTTTCAGAGGTGCGCCCAGTTTTTTCATCATTACTCGAGAACGCCAAAAACTTTACTTTTCCTGAAAGCCATTGAATATATCTATAATTCATTAATACAAAGTTTTGGATTTAAACTTATAGTTTAAGAGATATCAATTTTTGAATTAAGAAAATGATAATTTTTTAAATCCTTTTTTTAAGCTTTTTTTACTTTAAAATTCGAGGAAAAGTCGAAAAGAATTTAAAACATTTTGTCTTTAATTTTATTTGCATAGCTGCATTAATTACGCGTCGTTTATGATATGTCTTATGAAAATCTGTGGAGAGACGGCGATGTATTATTGTCTAGGCATGTTTTTGTCGAATTTTATGACTTCCTTGTAGAGTGGCATGACATTTAGTATGAAAAACTTTTTTGTTTCTTAACCAATCTTACACAATATCAATTTGTTATTATATACTATATCATATAGCTGCCATAGGAACGATCGTTCGAAAATCAATGTTTTGGTTTTTTGAGATATTTTAACCAATGTGACAGAATATGCATTTAAGATGGTCATCTGAAATATTAAATTTGTTTATATATATATAGCTATATTAATTACCAATCGTTACGTATTTTTACCGTTCAAATCTATGGAAGGACGGCTAAGTGATTAGTATATTAACAATGAAACAATTTTTACAAAGACAAAATGTATTAAATTTTTTTCGACTTCCTCGAATTTTAAAGTAAAAAAAGCTTAAAAAAAAGGTTAAAAAAAATCATCATTTTCTTAATTCAAAAACTGATATCTCTTAAACTATAAGTTTAAATCCAAAACCAGCTAGATTTTCAAAAAATTCTAAAAAATAAATCTCACCACAAAAAAAAAAAAAGAAAAAGTTTTTCGTCATTTGGAGCCCCAAATCTATCCAAAAAAGTGGGTTTGGCTCGTGTAATTTTTTTGGCTGTTGCCTAGTGTTATTAGTTTAAGCTTCAAAAAAAATTTGGTGACTCTGTCGAGATAACTCAATTTGAAGTTGAGGGCGCTAACCTGATGACGCAAAATTAGTGCAAGCTTTTTCGTCGAAAATTAAACAAAATATAAAATAAGATATAACGGTTCTTCCAAACAGCTTTTTTTATACCCTGAGCCCATTAAAAATGGGCAAAAAAGGGTATAATGCATTTGGCAGAATGTATGTAACAGGCAGAAGGGGGCGTGGCAGACCCCCAAAAGTATATATATTCTTGATCAGGAACAACAGCCGAGTCGATTGAGACATGTCCGTCTGTCTGTCCGTCTGTCCGTCTGTCCGTCTGTCTGTCCGTCTGTCCGTCTGTTTGAACGCGTCGATCTCAGAAACCATAAGAGCTAGAGACTTCAAACTTGGAATGTAGGTTCCTGGATACCGTACGCAGATCAAGTTTGTTTTTATTTTTGGATCGGACAACTATATAATATAGCTGCCATAGGAACGATACATCGAAAATTAAGTTTTTGTATGAAAAGCTTCTTCAATTTTTGAAATATCTCAACCAATCTCACACGATATACATTTGGGGTGGTATTATACATCCTGACCAAATTTGGTTAAAGTCGGCCCACTATATGATATAGCTGTCATAGAGACGCTCTGCCGAAAATCAAGCATATGTATGAAATAGTTTTTTGTTTTTTGAGATATCGTAACCAAACTGTTAGAATATGCATCTGGGCTGGTATTATACATCCTCACCGAATTTGGTCCAAATCGGAACACTATATCAGATAGCTGCCATAGAGACGCTCAGTCGAAAATCAAGTTTAAGTAAGAAAAAGTTTTTTGTTTTCAGAGATAGCCTAACCAAACTGATAGAATGAACATTTAAGTTCGTCTCATATATTCTGGCCAAATTTGGTTCAGATCGGACCACTATATCATATAGCTGCAATAGAGATGTTCAATCGAAAAGTAAGTGTTAGTATGAAAAATGTTTTGGTTTTTTGAGATATCTTAACCAAACTGATAGAATATGCATTTAGGTTGGTTTTGTACATTCTGACCAGATTTGGTTCAAATCGGTTCCATTTATCATATAGCTGCCACAGGAACAATTGGTCGAAAATCAACTTTTATAAAAGAGTACCTGGGCTCAGGGTATTCTACTGTCGAGCGTGCTCGACTGTAGCCGCACCTCACCGCGAGCGAAGCGAGACGGGGGTAGGCGAGCGAAGCGAGCAGGGGGCGGAGCCCCCTTGTTTTATTTTGCAAAAGAGCACATATGATAACTGTTAAAGTAAAACAGTAATAACGTAGTAGAGTGCGATAGTAATGTAGAAAAAAGCAAAAACAAATGTGTGGAAGAGGGGGCGCTAACCTGATGACGCGCAGTGTATATTGTTTTTCTTCGTCAAGTCTAAGCTTATTCAACGCTTGGATTTAAACTAACAGAAAGACAAAAAAGGAATCAGACACACTGACTTTCTTTCTTTCTTTCTTATTTTGGGAATTTAAATTTTGAATTTAAAATTTCATAATCTTTTGAATTAGTTGTCGTTTGGTGGCAGTATATATATCGAAGCCGGTTAGACCTGATCATTATATCATATAGCTGCATTTTAATCGACCGCATGATAATCATTTTATTGCATGAAATATAATTTTGTGCTTTGAGATATGGGCTAATCCGAAAATTTTTAAAACAAGGGCAGAAATTTAAAGTTGCCCAAAATGAAAATGTTGGTTAAAGGAATAATAGGATACATATTAAAGCTTGAAAATATATTAGCAATATGGTTTTACGGTGGTTTGATTTTCTTGGGCAGAGGCAAACCTACACTTATTTTTTGCTCTCAATTATTTTTGTAAACAAAGGGTATTTTAAATGGTGAAAAAACTGGGCAATACAGTGTTTTCAGTTTTTTGCGCTTAGCAGATCTTAAAATTGGTTTCATTCCCTTCTATTTAATAAAAAAATCATGTTTATAAGTTATCTAATAAATATAAATAATTTGACTAAAACTGTGTCCATTCGGTGTAACGTCCGTAACGGAAAATAGGGTATTTTCAATTTTACCTTAATTAGACATTTTTTTGAAAAATATTAATGGCAAAATGTGTAACGTCCGTAACGGCATGAAATTTCTAGAAAAAAAATGGTTGGTGTTTATAATGAATATTCACCTGCAATATCAGAATCTGGGCTAAAAATTACTATAGGTTGCGAAAATGTGTAGGATATATTTAAGTATTATAAATGTAAACACTAGAATTACTATTAACTTATAAGAATACACGCAATTGATTTAAGCTAACAAAGGAATACCCATAACATGTTATTAGCATTATAAAAAAACAGTCTAGCAACGCTAAAACAAGAAGAGGAAGAAGTAACGTACACGAGTAAGCGTCACTTTTAAAAAAGACTTGAAGAGTACAGATCACATTGTCCAAAAAATACCCAAGAAAAACATTTATATTAAACAAAAACACTTAAGAAATAAAGAACTAATCTTAACATACACAATTAATCTAGGAGTGTGTTATTATTTTACCCTTACAATAATCAGAAGTGGTACAAATTCAAAATTGCCTACTAATTAAAAATATATTGTGTACATGCAAAACGGTGCACAGTTACATACACAACTTAAAGCAATTCACGTACGTACAAAATTTGCTAAAATGAGTGATAAAGACTATGAGAAATATACAATAGACGGTCTTAAACGCCTACTGAAAACATATAATCTACCAGTAAATGGAAATAAAGCAGAATTAATACAACGGTTGATCAATGTTCGCAAAGCTGATGAATTAAGTACCAATTTTAAGCCAACCAAAGGAAGCAACGAAAAGAACGACGAAGAAAATATGCAAGACAACGTAAGCGACAACGATGATGAAATGAAAGATAACGTAAGCAACAACGATGCCGAAATAAAAGGCAACGTAAGCAACAAAAACGATGATGATCAAGACAACGTAAGCGACAAAAATGAAGAAATGAAAAACAACGAAAATTATGAAATTCAATACAACGTAAGCGACGGCAGTGGTGAAATAAAAAACGTAAGCAGCAAGATCGAGAAAATGAAAGGCAAAGAGGCAAAAGAGAGCAATAAATATGAAAAACAGGACTACGAAGATATGAAATTCGATTTGTTGCTACGAGAAATGGAATTATATAAACGAGAACCAAGAGTTTCAGCACGTGAAAATGAAATGCTTAAACAAAAAATGTATAATAATGACTACGCAGAACAAAAAAATATTAAAATTTCTTTTACTCAACTCAAAGAATTGGTATCCGAGTATGATCCAATGGAAAATGACTCAGACATTAAATTGTTTAAACAACAAGTAATTTCAGTGAAGTCAATATACAAACTAGACGATCACAGCATTCGGGCTTTAATTGCCAACCGTATAAAAGGAAAAGCAGCAAAGTGGTTGCAAACTCGCAGTGATGCAACAACAATGCCAGTGGATGAATTACTCTGTGAAATGGAAAATGTATTTGAAAACCGTGAAAGTCAACTAGAGTTGAAACGCAAGTTTGAGAAAAAGATTTGGAAAACTGAGGAATCTTTCCAAGAATATTTTTATGAAAAGTTAATAATGTCAACTAAAGTAAACATTACTCAAGATGAATTACTTGAATATGTAATAGATGGAATCCCAAACTATGCATTACGCACTCAAGCCAGAATGCAACGTTTTACTAATACAAATGAGCTACTCGAAGCCTTTAAAAAGATCCAGTTGGAACCAGAGAATAAATACCTCCAAAAGATGACACAGAAGAACAATGGTTCAACCAACCTAGCCGATGCTACAACGGTAGTGAAATGCTACAACTGTAATTCCAAAGGACACATGGCCAACGAATGCCGAAAGCCGAAGAGAGCAAGTGGAGTCTGTTTTGTTTGTGCTGAAATGGGGCATCTATCGATTAACTGCAGCAAACGCAAGGACCTGGGTCAACGTGAGAGTCTAAACACCAACAATCCGTATGTAAGGTCTATAGTATTTATATTTTTAAACAAATCTAATCATACCACACCTCCATTAGAAACCTTGATTGATACGGGAAGCCCAATTTGTCTGATTCGTGAAGAACACGTGCCAATGAAATATATTGAAAATTATTATTTTGCTCAAAATTGCCCCCTTGTCTTTTCAGATTTTTTTTGAAACTTTTGCTTTTTTTTCAGAGGTGCGCCCAGTTTTTTCATCATTACTCGAGAACGCCAAAAACTTTACTTTTCCTGAAAGCCATTGAATATATCTATAATTCATTAATACAAAGTTTTGGATTTAAACTTATAGTTTAAGAGATATCAATTTTTGAATTAAGAAAATGATAATTTTTTAAATCCTTTTTTTAAGCTTTTTTTACTTTAAAATTCGAGGAAAAGTCGAAAAGAATTTAAAACATTTTGTCTTTAATTTTATTTGCATAGCTGCATTAATTACGCGTCGTTTATGATATGTCTTATGAAAATCTGTGGAGAGACGGCGATGTATTATTGTCTAGGCATGTTTTTGTCGAATTTTATGACTTCCTTGTAGAGTGGCATGACATTTAGTATGAAAAACTTTTTTGTTTCTTAACCAATCTTACACAATATCAATTTGTTATTATATACTATATCATATAGCTGCCATAGGAACGATCGTTCGAAAATCAATGTTTTGGTTTTTTGAGATATTTTAACCAATGTGACAGAATATGCATTTAAGATGGTCATCTGAAATATTAAATTTGTTTATATATATATAGCTATATTAATTACCAATCGTTACGTATTTTTACCGTTCAAATCTATCGAAGGACGGCTAAGTGATTAGTATATTAACAATGAAACAATTTTTACAAAGACAAAATGTATTAAATTTTTTTCGACTTCCTCGAATTTTAAAGTAAAAAAAGCTTAAAAAAAAGGTTAAAAAAAATCATCATTTTCTTAATTCAAAAACTGATATCTCTTAAACTATAAGTTTAAATCCAAAACCAGCTAGATTTTCAAAAAATTCTAAAAAATAAATCTCACCACAAAAAAAAAAAAGAAAAAGTTTTTCGTCATTTGGAGCCCCAAATCTATCCAAAAAAGTGGGTTTGGCTCGTGTAATTTTTTGGCTGTTGCCTAGTGTTATTAGTTTAAGCTTCAAAAAAAATTTGGTGACTCTGTCAATCAATCAATGTCGAGATAACTCAATTTGAAGTTGAGGGCGCTAACCTGATGACGCAAAATTAGTGCAAGCTTTTTCGTCGAAAATTAAACAAAATATAAAATAAGATATAACGGTTCTTCCAAACAGCTTTTTTTTTATTTTGCAAAAGAGCACATATGATAACTGTTAAAGTAAAACAGTAATAACGTAGTAGAGTGCGATAGTAATGTAGAAAAAAGCAAAAACAAATGTGTGGAAGAGGGGGCGCTAACCTGATGACGCGCAGTGTATATTGTTTTTCTTCGTCAAGTCTAAGCTTATTCAACGCTTGGATTTAAACTAACAGAAAGACAAAAAAGGAATCAGACACACTGACTTTCTTTCTTTCTTTCTTATTTTGGGAATTTAAATTTTGAATTTAAAATTTCATAATCTTTTGAATTAGTTGTCGTTTGGTGGCAGTATATATATCGAAGCCGGTTAGACCTGATCATTATATCATATAGCTGCATTTTAATCGACCGCATGATAATCATTTTATTGCATGAAATATAATTTTGTGCTTTGAGATATGGGCTAATCCGAAAATTTTTAAAACAAGGGCAGAAATTTAAAGTTGCCCAAAATGAAAATGTTGGTTAAAGGAATAATAGGATACATATTAAAGCTTAAAAATATATTAGCAATATGGTTTTACGGTGGTTTGATTTTCTTGGGCAGAGGCAAACCTACACTTATTTTTTGCTCTCAATTATTTTTGTAAACAAAGGGTATTTTAAATGGTGAAAAAACTGGGCAATACAGTGTTTTCAGTTTTTTGCGCTTAGCAGATCTTAAAATTGGTTTCATTCACTTCTATTTAATAAAAAAATCATGTTTATAAGTTATCTAATAAATATAAATAATTTGACTAAAACTGTGTCCATTCGGTGTAACGTCCGTAACGGAAAATAGGGTATTTTCAATTTTACCTTAATTAGACATTTTTTTGAAAAATATTAATGGCAAAATGTGTAACGTCCGTAACGGCATGAAATTTCTAGAAATAATAATACAATAATCAGAAGTGGTACAAATTCAAAATTGCCTACTAATTAAAAATATATTGTGTACATGCAAAACGGTGCACAGTTACATACACAACTTAAAGCAATTCACGTACGTACAAAATTTGCTAAAATGAGTGATAAAGACTATGAGAAATATACAATAGACGGTCTTAAACGCCTACTGAAAACATATAATCTACCAGTAAATGGAAATAAAGCAGAATTAATACAACGGTTGATCAATGTTCGCAAAGCTGATGAATTAAGTACCAATTTTAAGCCAACCAAAGGAAGCAACGAAAAGAACGACGAAGAAAATATGCAAGACAACGTAAGCGACAACGATGATGAAATGAAAGATAACGTAAGCAACAACGATGCCGAAATAAAAGGCAACGTAAGCAACAAAAACGATGATGATCAAGACAACGTAAGCGACAAAAATGAAGAAATGAAAAACAACGAAAATTATGAAATTCAATACAACGTAAGCGACGGCAGTGGTGAAATAAAAAACGTAAGCAGCAAGATCGAGAAAATGAAAGGCAAAGAGGCAAAAGAGAGCAATAAATATGAAAAACAGGACTACGAAGATATGAAATTCGATTTGTTGCTACGAGAAATGGAATTATATAAACGAGAACCAAGAGTTTCAGCACGTGAAAATGAAATGCTTAAACAAAAAATGTATAATAATGACTACGCAGAACAAAAAAATATTAAAATTTCTTTTACTCAACTCAAAGAATTGGTATCCGAGTATGATCCAATGGAAAATGACTCAGACATTAAATTGTTTAAACAACAAGTAATTTCAGTGAAGTCAATATACAAACTAGACGATCACAGCATTCGGGCTTTAATTGCCAACCGTATAAAAGGAAAAGCAGCAAAGTGGTTGCAAACTCGCAGTGATGCAACAACAATGCCAGTGGATGAATTACTCTGTGAAATGGAAAATGTATTTGAAAACCGTGAAAGTCAACTAGAGTTGAAACGCAAGTTTGAGAAAAAGATTTGGAAAACTGAGGAATCTTTCCAAGAATATTTTTATGAAAAGTTAATAATGTCAACTAAAGTAAACATTACTCAAGATGAATTACTTGAATATGTAATAGATGGAATCCCAAACTATGCATTACGCACTCAAGCCAGAATGCAACGTTTTACTAATACAAATGAGCTACTCGAAGCCTTTAAAAAGATCCAGTTGGAACCAGAGAATAAATACCTCCAAAAGATGACACAGAAGAACAATGGTTCAACCAACCTAGCCGATGCTACAACGGTAGTGAAATGCTACAACTGTAATTCCAAAGGACACATGGCCAACGAATGCCGAAAGCCGAAGAGAGCAAGTGGAGTCTGTTTTGTTTGTGCTGAAATGGGGCATCTATCGATTAACTGCAGCAAACGCAAGGACCTGGGTCAACGTGAGAGTCTAAACACCAACAATCCGTATGTAAGGTCTATAGTATTTATATTTTTAAACAAATCTAATCATACCACACCTCCATTAGAAACCTTGATTGATACGGGAAGCCCAATTTGTCTGATTCGTGAAGAACACGTGCCAATGAAATATATTGAAAATTATTATTTTGCTCAAAATTATTATGGAATAAATAATAGTAAACTTAACATCATTGGAAAAACTGAATGTAAAATCATATTTGAAAATGAAGAATTTAATAAAGATTTTTTTGTTGTACCAAATGAAACAATGCAATACTCAGCTTTATTGGGGGCAGACTTTTTGGAAAAAGAAAAATTCATATTAATCAAAGAAAGTAAAGATAAATTAAATGAAAATACAATGAAAAAAATTCACAACGAAATAGGAGGAAATAAAAGTGAAGTAATAAAAGTAGTAAACGAAATAAAACATACAAATAAAAGTAGTAAAGTAGAACAAATGAATGATAAATGTGAGGAAAATAATAAAAAAGAACAAAATAATATAGTGGAAAACGGTGTGGTATTGAATTTACAAATTGATAAAAATATGTCCGAAATGGAAAAAGAATGCCTTAATATAATGACTATTGATATAGAAAATGAAAACTACAGTGTAATTGTTAAAAATAAGAACATACATATAACTGATATCACAAAACTACAAAATATTTTTGAACAATATTATTTTAAAAGCGTTCGTCCTGAAAAACCAGAAAGCAAATGTGAATTAAAATTAGTACTTAACAATGAAAAGCCTTTTCACTATAAGCCTAGAAGATTGTCATACAAGGAGAAAGAGCAAGTACAAGAGGTATTAGATGATTTATTAGAAAAGAAAATAATTCGGCCAAGTCAGTCTGAATATGCGTCACCGATCGTAATAGTTAAAATGAAAACAGGAGATATTCGATTATGTGTAGATTATAGGACACTAAACAAAGTAACACCGAAAGATAATTACCCACTACCTTTGATCGAAGATTTAATTGATAACCTAGCAAACAAAGAAATATTCACATTATTAGATTTGAAAAGTGCGTTTCATCAAATAGATGTTCAGGAAAAATCTATTAAATACACATCTCTTGTAACGCCAATGGGACAATTTGAATATAATAAAATGCCATATGGGTTAAGAAATGCACCAGCGACTTTTCAGCGATTTGTCAATAATGTATTTGATGATATGATCAGAGCAGGCAAAGTAGCTATATATTTAGATGACATAATGATAGCATCTAAATCAGTCGAAGAACACTTAAGTAAACTTACAGACGTATTCCAAAGACTAAGACTATTTATGGAAAAAAAATGTAATTATTTGGGATACATAATTTCAAAAGATGGAATAAAGCCGGATAAGAAAAACATTGAAACAATTACAAATTTCCCAATACCAAAGAATACAAAAAAAGTCCATAGTTTTTTGGGATTATGCTCCTATTTTAGAAAATTTATCAAAGATTTCTCGGTACAAGCAAAGCCATTATACAATCTTATTCGAAAAGATGCAATATTTAAATTCAATGAAGAAGAAATACAATGTTTCGAATCACTAAAACAAAGGTTAATAGACGCACCTATTCTATCTATATATGACCCAAAACATGACACTGAACTTCACTGTGATGCCAGCTCAATTGGATTTGGTTCAATATTAATGCAAAGAAAAGATGATGGAAAAATGCATCCAATATTTTATTTTTCGAAACGAACTTCAGATTATGAGTCAAAGTATCATAGCTTTGAATTAGAGACCCTAGCTATAATATATGCCCTCCGAAGATTTAGAATATATCTACACGGTAAAAAATTCAAAATAATAACAGATTGTAATTCTCTGTCAATGACATTAAATAAAAAGGAAGTAAATCAAAGAATTGCCCGTTGGGCATTAGAGCTAGCAAATTATGATTATGATATAGAACATAGAGACGGTCAGAAAATGCAGCATGTTGACGCACTGAGCAGAATATCTAACATACTAGTATTAGAAGAAAATACATTTGAACAAAATCTTTCAATATGCCAAAACAAGGATAAAGTTATATCTGCTATACGTACACAACTGGAAGAAAAAGAAAGCAATCGATTCGAAATGAGAAATGGACTAATATATAGAAAACACAAAGGCAGAATATTATTTTACGTACCCAGAAATATGAAAAGAAATATTTTAACATTATATCACGATGATATGGGACACAGGGGTTATGAAAAAGTCTATATTGCAATAAAAAAATCATATTGGTTTCCTAGATTGACCGAAAAAATTAAAGAACACATTAGAAATTGCTTGAAATATATAACGTACTCGTCAAAATGTGGAAGCCACGAAAGCTTATTACACAGTATACCTAAGGGAGACAAACCGTTTGAAATAATACATATTGACCATTTTGGTCCAATAAAACTTCAAAAATCACAAAAGAAACATGTACTTTTGGTTGTAGATGGATTTTCAAAGTTTGTAAAATTATACGGTACAAAATCGACGGACTCGAAAAGCTCGATTAAATGTATAACAAATTTCTTTAATACATACAGCCGACCAAAAATTATTATATATGATCGCGGAAGTGCATTTACATCCAATGACTTTGAGGAATTTTTAGAAAAAAATAATGTAAGACACATTAAAATAGCTACAGGATCGCCACAAGCAAACGCAGGTCGAAAGGATAAATAATAGATGCCTGGGACCAATGATAGCAAAATTAACAAGCGCAGGAACAGAAAAGTCTTTAGATAGTGTACTACCTGAAATAGAATTTGCCTTAAACAACACAGTACATAGAAGCACAGGAACAACTCCAAGTGAAGTTTTATTCAGTGTAAGTCAAAGAGGAGTTGTTATTGACTTTTTAAGAGAACATTTAATTGAAATAGAACAAGAAAGAAATCTTTCCGAAATAAGATCTGTAGCAAAAAAGAATATTGAGAAAAGTCAGATATACAACGAACAAAATAAAAACAAAGGAAGAATTCAAAGAATATATAAAGAAGGAGACTACGTAGTCTTAAAAAATTTTGTAAGTGTACCAGGAGCTTGTAGAAAAGTAATACCAAAATATAAAGGGCCGTATAAAATAGATAAAGTATTACCAAATGATAGATATGCTGTATCAGACGTCGAAGGATTTCAATTAACACAAATACCATATAATGGGATCTGGGAAGCAGCAAATATGAAACCATGGGTTAATATAAATGATGAAGAAGAAGAAGTATTTGAAATGTCAGATGAAGAAGAATGTGAAATGTCAGATGAAGAAGAATGGGAAAAGTCCGATGAAAAAGTATATGAAAAGTCAGATAAACAGGAATGTGAAGAGTTACATGATAAGAAAGAAATTGAAAAGTCAGATGATGAAATAGAAAGTGAAAAGATAAAGGAAATCGATCAGTCATACGAAGAAAAGACAAACTCCAAAGCTGAAAGTGAAAAGTTAAAATTAGTAAAACGAAAAAGAAAATTAGACTCAGAAAAAGAAAATAATAATGATATTTTAAATAAAAAAATAAAAAGATATAATCTTAGAAGCTATATTAACAACGATTAAATTAAATTTTTATTATTAATATTTGTATATAATCGAGGCGATTAATTGTCAGGATGGCCGAACTGTAGGATATATTTAAGTATTATAAATGTAAACACTAGAATTACTATTAACTTATAAGAATACACGCAATTGATTTAAGCTAACAAAGGAATACCCATAACATGTTATTAGCATTATAAAAAAACAGTCTAGCAACGCTAAAACAAGAAGAGGAAGAAGTATCGTACACAAGTAAGCGTCACTTTTAAAAAAGACTTGAAGAGTACAGATCACATTGTGCAAAAAATACCCAAGAAAAACATTTATATTAAACAAAAACACTTAAGAAATAAAGAACTAATCTTAACATACACAATTAATCTAGGAGTGTGTTATTATTTTACCCTTACAAATGCGAAAAATTTCATCACCTTAACGTTATTTTCGGATGTTCTTCATCTTTTTCTTATTGATGTTCTTTGCTCTTCTCCTTTTTGACATTCCCTTCTAGTTATAACGATTATTCTTAGTTAAGCTAGAAAAGAAGAATTAAAAAAAAAATTTTAAATAATTATTATTTTGGATTTTTATTATTTAAATTAATTTTATTAACTAAAAAAAATTAATAACAAAAATTCCAGGAATTCAATCGTATTATTATTTTTTTAGTTATGCCAATGATAACACTAGGCAACAAATTTCGACTTTTTTCTTCTGAATTGAACCAAACCAACTTTTTTGGATAGATTTGGGGCCCCAGACGCCGAAAAACTTTTTTTTTTAGAGTTACGCCGACTCTTGTCATCATTACACCCGAATGCCAAAACCGATATTCAAAAGCTTTACTTTTCCTGAAAGCTAATGAATATACCTATAATTCATCTATACACAGTCTAAGATCAAAGTCATTAATTTAGGAGCTACTAATTTTTGAATTAAGAAAATGTTGTTTATTTTAAGCTTTTTTTTTTTTAGCTTTTTTTACTTTAAAATTCAAGGAAAACTCGAACAAAATTCTAAACTGGGGTTTTAATTTTTTTTTAAAAAGCTGCATTAATTGAGCGTCGTGTAAGATATAATTCATTAAAATCTATGGAGAAACGGCGATATAATAAATTATAATATAATAATATATAATAATTTTATATAAAGGCATGATTTTGTCAATTTAGATGACTTCCTTTTAGAGCGGCATGACCTTTGGTATGAAAATTTTTTGTGTATTTTAAAGATATCCTAACCAAACTCACTGAATATCAATTTGATGTTGTTTTACGTATAATGACCAAAGTTGGTTCAAATCGGTCGACTATATCATATAGCTGCCGTAGGAACGACATTTTTGTTTTATGAGATTTCTCAACCAAACTTATAGAATTTGCACTTTTTTTAGTCTGATATATCCTGACTGACGTTGGTTCAAATCGGACCACTATATCATATAGCTGCCATAGCACCGATCGGGCGAAAATCAAATCGGTCTAAAATGTCATATTGCCCCTTCCACTTACACCCCCGTATCTCGTGAACCAGGTGAGTTAGAAAAAGTTCTAGTGTGCCTTTTTGTAAGTTAGGACTAAACCTTTCGATCGGTATATAACTCAATCTGATCGGACAGTCATAACAAATTTTCCATGCTAGCTGTATATATTTCTAGAGGTGCGCCCACTTTTGTCAACATTACTTGAGAATGTCAAAACTGATTTTCAAAAACTTTACTTTTTCTGAAATCTTATCAATATATGTCCACTATATCATATAGCTGCCATAGAACCGGTCTATTTAAAATCAAGAATTTTAAAGTCAAAAAAGCTTAAAAAAAAAAAATTTCTCAATTAAAAAATGTATTGCTCTGAAAATACTGGTTTGGTTCAATTCAGATTTGGGATGTTGCCTAGGGTTAGACCCTAGTGATGCATCACTGGCCATTAGATCATACGGTCGCAAATCATTGCAATTATCAACCACTGACTATAGTACCTCTTTGCGGATTTCTTTGCACTGTTTACGAAATAAAGCTATGCGATTACGATCACGAGGTTGAGATACCAATTCATGAGAGGGAATAGTCTGTTTCTGTTGCTTATGAATAGCTGCGGAATTTGAGAGTGAACTTGAGTTCGTACAAGTTATTTTGTATTCGTAGCGTTCGATACAAGTTTGCATGAACTGGTTAACAGTGCACGAGGCAGCTCGTTTTTTGGCAAGATTTGCGATAAGAAGGCTTATAATTTTTTTTAAAATCTAATCAAAATTACGCATCGATCACCCAAATCCAACAACTGGTTCAAAAGATAAATAAATTGGAAATTTTTGGTGGACTTTTTAAAGTGAAATTAAAAGTCAGTTTGTTTGTTTGTTTGTGTGTCTGTATCAAATCGCAAAAAAGGTAAAATTGGATGATGAAAAAACCGCAAGTTTTGCGGGAAAATGCTAGATCCCGCAAAAATTAAAACACAACAACAGTTTTCAAACCATATAAGCTAAACATATGTTCTACATATCGTTGGAAAGGAAGATTTGAGGGCTTTCAGACGTACTCTTAAACTTTGACTTTTCCGCGTTTTTTCACATATCACATAAATCTGTAAAAATTCGATTTCTCGAGTTATTACCATTTAAGTGTAAATATACATATTACGTAAAGTTAAAGGATGACAGCAGCAATACCGTGTCATAGCAGCAAACCAACGTAGCATACAGCTTACGCGGCATAAGCATCCGGTGTTTTTAGAAAGTTTTGTTTTGCGTGGAAGAAAACTTATCACAAAAAAGCTCACCCTTTTTGTGCACAGTGCAAAATGCCATTTTTTATACCCGTTACTTATAAAAAATAAGTATAAGGGTATATTGTGTTCGTTGGAATGTATGTAACAGGGAGAAGGAGGCATCTCCGACCCTATAAAGTATATATATTCTTGATCAGCATCAACAGCCGAGTCGATATAGCCATGTGTGTCTGTCCGTCCGTCCGTCTGTCCGTCTGTCCGTATGAACAAAAGGATCTCAGAGACTATAAGAGATAGAGTAACCAAATTTGGCACACAGATTTCTATATACCCAGCGCAGATCAAGTTTGTTTCAAATTTTGGCCACGCCCCCTTCCGCCCTCGCAAATCGCGAAAAGCTACCACACCCACGGTTTTTAAGATAATATAGTTTTTCTTGCAGTTACTGATATCTATTATTATTATTTATTATCCCACTGAATCGCAACACGATCGGACAAGTAGAACAGCAGTTATTGTCTGAAAATGATACTTTAAGCAATCATGGCAATACATGCCCCCTAGAGTATGCAATAGATTTTGTATTGTTAGAAAATTTTCTTTTAAGTACTTTTATATGTAGTGAAATAAGTAACGGGTATCCTATAGTCGGGATCTCGACTATAGCCTTTCCCACTTGTTTTTTATAATAATTAATATTTTTATTTAAAATTTGTATTCGTTTTTTTTTTAATTTCGTTCGTCACAAAATGGGGATATCAGAAATTTTACCTCGTGTAGAGTTTTTTTTTCTGGAATACACTAAACCACTCACTAGCGCTACCCTCGAAAAGATTGCTTGCATATAGTGCTAGCAATTCAAAGTTACCATGCAATGTTTGATTGGTAAGAACTTCTTCGCGGTGAAAATAATCGTCAATTGCTATCTAAGAATGACCTGAGAAACGTATCTTCCAGTTAGAGATTATCTGACTTATCCTCTCAGGCAGCGAATTGTGTGATTGTTGGGACTCTGGTGGCATTATCTGACTTTTGGATATTGTGTCACAGCTTAATTGCCTAGCAATTCCGGTTGACTCATTGTCGAATTATCTTTCTTACCTGTAGTGCAAGGTTATAGAGCTCGATAGAGATTCTTTCGCCCGAGCAGCTGCTATTTCTTCAGATACATTTGCAAATATGTAAAAAAGGGCAGTGACCAAGCGACATATACAGGGGTGCCACAGAAATCGAAACCAACCGTAAACCAACTAAAAATAAACTTCAGGAGATCTAAAAAAAAAGCGCCAAATCCTCTACCTCTGTGGTGGTGTGGTAATGAGGAACCTTTCTTATATTTGTGTTTTTTTTTGTTTTGACTAGCTAACTAGTAAAACATATTGTCAGTATTACTTATTTAAACTAACTTGTATATATTTTTTATTTTAGGCTATGCGTCGTCTTGGGACAATTGTGTGCAGATTTTTTTTTTTAGATTCTCGTACAAAAGCTATTGATGTACATCCAACTGATACTGCCAGCGATGCAGTACAAAAACTTGCTGACAAGCTTAATTTGGCATCAATCGAGGGTTGGGCCATTTTTCAGTCACGTCCCGACGGAGAATATCATATCAAAACCTTCGAATATTTATATGATGTTATATCTGCATGGGAAAGTAAGCAAACGTCGTCTACTAATTATAAAAGACTTTCGAACGGATCTTCATATGGAGAAAATCGATTTGTGTTCAAAAAAAGACTGTTTAAACCAACAAAAGAATTATCCCAGGATCCTGTAGAAGTCGGAATGCTGTATGCTCAAGCAGTACACAGTGTGGTTAAGGTAAGTTTTTATAAATGTAATCTATCTAAATGCTGTCCCCTTTTTGGGGACAGAAATCGCAAAATTTATGTCGGAGTTTCAGAATTAATTCTGTCGTCTGATTGGGATTTTTATTGAGCAGGAAAATATTATAATTTATAATTTATTTCTGATGGGCAAGCATAGCGGGGGTCCTGACTGACTGACAGATATTTGTGCAGTTCATAGCTAAGACAACTTCATCGTGCATAAGGATTTTTTGGGAAATTCGTTTTAGAAAGGGGACTTACGCACAGTGGTCGATACAGTGCAATATACAATAACACAAAATTAAAAATATGAATTTGGCTGATATTAATTTTATTTTACATTAATTAGAAGAAAAGCAAGAAACTAAACGAAAATATTGTCAAATAATTATTGTTATATTCCTTTTTTTCTTATTTTGTTTACTGTAAACAATTTAATATACAATTCTAAAAGTATTAAAAAAAACTCTTATACATTTATTACAAAAAATTTTTTTTTATTTTTTTAAACTAATAATCATTATTTTTGATCAAAAATTAAAAATCAGTTTTAATAATGATAATAATAATGATTATAAATGATTTTTATTTTTTTTTATCAACATAAAACTCAACAAGAAATAGGATTCTTAATATTCGTCTATGAAGGACATTCGATGTATCATATGAAGGATATTAAATTAGATCAAGATCAAGATCAAGATTATCATATCGTGAAAGTTTCACATAGATGCCATAAGCTATTGTTGAATTTTATTTTGATCAAAAAAATAAAAATCATTTTAAATCATAATTTTGAGTTTTATTTATTTGGATCAAAAGTAATGATTATAAAAGATTTTTATTTTTTATTGATCAAAAATAATGATTATTGGTGAAGAAAATCGTAAAAATCATTATATAATCATTAAAACGTGTTTTTTAAAATAAAACTTATAATGATTACGGTCCCTGCTTATTTGATTAGCAAGTTATTATTTACCACAAAAAAAACCTCTTCACGAGGTAAAACTCTAGTGACGAAAGCATACTCTAGCCCCAAAATTTCTGATATCCAATTTAGTGACTTACGAAATTAAAATAATAAGCACAAAAGTTTTAAATAAAAATATTAATTATAAAAAAAAAATTGACATTCGGCACTGTGCGCAAAAAGGGTGGGCTTTTTTGTACATAAAAATTAATTTTTGGGCAGTGCTGAATGTCAGATTTTTTTAATTACCAAAAAGCCCAAACGGCGCCATTAGCTGCAATTATTTAAATTTTTTTTCCTCCCATTTACTCCCCCTAATCTCATGAACCAGATGGGTAGGTCTAAACCTTTTGATCGGTATTAACTCGATCTGATCGCACAGTCGTAGAAAATGGTTCATATTAGATGTATATAAGTATTGCTAGTCGCCTT
Organism: Drosophila phalerata; assembly: GCA_951394115.2. Classification (NCBI taxonomy): domain Eukaryota; kingdom Metazoa; phylum Arthropoda; class Insecta; order Diptera; family Drosophilidae; genus Drosophila; species Drosophila phalerata. The sequence continues at coordinate 1,820,723 of OX596005.2, read as the reverse complement.
TCGCACCCTTCGTACTGCTTTCGTCACTAGCGCGGAGTGCCGTCCGCAGTGATTCCAGATTGACAAAATTAAATATTTGTAATATTGAGTAAATAAAATGGAATTAAAAAAAAAAAGAAAAAAAAACACACAGACACAGTGAAAAGTGCACGTGTATATTGTGCCTTGTGCACTGCGTAGTACCAAAGATTATAAAATACCAAGATATTGCATGAGGCGTACAAAACCTGTTGTATGGGGTGTTTTCATAACAAAACCCATCAAATTGTATATTTCCATACGTTACTCAGAACATGTACTAATTTAGCCGGGAAAATATTTAGGACGGCTGTGGTGTTGCAATAAAGACTCACGCGCTAGTGCACGGGTCCGGGGTTCGACGCACGCTAATTTCTACATTTTTTTTTTGTTTTTTTGATTTTGAATTTTGTTGTTTTTTTTTTTGTTTTTTTTTATTTTAATATGGATTATAGGACAATAATTTTTTTTTTTCATTGACAGTTAAAGAAACAAGGGGGCTCCGCCCCCTGCTCGCTTCGCTCGCCTACCCCCGGCTCGCTTCGCTCGCGGTGAGGTGCGGCTACAGTCGAGCACGCTCGACAGTAGAATACCCTGAGCCCAGGTACTCTTTTATAAAAGTTGATTTTCGACCAATTGTTCCTGTGGCAGCTATATGATAAATGGAACCGATTTGAACCAAATCTGGTCAGAATGTACAAAACCAACCTAAATGCATATTCTATCAGTTTGGTTAAGATATCTCAAAAAACCAAACCATTTTTCATACTAACACTTACTTTTCGATTGAACGTCTCTATTGCAGCTATATGATATAGTGGTCCGATCTGAACCAAATTTGGCCAGAATATATGAGGCGAACTTAAATGTTCATTCTATCAGTTTGGTTAGGCTATCTCTAAAAACAAAAAACTTTTTCTTACTTAAACTTGATTTTCGACTGAGCGTCTCTATGGCAGCTATATGATATAGTGTTCCGATTTGGACCAAATTCGGTGAGGATGCATAATACCAGCCCAGATGCATATTCTAACAGTTTGGTTACGATATCTCAAAAAACAAAAAACTATTTCATACATATGCTTGATTTTCGGCAGAGCGTCTCTATGACAGCTATATCATATAGTGGGCCGACTTTAACCAAATTTGGTCAGGATGTATAATACCACCCCAAATGTATATCGTGTGAGATTGGTTGAGATATTTCCAAAATTGAAGAAGCTTTTCATACTAAAACTTAATTTTCGATATATCGTTCCTATGGCAGCTATATTATATAGTTGTCCGATCCAAAAATAAAAACAAACTTGATCTGCGTACGGTATCCAGGAACCTACATTCCAAGTTTGAAGTCTCTAGCTCTTATGGTTTCTGAGATCGACGCGTTCAAACAGACGGACAGACAGACGGACAGACGGACAGACAGACGGACATGTCTCAATCGACTCGGCTGTTGTTCCTGATCAAGAATATATATACTTTTGGGGGTCTGCCACGCCCCCTTCTGCCTGTTACATACATTCTGCCAAATGCATTATACCCTTTTTTGCCCATTTTTAATGGGCTCAGGGTATAAAAATAAATCAGCTAAGCGCCTGCGCGATCGCTTTATGTACATGTACAACCACATACCAACACAACAATGCTGATGCATACTTGTATGTGTGTTCATGTCGCAAAAATAAATTAACACATTTGCGCTTCGAAAGTTAAATACCCTAATAAGCATTATGTACAATAGTTTAAACTTTATGTAAAATAATTTTATACCTTCATCGTATTGTTGTCAACTATAAAAATATGAATAGGTAATAAGAGATTTAAAATTAATAATTAATAACAATTCTGTAGTTGTTTGGTAGTTGGGGGCAAACTTGTTTGTAAACTGGAAAGAAATTGAAAAACTGCAATTTGACAGACCTAATGGTCGAAAAAACGACGTCGACGAAATACGCAATTACCGAAGACTTAAGCTGACAGCAGACAACAGTCATGAAATGTTTGTTCTATTTATAGATTTCCGTTTGTATCCCGCGCGCCCTTGCCATAAACCGTCAAACGTAAACGAAAAATTTTTTTGTACGCAATGTCTTTATTACTTCATAGGCTCTGGTAGTACACCCTGAGAGCAAAGGAACCTGACTGAACGCTCATCTTCAGCCGAATCGGCGACTGCAGGAGTTGATTGTCGTTGGAAGTCACTCGACTACATTAACCCGAATCGTCCTGAGCAACTAATTTTCGAGTTTCTTTACGAAACTTTCAGAACATATAGATTTGAAGTCGCTGAATCCGAAAAACACATTCATTTGGTTCGTCCTTGTCAGGATAATCGACAGAACCAATTTTTTAGCTATTACCATATGGTAACGTTGGGAAGTACAGGGTACAGGTTTTTTTAATAAACACAGCTTAATCCAACAGGGGGGCTCCTCCTTGATATATATGACCAAATTTGGTTCAAATCGGTGCAGTATATCGTATATGTATATAACATAGCTTTCATAGAAACAATCGGTATCAAATTCACCTTTAGTATGGAAAACTTCTTTGTTTTCGGAGATATCTGAAACAAACTCTCAGAATATGTATTGAATATGTTCTTATACATACATACCAAATTTGGACCACTATATCATATGGCTCCCTTAGAAGCAATCATATTTTATGAACAAAACAGTACTGAAACGCGTATAGAAAAAACCTATACCCTGTACTTCCCAGCGTTACCATGTGGTAAAACGATAATAAAAAGCGTAAATTTACCGAAAAAAGTGTTTCTTTTTTTTTTACAAATAATACGAGCAGTCTTTTACCTTTCAAATGATGTGTGCATTGCATATAGTTCAGTATTAAAATTAGTTAAACGGTTTAAGTTTACTTGCAACGAATTGCCAAATGCCGTATTTTTGCATTGCAGAATATAATGAGCAACTTCAAGAGATTGTTTCAATCAACTTTTTATCAGTTAGAGACACCATTTTACTCTTATAATATCATATTAAAGTTAGTCTAACGCTAATATGTTGTCTAAAAATAAAGTTTTAGTAAATGCCTACTGCTTGTTACCATATGGTAACGCTGGGAAGATTCGGGTTAAGAAGCGACGAGAGGTCCCTGGGCGAGTGTCTTAAACACTTTTTCCCACGTTCCTCTCGGCTTTCGCTCGCAAATGTTTTTGATTTTCCTGCATACTCGGCCATGGCAATTCAGCGCTGTCACTAAGTTAGTTTTAGAAACGACGTAAAGCAGCGTCCAGCTGTTATAAGTTAATAGACGATGGGAATAAAATAAAAGATTGTGCCATAGCAACGAGTTTTGCGAACTCAGCTTTTTGAATTAAAATTCAAAATTTCGAATGGAACAAATGGAATTACCACACAAAAGAATTGTATAGTTAATAAAATTTATTGTTAAACATAATATATAATATAGTAATAGTGACTAGTGCAATTATTAATAAGCTTTCGCTTGTAGCACTAGTATATAATAAACAATAAATCAAATGAAATCAAAAAACGTGAAACTTGTGATTTGAAATCAATTTTAAAAAAATAAAAAGAACTAATAAAGTCACATTAATATATTGAAGAAATAAAAAGTAAATTCTGTTCTTAAAATTCTTATAGCGCTCAACAATGTGTTTCAACTGCACTATATTCAGGGGTGACACAGATAACAAAACAACCCGAATATCTCCTGAAACTCCATATAACTCCGTCTAAACAAGCGAGCCGAGAAGTCAACTGATCAAACTAAATTACTTTTCGATCACTTCTGTCATTCGACAAATCGACCTAATTTCAAACCATTTAATACAACTTCATTCCGACGATTTAACTATGGTCAAGTTGTGGGCGTTAAAGTCAATAGTAATTACGGTGACTTTGTTCTGGCTCTTAACATTTGTTTAACAGGCTCTGCTACTTTCATACCGTACGACAGGCTACGATGGCCCAATGCCCTGGATTTTGGTATTTTGGGAGGTATACCTTCTTCAGCCATTGATATTGTGACTCGTTTGAAGCCAATGTGAATTATGGTATCTAAAGCAATAGTGTTTGGTGCCGCTGTGATCGTTAGAAATAGGAGCTCTTTGCAGATGACCTGGAAAGTTGCTTTAAAATTTTCAACTAATTTACGCCGGTATCTCACGAATAAATGCTTTAATGTTGTCTTCAAATGCTTCAATTGAAGCGGGCTTGTCTGTATAGACATGAAGTTTAACATGGCGCCACAAAAAATATTCTAAAGGCGTTAAATTGCACGATCTAGGCGGCCAATCGATCGGTCCCGAACGTGAAATAAAATGTTCACCGAACTCGCCTCTCAATAAGTCCATTGTTGCTCGTGCCGTGTGGCATGTGTCACCGTCTTGTTGAAACCACATGTCATGCAAGTCAAGCTCTTCATTTTGGGAAAAAAAATTAAATTTCTTCTCAAATAACTGTTAACTGATAATAACTGTTTCTTACGAACGGTGAAAAACGTAGTTGTCTGATTTGTATAAGAAGGTATCATGTCATTTAGCAGGTACTGATAGCTGATCATCAGAGGTGAAGAAGGTATTACTTATAAAATAAACCCAATTTTTTTCACGTTTTAATTCCGCGAGCGAAGCGAGCCCGAGGTTGGCGAGTGAAGCGAGCAGGAGGCGGAGCCCCCTAGTGATACATAAGGTTTGGTTGAGGGGTTTGGAAGATATTACCTGTTAATTAAAATTTTTTTGTATCTGTCGAAATTCACGATTTAGTACGAAAAACTTTTCGGTTTTATGAGATATCTCAACCAAACTGATAAAATATGCATTTAACTTAGTTTTATATATCCTCACCAAATTTGCTTGAAACCGGACCACTAGATCATATGGCTTTCATAGGACCGATCAGGCGAAAATCAAGTCATAGTATGAATAACTTAGTATGAAAAACCAAATTTTTATTTTTATATTTTACTTAATGATAAAGTTCCAATGTCAAAAGCAATTGCAAAATTGCTGATATCACACAAAAAAACCTCTACACGAGGTAAAAATCTAGTGACGAAAGCATATTATAGCCCCAAAATTTCTGATATCCCATTTTGTGACAAACGAAATTAAGTTTAATATAAAAATATTAAATAAATATAAAAAATACAATACCTGAAAATTGGAATTCTGCACTGCCCAAAAAGAAATTTTTATGTACAAAAAAGCTCACCCGTTTTGCGCACAGTGCAGAATGCCAATTTTCAGATATTGTTTTTTTATAATTATTTACTATTAATATTATACTTAATTTCGTTCGTCACAAAATGAGATATCAGAAATTTAGGGGCTAGTATATGCTTTCGTCACTAGACTTTTACCTCGAGTATGGGTTTTTTTGTGTGAAATGATGACCTCTCTTAACATAGAACACATATCTTGGAATAATATTAAAAGCCATTGTTAATTTGCAAAGGCTAGCAGCGTCAGTGCTTCCAAAATTTTGAATCCATAAAACAGCAAAGGGATCAAATAGCTTTTGGCGATCAGTATTTTAGTTTTCACTGGGAGTATACACTTCGACATATTAATGTGTCGAAGTATGCCATATGATCTCCCAACCGCTTTGTTAATGTGATCCGACCAAAACAGGTTTTTTCTGTTTGTTGTGAGTCTTAAGATTAACGTCCTTATGTACATACTTTATCGGAGAAGTATCAATGGTTCCTCCGAAAATTTTCAGTGTTTAATTTACACTTCGATTTACTAGGGTTTATTGTCAGTCCACTCATCTTGGACCACTCAGAATTACAACTGGACGTCACCATGTTTGTGTGATTAGCAAAACGATATAGAACATAGAAAACGTAACGACAGATTGGAGACGCTCACAAAGATATGGTTGACTAACTTTATTGCACTACCACTGAAATTAAATAGGCTGTTTAGGCTGTTGTGCATAGAATTTTATTATTGACGGTGTCAAAAGCCTTACTAAAATCAAGTTAAGAAAGTAATGTGACAGAGCTGTCATCCATTTTAGTCCTTCTTTCTTCTACTATACCAATTCGATTTGACACTTGACAGTTAGTTGCGTAATATCTTTCCAGTAGCATTCACATTATTAAATTTGTTATAATATAAATTTCTTTTAGAAGACGTTATTGCTCGTTTTACACATGATCTTAAGCTCTTGAATTGTGAGCTATGGTATGAAATTTAGAATCGCTTCCATTTCTCATACACCTCATTTTGAATATTGTCACTAAACCATGTTTGTTAAGTTGGCTTAATTGTTTTACGCCGTAGTGAAACAAAATTTTCGATGAGTCATAAATTTCATCGAAGTTTTAATGAATACGAATTACTATCCACAAAAATATCATAATTAATAAAAATATGGTCATGTTTGGAAATCGCTGGTCAAAGCTGGTCAAAAAGTGTTGACTTATAAACATTATTAACAAAAAATACGTCAAAAGAGTATCACAGGTACTTGAGAAATGTGGTGGCTGTGTTGTATTCACGAAGTACATACCTAGCGAATGCATATATTCCGTTCAGTCAACATATTGCTGTTCAGATCTCCAGTCAGAACTATGTTACTGTAACTTTGAGATTTCTGATAGGGCATTAATTAAATCAGTAGTCGATATGCACAGCCAATACACTTAAAAAAAACCAGCTTCTAAAATCAAGAACATACATCTTAAATATTTGGTTCTTAACATAAGATTATTTTCAGACCAAATTACTAAAACTAAGATTTGTAATCTAAAAAATCTTAATATAAGAATAAAAATCTTAAATTGTTAGGAAGGTACAATTTCAGATGAAATAAATGGTGGCTCCGTGGCGCTTTGGTTAGAGGCAGTGCTTTAGTTGTGAACTAGTAGGCGGCGGTTCGAACCCCACTATTCAAAAATTTGAATAAAATTTATAAAATTACCAAGACATAATATAATATATATACAAATAAAAAAAAAAATTTAAAAAAAAAATAATTAAAATTACCAAGACATAATATAATATATATACAAATAAAAAAAATAATTTTTTTTAAATAATTAAAATCAATCATTTTTATTTTGTTAATTTTTTTATTTTAATTTGAAGAACATTTATTCTTAAAATAAGCACTTGGTCTTATTTTAAATGTTCTTAAAACCAAGATTGTGTTCTCTTAAATTAAGTATTTTATGCTCTCGACGCAATTTTTAGACCGAAAATCTTAGTTCTGAGACCAATCTTGATTTTAGGACATTTTTTTTTTCAGTGTAAGAACTTTATAGTGCTAAAATTTAGTTTCTAAGCTAAGGAATTAATATTCTGTGGCACTGCATATTATTTTACATTGCATATTATTTTACACTTAACACTTTTCCTGACATAAATCGCTACCCCATCACCATGGCCACCACGATCTGAACGAAACAAATTGAAACCCTTATAAGATACGGCTAGATTGGAGATATTAGACATCAACCACGTTTCAGATTTTATTGGTTTAATTCCATTTTGCATTCCGAAACCGACGAGTTTTATTTCTACTTTCTCTAAACATGGTATAATGGTATAATCAGCAGGTAATTCAATCAGTAAGCGCTCCTTTACTTGTGATCAATCAGTAATCAGTACCTGCTGAATCAAATGAAACAAACACAAATAAGCAACACGATAACTGTGACGAAAGCATATTCTGGCCCCAAAATTTCTGATATTTAATTTTGTGACGAACGAAATTAAAATAATACGCATAAAAATTTTATATAAAAAATAAATTAATAACAACAAATTTGACATTCTGCACTGTGCGCAAGAGGGTTACTTTTTTTGTACATAAAAATTAATTTTGAGCAGTGCCGAATGTCAATTTTTTTTTTAATAATTAATATTATTATTTAATATTTTTTCGTCACTTTGAGTTTTACCTCGTGTAGAGGTTTTTTTTGTGGGATATCAAACATTTTTGCAATTGTTTTTGCTTTTGACATTGTAGTTTTATCACTAATGCAGGCAGATAGTAAAAAATGTAAATTTATTTGTTGAATTTCTTTCATATTTAAAATAACATTTTTCTTTAATAATAAAGACCATATAAATTTAATATACGTTGTAGAAAAACGCAAGCCCGAGACCTCAAAAAAAAAAAAATTAACTGGCAATGCCGGAGTTTCTTCACCGCAAAACAAAACTTTCTGGCAACACCGGTTGTTTATGCCGCGTAAGCTGTATGCTACGTGGGTTTGCTGTTATGACACATTATTGCCAGCTGTCAGCTTTCAAGTACATGTAATATGTATACGTACACTTAAATGGTAATATCTCGCCGAAACTAATTTTTACATTGATTGATAAAATTTAACTATGTATTTAGAGAGGATTTTACATCCAATATGGCAAATTACACTAGGCAACAATTTTCAACTTTTTGTCTATTACACGAACCAAACCCACCTTTTGGATAGATTTGGGTCCAAAAACGACGAAAAACATTTTTTTTTTTTTTTCTATGGCAGATTTTTTTTTTTAGAATTTTTTGAAATTTGGCTGTTTTTTTAATGCTTTTTTTTAGAGGTACGCCCACTTTTGTCATCATTACACCCGAATGCCAAAACCGATATTCAAAAGCTTTACTTTTTCGGAAAGCCAATGAATATATCTAGAATTCATTTATACAAAGTTTTGGATTTAAACTTATGGTTTAAGAGATATCAATTTTTGAATTAAGAAAATGATGATTTTTTTAAAGCTTTTTTTTAGCTTTTTTTTACTTTAAAATTCGAGGAAAAGTCGAAAAAAATTTATTACATTTTGTCTTTAATTTTATTTGCATAGCTGCATTAATTATGCGTCGTTTAAGATATGTCTTATCAAAATCTGTGGAGAGACGGCGATATAATATTTTTTTGTGTCTAAGCATGCTTTTGTCGACTTTTTTGACTTCCTCGTAGAGTGGCATAACCTTTAGTATGAAAATTTGTTGTGATTTTTGATATATCTTAACCAATCTTACACAATATCAATTTGTTATTATTTTACACATTTTGACCATATTTGGTTCAAATCAGTGTACAATATCGTATAGCTGCCATAGTAACGATCGTTCGAAAATCAAGGTTTAGTATGAAAAAGTTTTTTGTTTTTTAAGGTATATCATCCAATCCCGCTGGTTATGTATTTAGTAATGTGGTATGTATCCCTACCAAATTTGGTTCAAATCGGATCACTATTCAATATAGCTGCCATAGGAACGATCAGTCGAAAATTCACCTTTAGTATGAAAAACTTTTTTATATTCTAAGATATTTAAGTCGAACTCACAAATTGTGTACTCTATGTTGTCCTACACATCTTTATTAATTTTGGTTCGAATCTGTCTACTATATCATACAGCTGCCATAGGACCGATCGGTCTAAAAACAAGTTTTAGTATGAAAAACTTTTGTGTTTTTTGAGATATCTTAACTAAACTGATAGAATATGCATATAAGTTGGTCTTATGCATCCTGACCAAAGTTGGTTCAAATCGGTCCACTATATCATATAGCTGTCATAGGACCGATCGGTAGAAAATCATGTTTTAGTATAAAATTTTTTTTTGTTTTTAAAGAAATCTCTGTAAAACTCATAAATTGGGCATCTTTCATTGCCCATTACATCCTTACGAAATTTGGTAGAAATCGGACCACTATATCATATAGCTGACATAGGAACAATCGATACGAACGGTCGATAAGCAACCTTTAGTATGAAAAACTTTTTTGTTTTTTAAATTATCTGTACCAAACTTACAAGTTATAAGCCTTCTATTGCCTTATACAACCTGTTCAAATTTGGTTGGAATCGGATCACTATAACATATAGGTTCCATGGGACCGATCATTCGAAAATCTACCTTTGCGTAAAAATTGTTTCATTGTTAATATACTAATAACTTAGCCGTCCTTCCATAGATTTTAACGGTAAACATACGCAACGATTGGTAATTAATATAGCTATATATATATAAACAAATTTAATAGTTCAGATGACCATCTTAAATGCATATTCTGTCAGATTGGTTAAAATATCTCAAAAAACAAAAAACTTTTTAATACTAAACCTTGATTTTCGAACGATCGTTCCTATGACAGCTATATGATATAGTAGACCGATTTGAACCAAATTTGGTCAAAATGTGTAAAATAATAACAAATTGATATTGTGTAAGATTGGTGAAGATATCTTAAAAATCACAAAAAATTTTCATACTTAAGGTTATGCCACTCTACAAGGAAGTCTAAAAAGTCGACAAAAACATGCCTAGACACAAAAAAATATTATATCGCCGTCTCTCCACAGATTTTGATAAGACATATCTTAAACGACGCGTAATTAATGCAACTATGCAAATAAAATTAAAGACAAAATGTAATAAATTTTTTTCGACTTTTCCTCGAATTTTAAAGTAAAAAAAGCTAAAAAAAAAGCTTTAAAAAAATCATCATTTTCTTAATTCAAAAATTAATGTCTCTTTAACTCCTGGCTTAAATCCAAAACTTTGTATTAATGAATTATAGATATATTCATTGACTTTCAGAAATAGTAAAGCTTTTGAAAATCAGTTTTGTCATTCTCGAGTAATGATGTTATAAGTCGGCGGACCTCTGAAAAAAAGTTCGAAAAAAAAGCCAGATTTTTAAAAAATTCTAAAAAAAAAATTTCACCATAGAAAAAAAAAAAAAAATGTTTTTCGTCGTTTTTGGCCCCAAATCTATCCAAAAAAGTGGGTTTGGTTCGTTTAATTTTTTGGCTGTTGCCTAGTGTTATTGGACAAGTGTCAATTTTTTTCTAAAATAGCCAAAATGTAATTATTTCTCCTGTTAAATGTTACCTGAGTAATTTAGAAAAAAGTTTAAAGGCACGACTAAAAGCCCTCAATCACACATTTTTAACGATATATAGAACATATGTATATGTAGCTTTTACGGTTTGGAAACTCCGGGGGCTTCAATTTTAGCGGAAAGTAGCGTTTTCCCGCTAAACTAGCGGGAAATTCAGAAAGTCGTAAAACAAACATTTCTAGATTTTTGAAGCGGAATAATTCACCATCATTACATCTAAAGTTTTTTTTAGCGCTTTGATACGGACAAACAAACAGACAAATTGACTTTTTATCTCATTTTGAGAAGTGCACTAAAAATTTCAAATTTGATTATCTTTTGAATCAGTTATCGGATTTGGGTGATTGAGGTATCAATCGACGCGTATTTTTGAGTAGAATATGATAGTTTGGTTACGCTATCTCATATAACAAAAAAGTTTTTCATACAAAGACTTAATATTGGACCGATCGGTCCTATGACAGCTACAGGGGTGGTCAAAAGTATTTACACAAAACTAAAGTTAAACTTCTTTGCTTTTTAAAGTTAATCCATTAACATTTTGGTATCAATGGAAAGGTCTTCCAACACCACACCCACAGTTTTTAAGATAATATAGTTTTGCTTGTAGTCACTGATATCTATTATTATTATTTATTATCCCACTGAATCGCAACACGATCGGACAAGTAGAACAGCAGTTATTGTCTGAAAATGATTCTTTAAGCAATACATGGCAATACATGCCCCCTAGAGTATGCAATAGATTTTGTATTGTTAGAAAATTTTCTTTAAAGTACTTTTATATGTAGTGAAATAAGTAACGGGTATCCTATAGTCGGGATCTCGACTATAGCCTTTCCCACTTGTTTCTTTTACATTTTATGAAATATATTAAAACTTCTATAGTCATTAGCTAGCTTTATTATTTAAATTCAAATTTTTTCTTTGCCTTTTGATTAATTTTTGTTGCAGAAAGAGATATTTTCGATATATTTCGATTTTTCTCTGGTTGACATGTCTGTGAAAATGTCCTTATAAAAGTATGCAGCTATTTATAATTTATAAATAATTACGCCAGTCACTTTTGAAAACAACTTGCGAATACATCGAAATGTGTATGCGTTTACTAAGCACTGCTTACAAAATTATTAATTTCACATTGAAGAACGTTCGATACATACACAATATCGATGTCAACTCTCCAGCTAGCTAAAACAGCTGTCAACTTCATCGCCAACCCGTTGCTAGCCCTTGTGCTGACCAACTGGAAAAGTTGTTGACGAGCATGTTTTTTGGTCAACTATGTCGACTAATGTAAACGTAAATAATGCGTTGACTTTGGTTGCCAATTGTTGCCTGTGCTCGAATTGACGCTGCGTCAACTAGTGTAAATGCACCATATCTTTGAAAGAGTTCAAGTAAAAGAATGTCCCGACTCTAATTTAAATATATAATTTTTTTCAAAATTTGACGTTTTTTCTTGCCGTTTTTTAGAGGTGAGAAATGCCAAAACCGATATTAAACAGCTTTGCTTTTCCTGAAAGCTAATGAATATATCTGTAGACAACACCAAATTGATTTCCTGTGAGCTTGGTTAGGATATTTTAAAACCACTAAAAAATTTGCATACTAAAGGTCATGTTGCTCTACAAGGAAGTCATAAAAATCAAGAAAAACATGCATAGATATAAAATGTTAGTATATCGCCGTTTCTCCATAGTTAAACGACGCTTAATAATGGCAGCTTTGAAAAAAGAGGTTAAAGTGGCAGTTTTTCGAGCATTCCTTGTATTTTAAAGTAAAAAAGCTAAAATAAAAAAAAAGCAAAAGAAAAAACAAATTTTTCTTAGTTCAAGAATTGAGAGCTCTATAAGTTTAATTTAAATGCATATTTTATTTGGTTACAATACGTGTATCTCATAAAACAAAAAAGTGTTTCATACTAAGACTTAATTTTCGCCTTATGACTGCTATATGATATAGTGGTCCGATTTGAACCAACTTAAAACTAAGATAAATTTTATGTATCATATACCAAACAACGCGAAGCCTTACGTTTTACAACATATTGAAAATAAATAAAAATCGTTAGAGCCGTTTTGTCTAAATTCGCCAAAAAGTAAAAACCTTATTTCACCTGTAAATTGTTACCTGAGTACTTAAAAATTTTAGCGGACAATGCGCTTTCCGGCTATACTAGCGGTAAATTCAAAAAGTCGTATGTGATATGTGAAAAACGCGGAATTACTTTGACCTTAACATATTGAAGTTTGATAAAGATGTTAAAAGTCAAATTTTCTAAAATCGCCAAAATGTGAGACAAAAAACTTTTTTCACCTGTAAAATTTTACCTGAAAAAAAGTAAATGAGTACGTCTGAATGTCCTCAAATCTACCTTTCCAACGATATGTAGGACATATCTTTAGCTTATATGGTTTGGAAACTGTTTTGGTTTTAATCTTTGCGGGATCTAGCGTTTTCCCCCTAAACTAGCGGTTTTTTTTAAAAAGTCGTAGAACAAACATTTCTAGATTTTTGGAAAGGAATAAATCCCCATCACTACATGTGCTGGCTCTTGGCTGCGCCCAATGCGGAGCCCCAGACTGTGTAGTTTTATGATGCGGCCAGCGGTATGGTTATCCATCCGTGGCGGCTTTGAGGCTCTCAACAACTGGCTAATTGTCCACTCTCAGACGAAGAAACTGTCTGATTACTTGAACAAATGGTTTTATTTTAATATTACGTAATTCTAACAGTGTTGTGTAGTTGACTTGCTGACGTTGACAGACGTGAACCGAACTAAAATTATTGAGAGCAAGCTCGCCTTTTCTTCAACCGAATTTGTCAAAGAAAGAATGCAATAAAACAACTAACGGTGAGTGCAGACTATGGTGTTTCAAATTTAATTATCTCGTAAATTAGTTGTCGGATATGGGTAATCGAGGTAACAACGACGCGTATTTTTGATTAGATTTTTAAAAAATAAAAAATTTTACCAAAACGCCCCAACGGCCCCGTTAGCTGCAATCGTTTAAATTTTGCCCCTCCCACTTACACCCCCTTATCTCATGAACCAGGTGGGTTAGCAAAAGTTATAGTATGCCAATTTGTAAGTTTGGACTAAACCTTCGATAGGTATATAACTCGACAGTCATAGCAAATTTTGCATATTAGTTGTATATATTGCAGATCGACTTCTGCACCCTTCGTGCTGCTTTGGTCACTAGCGCGAACTGCCGTCCGCAGTGATAAAATGTTTTTCGTCGTTTGGGGCCCCATATGTATCCAAACAAGTCGGTTTGGTTTCAAAGAAAAAAGTCAAAATTTGTTGCCTAGTGTTATTAGTTACCTTTGAAATACATCGAACTATGGCAATAACATGAACGGAGATTTTCAATACTCTACAACATCGGTAGAAGAAGTCTTATTTTTTGAGCTACATAAATTTTATCAGGTTAAGTTTCCCAAAATCGTGAACCTAATCAGTTGAGCGGCAGTGTATACAGGGTGTTTGGTTCCCAAACAGTACGAAAACCTTTTTTTTGTTTTTTGAAATGTCTAAACCAATCTGACAGGTTACGCAATTAAGTCAGTCTAAAACATCACTATATCATAATATAGGAATGATCGCTCGAAAATCACGTTTTAGTAAAAAACTTTTTATTTTTTGAAATATCTTAACCACACTTAATGATAATGCATTTAATTCAGTTGCTTACATCCTGACCATATTTCCTTGGTTCACTATATCATATAGCTGCCATGGGAACGATCGTTCGAAAATAAAGTTATAGTACAAAAAATATTTTTGTTTTTTGAGATATCTTAATCTGAAATTATATGTTCTTTGTCCTGACTGAGTGCCTCATTGAGTCACTTTTGCACAGCCCAAACCATAAGACCTAGGAGGCTGAAATTTTCACACAACATAGCTTAGACAATTTTATCGTGCAATAAGACGGCGTTTTGCGAATTTTTAACAACAAGGTGGTATATTGTGATGAAAAATCAGTATGTTTGTTTGTTTGTTTGTCTGTTTGCATCAAAGCGCTAAAAAAGCTAAGATGTAATGATGGGGATTTATTTCTTTTGAAAACCTAGAAAAATTTGTTCTACAACTTTATCGGAGCTGACTGAAGTTCCAGGCTTGCTGCCGTGTTGTCCTCATTGCTTAAATTATGAAGCAAGAAAATACTCAAGTGTTTTCTGGCAAGGATGCAGGTCCGGGTTTTACCTTGTGTTTCAGCAACTACTAGCTTGTAGTCTGGTGTTCCTAGTCCAGAAACCTTACCACCAATCACCGTCTCCAGCCAGACGGAGTAGCAGTGGAGCGGATGCTGCTTTACAGAGGTGGAGGTTTACCTTCAGAATCTTTACAAATATCTGAAGACTGTCCCTCCACCACTGACACGTTCGCGTTCTCGTCGTCTGACGCTACATCAGAGGTTGCTTCTCCTTCACCCATTTGGCACAGTGCCTTGAGGTCCCGCGTTATGGTAGACGCATCGGATGTTTAGCCGTGTTCAACGTCGCTATGTTCCGGATCCTTTCGCTTAACTGGGGCGAGCGATTCTTGAGCACGACCTGATTAGTTGGTCCCTTCATCTCCTCTACCTTGACAACTTTCCAGTCATGAGTAGGGAGACTCGATTTACAACGCTGGAGCATCTTTAAGATTCTCTCCGGTTTTTTGATGGACGATGGGATCCACAATCTGGCCCTGGGCCGGACTGGAATGTCGCTCCACTTAACAGCCTCCAATTTGGTTCCTGGGTATACCTCGCCAATATTCGAGACTGCCGCTCTGTAGAGTTCTGCAGATCTCAAATCGTCGTACCAGCCAACCAGCCAAAATTTAATTGCGACGCTGGCTGTTGGAGGTTTCCCTATCACACCTGCACCTGAAGTTGGCACAGCCGCGCTAGTGCTCTGCTGTGCCTCCGTGCTGACAAGAAATGGTAGAATCACTCCATCTACCCCAAGGCCCGGGTTAACTTCAAGCTTCGCTAGGTCCACCGGCTGGCATGGTGACCATCTCCGGCGTCTGTTTTAGGCTTTGACCAGGCTTTGAAGACCTTGCCGCTGCCGAAGACGAAGAACCTGCGATTCCGTCGTCGTTATTGTTTTTATTTTTTTGTGGTTTTTTTTGTATTTTTTATATTTTCTTGTTATTTATGTTTGAGTTTGTATTGTTAATTGTATTCTTGTTTTGATTCCCACGAGTTGCGGAGAAAGGGTGGTCCGCCTTCACAGAGATCCGTGCTGTGCAGGTAATCACGACCTGAGGGCGCCAGGTATCCGGCCGCTACGTCTTTTATTGTAGTAATAATAGTCACTATCCTCGTCGTATTCATGTTCCGTTACCAATGTCCTCAATATCCTCATAATTATCATTCATTCCAATCTACTGCGAATTGGTCTTCTTTGTTGTGTACCTTGTGAGGTATCTCATTGCACCTTTTACAATTTTTTCCTTATGCTTTTTCTCTCTTCTTTACATTTATTTTTCTTACTATCTTCTTAACGAATCTTATCTTCTCTTTCACATTTCTTCTTTCTCTCTTTCTTGCGCTTCTTATTTCTCTCTTCCTCACGCTTCTCTCTCTCTCTCTCTCTTCACGCATGTTTCTCCTCTCTTCTATCTCAATCTTCTTCATTTCTTTCTTAAACTTCTTCACCTCTTCTTCCTCAATCATCTTCTTCTTCATAACTTCTCCCTTAATCATCTTCTTCATAACTTCTTCCTGATAATTCTTTTTCATAACTTTTTCCTCAAGCTTCTTCTTCTTCATCATCTCTTCTTCCACAATTATCTTCTTCTTAACTTCTTCCTCTTTCATCTTCTTCCTAACTTCTTCCTCATTCATCTTCTTCCTCCAGCTTTTTATATTATATTCTTATTTATATTATATTCTTCCATAAACTTCTTCTTTCTCCCATCGTCTTCGCGCTTTTTTCGAGCTTTCTCCTCGCGCTTTCTTGCTTTGCCCTCGAAATTTCTCCTAGCTTTTTCCTCGCACTTCTTCCATGGATACACTTTAATCATTACGTTCTTTAGCTCCTCATACGTTGTTAGAAAAGTGTAATTAAGCAAATGTTTTGCCGAGCCTACCATTCTTCATCTGGCAAAGACGTATTTTTTTCTCTTCAGAAGCTATGCATGCAGTTGCATGTTTTTCGAAATTTGCGAACCATTTTTCTGCCGACTCACTTCTTCCTTCAAACTCAATCATACCATCTGCGAATTTTTGAACATCTGTCATCCTTTTCTCCTTTTTTTCTTTATCCAGATACTTCTTTAGCAACAACTTATTCAAGTCCTCCAGACTTTCACTTACACAGCTTCTTTCTTCCATCTCTCCTTTTTTAATTTCCACACTTCACTTATTTTACTCCAAATCGTCAGTCATTATCAACATTACTTTACCATAAAACCCTCACTTCGATATCCATCCTTTTTAATTCAGTCATTGATTCATCCGTCTAGAGTTTGGTTCGGTTTAACTCTTAGGATGAGTATAAACAACACAAAAACCAAATAAATTCGTATAGATATTATTGTTTAATGCTTCTCGTTGAATATACAGTTCTCAACTGAACTCTGTGTCGAGCCACGTTAGCATTGTAGACCCCGAATGTACGCCGCCTACTAGGCCATACTACTATTCCTACATTTACATTAATTCAGCGCGGTATAACATTTGTCGATCAGTGAGAGCAGTCAAAAGTTAAAGCGTTTTTACATGAGTCAGCTTTAAATGGACTACCCCGTAGTTCCGCCTGACTATTTGATAAGATAGCAATATCCCTATTACGATTGTTACGTCTTAGGTTAAAGTCTGTACACCTACTTATTGCACATACCTCAGCTTGGAATATGCTGGTGTATTTTATAAGAGACTCGTGGTAGGATATCCAAGGGCCTACGACCGCTAGGCCAGTGCCAAGGTGCGTAAGTGATCCATCGGTGTGCCACCTTATGTTGTGCGGTTTCATGGTATGGTTACTAAGGCTCTCGTTGAAGTTTTTATTGAAGAAGTATTCCATCTCGTCTCTACGTAATAGTAGTAGGGGTAGTTCTCCCCATTGTATTTCGGCAGATCTTTTGCTAAGAATACAGTCTGTTCCTATTTCTTTCTCTGCTATCCGATGTTGAGGGGTCATCTGGGGCGGACGGATACCTCAGGCCAGCTGCCTGCTCTGTTGCGGACCGTGCGTCTTGCACGTCAACTTTGTCCTTCTTCTTCAGACCGCAGACGGCTATTTCCCCGAAGTGGAAGAAGACCTGGGGTCCCTTTGCTGTTTTCTTCTTCTTAGATAACTCGACGATTTCAATGACGAGGAGTACATCGCCTCTCTCGTTCCTTCTGGAGAGGAATCTCAAAGCGTCGTTATCCATCGTCTTTTTGTTCCTCAGTAGAGCTTACAAGCAATCCGTCGACCGATCCGCGCATCTTGGACAGAATAGGGTAATGTTATTTGGCGACGTTATGTCGTCTCCCACACGGCACACACTTCCAAGACTGAATTCTAGACGCCACGGTCATCAGCCAGTCTGCTGCGCTCTGATCACTGCAGTCAACCACCAGGTGTCCAAAATGAAAGTGAATGAGAGAATATAGATTACCTCGTTCAGGATGACCTCCTATAGCGTGGACAGTTCGCCGAGGCTGAGAACTACCTGGGGAAAATCCATAGGTAACTCGGCCACCCTCGCCTACAGAAGAAGACATCTCTCTAAGCGCTGCTGCTGCTTGCGACGTGCTTGGGCGAGCGCCCGAGTACAGCGCACAATTGGGCCGCAAACGGAAAAGCGTGGCAAAAATCAATTTTTTGACGAATGCGTTTGTAAAAAGCAAGGCTGCAAACCACCAAAATTTTGTTAAAGGTTCGGTTCGATGGTTCGAACCATAGAGCAAGGCTTAGGTTCGGTTCGTAAACCGGTTTATACACCTCCTAAACCCAAGGTTTGGGTTCGAACCTTGGTTCAATTATGAGCAAAAAAAATTTTTTTTGTATATAATTTTTCTTGATTTTTGTATCGAAGTAAGTTAAATAAAAAGTATAATTTTATAATAGTCAAAATTAGTATAAAGATGACCTATTATTTTAATATAATTTAATTTAAATTTATATTAAATTTAATTTATAATATATTTTTAGTGAACTTGTTTTGTTTCCGCGCGATTGAATTCACTTCACTTCTCGATAAGCACTAAATTCCAAGAAAAGTTTTGATTGTATGTAGATCATTTAGTTCTGCAAATGAACTACGACGAACAAACTCCAGTGTTGTCAATGTTTTCATAGAAATCGATTCAATCAACTCGATAGATCGTCGCTTTTGCGAAAACTGAGCTATCGACATTTCGATGCATTTTCACATCAGTAATAAAAAGAATGTAATTAATTTTTTTCGAACCGAACCTTTTATTTAAGAAATGGGTTCGGTTCAGGTTCGGGTTCACGGAGTATACAACATAAAATGTTCGGTTCATGATCCGGTTCGGATTGCTTCAAAACCCGAACCGAACCGGTTCAGCGAGGTTCGGTTCAGAACCGGTTTGCAGCCTTGGTAAAAAGTAATACATGGGTTCAATAGAGAAATTTTCAAAGATTACGAATCCAAAATATTATTGAAATTGGGTAGGAATTGTGATCATTGCAGTCTTTCAAATTTAACCCATTTTTCAGAGCGCGCACAAATGTGCAAATTTTCCAAAAAAAAATCAAACTTTTAAACTGAATTGTAGACAAGTTATACGACTGATCTTTATGTTTTTGATGTCATGTGAAAAGTACGTTAACTTTCCATTAAATTCCATAAAATTTGTTTCTTCACTTGTTGCCTTTTTATTCCAGCGATGTTTAAAAAAAAGTATTAAAGTTAGGCTATTTTTGGACTTTGACCGAATATAACTAAAATTGGGCTCATTTGGAATCCATCCCACTACTATAGAAATCTTCGCTTATCAATTCTCTAACGAAACAACACCGGTCTTTCATGCATCTAGGTGCGCCTTAGCACACTTTTAGCCCGAAAACTGATGCAACCTCGCAATAAAATGGTCATTAAAGAGGAAGAGCGCAGTACAATTACATACGTTTTCGCTAAGCCGGGCATCATACGAGATTAAAAAAAAAAGTTTTTTTTTTGTAATAAGCGTAACGAATTTTTTTTAAATACTAAATAGTATTGCTTAAAAGATGAAAAAAGTTTAAAATGTATATTTTGGCCAAAAATAAATTGATTTATTTTTTAAATTTTACATGTAAAATATGCACAAAAAATATTTTTCAACTTTGACCGACAAGCCTCAGTCACCCAGTAGGCCAATCATTCTATGTAAGTTGTCATTTTAAAGCTTAAGAAGTTTTCTGTCAAATGCTTTTTTAATTTAAATTCACTAATTCAAAAGACATAATTTTGCAACGCAAAATGAGAAATGGCCCCACTGTACGGCGTCGTGTATTGCCGTTGACAGCACACTCCCTTTTTGGAGTGTTCGATGGGGGTTTAAGCGTGCTGCTGGTGCTCTGTCTTGCGTCGCAGATGCTGCAAGTGACTCTTTTGTCTTTGCAAATTTTGGTGCCAACCCCTGTGGGAGGTTTCCTAGTTACCACCTAATCCTGGTGTCGCAAAATTGATGCCTGTTAAGATCAACTAATCCCCCCGGCTGCTCACGCTAAAATAAATCCTTATTCTTTGGATGGTGCTGCTTGGGTCAGCGTATTGTATTGTATTTATTTATTTATTTTCATATCCTAGCCCAACATGCATATACATACTTATTAATTATTGAACTAGTTATATTCATTTTTCCTTGTTTTATCTTATATATAATATATACAGGAATCTTTTGAAATTATATAATAGTTCTTATCATTAACATTGTAGGACAAAAGGACTGAGGATTACGTTTCATTTTGGTTATATTAATATTATTATTATTTAATTGCTTATATAATAATTTTGATATAATTTTCATATTATTATTATTATTTTTGTATATATCAGTCTCCCATTTTTTTCGGTACGAAAAAAATAAATTATTAAATACATTTTATGGTTTTCTTATATTACGCAATTATTTGAGACTTTAGATTAAAAAAGGTCATATTTAAATCTTCAAATAAGTTTAAATTATCATCAAATTTGATTTCTTTAAAAAAAATTTAATTAGATAAAAATGTAGAGAAAAATGTATAAGACTAAAAATATTATTTTGTATCAAATCAAACCAAGGTTCAAACCCAAACCTTTGGTTAAGGGGGTATATAAACCAATCCGCGAATAGACCGATGTCTTGCTCTATGGTTCGAAATGCCTAACCGAACCTTTAACAAAATTTTGGAGGTTTGCAACCTTGATTTATTTATTCTCAAGCTACACGTACTTTGTAACGTAAATGGAAATATAAGTATAAATATGGGGAAAACCCAGAAAAACCCTGTCAGACCAAGATAAAATAGGAGATTAGTTAGTTAGTTACATTTCAAGATAATGTCATTAAGTAAATACTGACAATTGTGCCGAAAGGATCTGTAGAAAGTCATTACTTTACATTTTGAGCTATATAACTTTAACAAATTGGCTTGACACCAAAAAAAAAACAGTGCATTTAAGTCCGCTTGCAAAAATCTATCAGAGGAAGGTCCACTATAGGTTTAACAAAGCTTGACGTCATCCGCATACATGATGGCACGTGAGTGAGATAGAGCAGTTGGAAGTTCGTTTGTAAATAACGTAAAAAGAAGTGGGCCAAGACGTAGCTTTGAAGGACTTTGAAAATTAAGTTTTGAAACTTACTGTTGCCGCCAAAATCTTTAATTCTGAAATCCTTTATATTTTAATTTGCTTAAATTTATAACGTTCGCCTATATTAATTTGAACATGTGGGAAAGGCTATATTCGAGATCCCGACCACAGGATGGTCGTTCCATATTTTTTGCTCAGAAAACTTTAATTCGCCATAACTGCAATTCTACTTATCCGATCTTGATGCGATTCAGTGCGATCACACAAAAAAACCTCTACGCGAGGTGAAAGTCTAGTGACGAAAGCATATTCTAGTCCCAAAATTTCTGATATCCAATTTTGTGACGAACAAATTTAAGTTTAATATAATATTTAAAATAAAATATACCTAAAAATATTAAACAAAAAAAAAGCAAAAGTAAAGCCACAAAATAATTGTCATTCTGCACTGTGCTCAAAAAGGTTGAGCTTCTTAGCACATAAAAATTACTTTTTGCGCAGTGCCGAATAGCGCAAAAAGTAATTTTTATGTGCTAAGAAGCTCAACCTTTTTGAGCACAGTGCAGAATGACAATTATTTTGTGGCTTTACTTTTGCTTTTTTTTTGTTTAATATTTTTAGGTATATTTTATTTTAAATATTATATTAAACTTAAATTTGTTCGTCACAAAAATTGGATATCAGAAATTTTGGGACTAAAATATGCTTTCGTCACTAGACTTTCACCTCGCGTAGAGGTTTTTTTGTGTGATATCAGAAATTTTTGCGATTGCTTTTGACATTGTAACTTTTTCAAAATGATCGTAGTGCTCGAGATGGAAAACAAGAACCGGGCGACCATCGATATATGTATCGATATTAGTTATTTTATACAATTCTGACGCACATATCGATAGACTATTCTTATTTAATTCATTTTAATGATATTTTTCTTTAAGTATTATGTTAAATTTTAAAAAAATATTGAATTTAATTGGGAACTATTCTATAATATTTATTGATATATTTGTACCGATTTCAAGTTAATTACGCATATTATAATCATTAATGCATTAATATTTGTAAATTTATTTCTTGAATTTCTTCTGATTTAAAAATACTTAATAAACAGAAAAAGAACATATTTATTAAATATGCATTGCAGAAAGACACAACTAGTTAAATTTATTTAAACTAGCTAAAGCCCGCATTGTTAATAAATAAAAAAAAAACTGTCTGGCAACACTGGGTATGTCTGCAACGCAAAAAAAGTGCATATGCTTTTGATATTGTTATTTTTCTAGAAGGTTGTTTTAAATATAAAAACATATCGAAAAAATTTAGTAGTTGCAGGAAGACCTAAACATTATAATCCAGTTTAACTAATGAATGTCCACATTGCCACAAAACAAATTTGTCTGGCAACACTCATTCTTTATGCCGAGCAAAAGTTTTCAAGTACACTCTCAAACTCTGCCTGCTACGCATGCCTTGTTGCTGCTGTCCTCTCAATTCTAATGAAAATGTATATATTCAGTTAACAGGCTATATCTTCTAAACCTTTCAGTCAAAATTTATGTATCAGATACCAAAAACGCAGAATTTTATGTACTACAATATACTTAAATTTAATAAAAATCGTTAGAGCCGTTTTGCCAGAAATCGCCAAAATATAAGCTAAAAAACCTTATTTCACATGTCAAATGTTACCTGAGTACTTTAGAAAAAAAGTTTGAAGGTACGTCAAAAAGCACTCAAACTCACCTTTCCAATGATATATAGGACATATCTGTATCTATCAATTTTAGCGGGACTACTCTTAGAGTATGTAGTTTGGAAAAAGTCAGCAAACAAATCGGCTATTGAAGAAGACTTACATACATGCATAAAAACATAGTTAAATTTGATACAAAAACATTAATCATAACCCATTGTTCCTGTGGCATAGTGCACCATTTTAAATATATGAATATTTTGTCAGATTGGTTGAGAAATATAAAAAAATATGAACCTAATCCTACAAAATTTTTATTATGATCTTATAAAATCTCGAAATGCGTACGGTATTCAGGAATGTACTTACCAAGTTTGAATTCTCTAGCTCTGATTGTCCTTAAGATCGAAGCGTTCAAACAGACGGACAGAAAGACGGACACATAAACACAGATACAATCACACAAATAAACACAAGTACAAAAAAAAAATACATAATAAAACAGGGGTCCCTTGATCGCAGTGAGGTTCGGCTACAGTCCATTACGGTGAATTCACGTATTTTTTACAAAAAGTTGAATTTCGACCGATTGTTCCTATGTCGCCTATATGATATAGGAAACCGATTTGAACAAAGTTTGATCTTGAGATATAAAAAAACCTTAATGCATATTTTGTAAGTTTGGTTAAGATACATACATACTGGTATACAAATTTTGCATAAAAGAACTTGAATTATGAGCGATTCTTACTATGGCAACTTTATGATACAGTGGTTCGATTTATATCAAATATGCTCAGGATGTGTATATTGTGTCAGATTGGTTCAGAAATATCACAAACCGAGAGGTTTGTCATACAAAATCTTAGATTAGATAAAAAAAGTCTTGATCGGCGTACGGTATCCAGGAAAGTGCAAGTACCAAGTTTGAAATCCATGGCAGTTAAAGTTTATGAGGTCGAATCAGACAGACAGACGGACAGGGCTAAATAAAATAGTATTTAAAAATCAATCTTAATGGCAAATAATCGCTTTTCTAAACTACCGTGGACGATCCAGTGCAAATGTTTTCCAATGACATAAATGAAATGATAGTATTAAAGAAAAAGAAAATTTTAAATTGCGGGACAAAGCAGCAAGCCAGGTGAACGGAGCAAGCATGGGGAGCGCAGGGAGCCAGGCGATCGAAGTGAACCGGAGTTTGGCGAGCAGGGGGTGGAGCCCACTAGTATAGTATTTTTAGAAGAAAGAATTGAAGAAACAGATATGGTAGGCTTGAGCCAAGTCTCAGAAAAACAGATGATGTCAAAGTCGATAAAATGACTGTTTAAAAATAGACTAGATACCTTACTATCAAGTCCTCGTACATTTGGTAAGCTACAGAGATATAGGACATTAGTTTTTTGAGACTACGTTTGAAGATAAAACAGGTAAAGAGGAGCTACCACCTGAGATCGGGTACCGATATCTCTTTCGATTTGCATTTCCTTTGTACTCAGCCACAAAGATTTGTTCGGTCCAAAAGTGTTGTAGACAAATATTTTCAAAAACACTTTCTGAGCACGGTATTTTAAATTACGAGATTTCGCTAGTGTAATTAAAATTAATTTTATCCACCGAAATATCAGCATCTTGTATTTTGTATTTTGGACATAAGCCTTAACATCATACGAATTCTGATCTTTCGAAAGCCTAGAGATAAAATTATGTCTCAAAGGTTTCGGAGGAGGAATACCTTGGAGAAGCCTTGACACGCGAGGCGGTACAGTAGTCAGTGGATTTGCTGCCGTAACGACTGGATTGCAAATCGAAATGCCAATGCAAAACAAAATCACAGAAAACGACAAAAACAGTACTTGGTTTCAAACCGCCGCTTTAATGCAGAATGTTAACACAAAGCAGCACAAAGATAGAGTGAAAGAGCTAGCTAACGGAGAAATAGGGTTAACGCACAAACAAAAACAATGCGCTTGCACTTGCAATGTTTAAGACGTTGTTAAGTGAGAGCGCAACTAAGCAAACTAAGAGCGAGAGAGCACGTTAACTGAATGTTAAATACCCAAACAGAAATATTGCACTTAGCAGCTGATCATAAAGAGAGAAAGAAGGAAAAAGAAAACAATAACAAATATGTAAGCACAAATTCATACACACATAAAACTTGAGGTTTTTAATTAAATAAAACACAGTTTAAGTACAAAAATTTACATATAAAACACCAAAAGCATGGGTATCTCAGTTACACAAATATAAATGATTAACTGGTTGATTAAAATACACAAAAACTATTAAATTCACAGAGCACAGTAAAACACGACTGGACACAGAGAGAGTTAGTGTGTTGTTAGTAGTTAGTAGATGGTTTTCTAATGCGGTCTTGAACTTCGGGGCACTGCTGATTGCTTTAATTGTGTGTGGAAGAGTGTTCCACGTGCGAACAGCATAAACGAAGAAGTGTCTTCTTGTGCAGGAAAATCTAACTTTAAAGCTAACAATATTATGGGTTCTACTTGACGATCTAAACTTCAGCCAATCGAATTGGTATAAGGGTTCTTTGGTATATACCACTTAAGCGTCAGACCAAAGATTTTTGTGTTTACATCCGATATATGATCCGATTTGCGTCTATTATATACATATCTTGCTAATTTGTTGAATGACACTTGAAATTTTCGAAGACTGGTGGAGCTGCGGTCCCCAAAGACCTCTACACAATAGAAGAGTACGGGTGTAAGGCATGCTTTTGCTATAGCCAGCTTTACATTCGTTGGAATATAATCTTTGGTGATGTATAGGTTTCTCAGGATTCCGTAAATTTTTCCAACTGATTTACTAATATGGTCATCCCACGTCATCTTTTGATTGAATGTAAACCCAAGACTACTTGCCCTCGTTAAATACTAGATGTGCGTATTTTTATACCCTGAGCCCATTGAAAATGGGACAAAAAGGGTATAATGCATTTGGCAGAATGTATGTAACAGGCAGAAGGGGGCGTGGCAGATCCCCAAAAGTAGATATATTCTTGATCAGGATCAACAGCCGAGTCGATTGAGCCATGTCCGTCTGTCTGTCCGTCCGTACGTCCGTCTGTCCGTCTGTTTGAACGCGTCGATCTCAGAAACCATAAGAGCTAGAGACTTCAAACTTGGTATGTAAGTTCATGGATGCCGCTCAATCGAAAAGTAAGTTTTAGTATGAAAAAGTTTTGTGCTTTTTGAGATATTTTAACCAAACTAAGCGAGCAGGGGGCGGAGCCCCCTTGTTTATATTGAGTTTTGGTAGCGTTACATACTCAATCTCTCTTTTGCTAATCACTAAGCATTTTGATTTTCCCGGGTTTAACCCTAACCCATTAGTCCCAATCATAGTGCCCAATCACTATCTAATTAAAGTTCACTATTACATATTCTAATACAATCATCAACGGCACATAGAGGACTTCTAACATCACTATTAGACAGAGTACGCTGTAGATCATTCACATACATAGAAAACAATAAAAGACCTAGGATAGATCCTTGCGGGACACCTCGTTTTACATTAAAACTGACTGCCGACGATTAATTAGATACGAACAGATCATACGTGTTGCTGTTCTAGATAAATTAAATAGATAGAGCCAAGAATATTACTTTATCATTATCCAATATTTCTCTGATGCCTTCCGTTATGTCAATTGGTGCTGTATTTATAAACCTTGGATTTATCTCATCAAGCCCAGTATCATTAGACTTTATTTTTAACACAGATTCAAGAACATCAGACTCTGAGACACACGAGAAACTAAATCTATTATCACTATTATTATTATCACAGAAGATTTCAGTGTTTCCATCGGTATTGTTATCACAGGTGCATTCAGTGTTTCTACAGATATTATAACCTAATTTATCAATTTAGTCGATTATTGTTCTTTCAGGTAATTGGCAGCTTATAAATTTATTGTTAAGTTCGTCTGGATCAATATCACGCCAGCTCTCAAATTGTATTATAATTTTCGGATCTACAATGTTATGCGGCTGCGCACGTTGCCTGACCCGATAGATCTCCTTGATTCTCGGCGGTGCCGTTAGATCTAATGAGTAGCAGAGGCTGTTATACAGAGGCCTGAGATTTTCGTTTTCAGTTAACTGCGATTAATACGTTTGCCTCAGCATCAGTAGCGACCTTCGCTTCTAGCATTGCTTCAAGGATTTCTACCTTGTGGCATAGAGCATGCACATTGGCACTCTCGTTTTCAAGTTGTTCCACTCGGTTTTTCTATTTCCACAGACAGATCGGTCATCTTTGTCTCCAACGTGTCGGCTATTTCGCGCAGTATTCGTTCCTCCGCTTCTTTAAGACTGCTACTGATAAGTTCCGCCTGTTCGGCAAAACGCTGGTTAAGCAGCTCGATCAGTAGTGGCGGAAGGGTATCTGATGTGCGACTAGCCCGCAAGTCGAGGGAAGAGTCTGTTTGACCGTTTTTGACATCTCATTGCTTTTAGTTATTGCTGTTCTCATTTAAATTTAATCGTCAAAGCAAATTTAGATTCAGCCTGAGAGTATGTAACACTTTCATAAGCTTATTAGCGGCTCA
Organism: Drosophila phalerata; assembly: GCA_951394115.2. NCBI lineage: Eukaryota > Metazoa > Arthropoda > Insecta > Diptera > Drosophilidae > Drosophila > Drosophila phalerata. Next base: position 1,792,835 of record OX596005.2, on the reverse strand, counting down.
AAGCTCGCAATGCAGAAATGAGACTTCTCAACACTTAAAGCAATGTCACTGGAGGTCAACAGCTGATTCTGTTGTCAGTCAGCGCAATTACCAGAATTGGCGGGACTGAAATTTGGAAATTCTTGAGTGAAAATAGAGAAAGCACTCAAAAACTGGGCTTCCTCGCTCTCCTCCCCACAGATGCAGCCTGCCAAACAGTAAAGAAAATCTGCAGTAAATCACCAGAACCAATATCCAGATGTCCAGTCCATCACTAATGTAAACGTATCTCGCCAAGATATACTCTCAATTATACTTGTGCAATTTTGCAGGGCCAAAAACAGAATTAAATGCGGAAAACATGGAGCGCTATAAAAACACGACTGCTTTCGTGGACGTTTGCTATTTCATAGCGCAGTAGATAGCGGAGGCACATCGCCGGGATGGTCCAGCCGTGTTTCCTCGCGCGTTAACTGTGGCTGCATGCTGACGCGGCTGTTGCTGCATCATAGGTTGGCCATGTGAGTGGTCTACCACATTGGTCCGTTCCTTGTCAAGATTAGGATCTTCAAAGTGTCTTGCAACACTTGCCGCTAGGAGTTCCAACGGATATTTATAGTTATTGTTGCTCTTCATTCTTTTTGGTCTCACGAGAAGCGGAGAAAGGTGCGGTCCGTCCGGGCAGAGATTCGCTTACCCGGGTAAGGCTGGTTAGAACAGACGGTCGCCAGTTGTCTGATCCCCGACCACTATAGCTGAAAACGGAGCTGAAAGCTGAGAGGAAAAAATCAAACACACTGCACACATGCAAGTGCGCACATTGAAGCCCCGGTCCGTCCGGGCAGAGATCCGCTTACCCGGGTAAGGCTGGTTAGAACAGACGGTCGCCAGTTGTCTGATCCCCGACCACTATAGCTGAAAACGGAGCTGAAAGCTGAGAGGAAAAAATCAAACACACTGCACACATGCAAGTGCGCACATTGAAGCCCTCAGTTCAGCTCGGTTTTATCAACAACACATGTTTGATTTCATCATCTCCGCTTTTAGTTTCGCATTCTTTAGCTATATAGCTATAGCGTAGCCTAAGAGAGGAACCAGAGAACCCTTTGGGTACGCGAATTTCAAGGGCTAACTTTATCCTTATAGCTGGAAAAAATTGTCAAGAAAGTGATAATCATTTACTGCTACCTCTCCTCTTACTCCTTCTTTAAGAACAAAATTTCAAATTACCTTATTAATGAGTTTAACTTTTAAATGTTTTTCAGTGTGATGATTTTCCTGTCAGTGAAAAGGTTGCTCTTCAACTCGCTGGCCTGCAAGCTCAAGTAGCATTAGGGGATCCATCTAATCAACCTAAACCCGAATATTATTGTGACATTAATAGCTTTTTACCAAGCCGAATATCTAAGACGAGAGAACAACAATTTTGGATTCCAATTCTTGCTCAGGCACATCGGCAATACGGATCATCAAGGAATGAAATGACGGCTAAAGTTCTGTACTTAAGTTGCGTTATGCAATACCCTCTTTATGGAACGACAATGTTTAATGTTATTTACAAAGGGTATTGGAATTTTGTTAATAACATTATTTTAGGAATTAATTGTGATGGAATTCTATTTATTCAACCTGAAGATAAATTTATTATATATCAGTTTAAGTTCACAGACATAGAATCAATTATGATACATCCAAGTGATAGTTTTATTACTCTATCACTAAATCGAAGCTCTCATCAAATGTCTAAGCCAATAAAAGATAAAAGCTTTTTGTTGGACTTACAGAAGTGTTTTGTCTTTGAGACGGTACAAAAGAATGAAATAGGCTCCTTAATCATTTCATACTATCCTTTACTTTCAAATTGGATATTGAACAACTTTGATTGCTCTAAACGAGGAAAAGGAATTACTACTGAGGATAGAACGCGACTATATCAAAATATTATTATATGTCGAAGGCAATTAATTGATCTGAGTGTAGTTCGAAAACCCCAAGAATCGGGAGGATTTCTAAGAAACACTTTAAGACGTCTATCAAAGCATCGAATGGATAAATTAAGAACAGAACAAAGGAGTAGTCCTCAAGACCATGGAGAAACATACAAAGGATTTTCTCATTCGTTTTGGGCGTTTAGTAAACAACAAATAACATCCTGCCTCGGTTCACTTTCTGATCAAGATGAAGCAATAATGATTCAAATATTTGACTCGATTCTTCAATTTTCTGGCCTGGGAACATCTGGTAAGTTTTACTTGTTTTATTATTCACACTAGCCAACAGTCAAAATATTACATAATCAAAACAATTTATTTTTTGACAAATTCCAAATATTTTAAGTCCAGACAGATAGTTTCAGTTCACTTCAACCCTTTGTGGTTTCCATACGCCCATATGATGTTATTATTTCCTTAAAAATTCGTTCAATCATTTGCCAAAAATATCGAGCCATCTATATATATTGTTGACATTCCAAAGCTTGTCTGCCACAAATATAGGGGATTTTTACCAATTTTGAGATTCTTAAAAATTCTGTCGGATTTTTTTAGTGTTTAACTGAATTCTCAAAATAGATTGTTGATGCTGCACTTCATGATGACCTCCAATAAAATTAATTTTTTTTGTACAGATATTGCTTTTAAATCGTATCATCCATTCATTGAGCGGCAACATTCGGGCATCCTCGACAGTAGGTGTGTCCGGCAAAGTTTCAATATGAGGTCTCATAAACGGCTATCACGATTTCTTAAAGCACTGTTAACTCTACAATCAGAACGCAAACACAATGTTTTAATTTATCACTCTGGTCCGATACATATTCAAATTATCGATACTCAGAAATTTAGGTATTAATGTATGGGAAAAGGTTAAAGTATCGAAATGTTAAAAATTATCGATACAAATGAAATGAGATTTAAATTAAAATTATTAATTGATCAAATAACAAATAATAGTTTCGGCGGCAGCACTTTGTGCTTCGTTGTGTCAAGTCGTGTTTTACTTGTGCTCAAACAAATTTGGTATTTTGGCAATTATTTTTCGTCTAATTGTACTGACATTGTGTTTTAATATCATATATAATTGAGTATTTTGATTAATTGTGTCTGTTTTTTTTTGTATTTTGCTTTTGTAAACAAATTCTGTTGTTCTGCGGGCGCTCTCCCGCTCTCATTTTTTCCTTGCGCGTCTGCTTGGGTAAACTGCGCTCAACAGTCTTTGTTTTTTTTTCTCTTATTGTACTTTATTAACCCGCTTTCCCGCTCTTTTTTTCTTTCTGAGTGCGCGTCTGCTTAAGTAACTGCTCTCTACAGTCTTTGTTTTTGTAATTATCTTTCTTATATTGCTTTGCTTATCTAGCCCAAGGTGAAGTTTCTATAGGTAGCGTTTTCACAGCTGCGCCCTTTCGAGAGGCCAAAACGTCGTTTGCTATCTCTTTCTAGCGCGTGCTGAAAGAGCGAGCTGAAAACAGTTTATGCCCCTCAGTACATTGGACAAAGCCACCTATATATAAATTCGCCTTGATCAAGCCTACGATCTCCCGTCTCTCTTTCTCGTGCAGTGATTCTCTGTTTGTACCCTACTATTCTTGAGCATATTATTTTTTCAAATATGTTTGTTGCATTAAAAACTGCAAATGCGAAAATGCTGCTAAGGCTGAATATCTATTGTTGGCTGTGCGATAATCTTGCACTTGTTAAATGTGCTGGTTTCACATTAAAAGTCAAGGACTTTCTAATAATTCCGGTCTGAAATGCTGTAAGTCTTGCCGTGAGACCAAATTGAATATGAGTAAATTCATGAGGAATACAAGGCTGGGTTTGAATACCCTTTTAGTTAACTTCATTGCGAGTTTAATGCCATGGAAAAGAATTTAATATTTTTAAATTTGTAAATGAACCTGGCAATAATATTCTGCCCAAAATCCAAATATTATGGTTACGCCAGCCCGATATTCGGCTCTCTCTTTTCGGCTACTCTGACTCCACTTAAAATCGGACAACAGCTGGAATATTTTACTCTCGACCCAGCAGGGATGCCGATGCCTTTGCAAGGTCTTGGGAATAACATCTATGAATTTCCAGAATCTGGATAAGTGGAAGTAGGCGCTTCCAATTTTCTTAGTCACACATGCTGCAGAAGTATCTTCAGTCCAACAGTGAAGCAGGATACTAGTCCAAGAGGGTCAAAACCTGACATATGGACCTGAAGTAGCTCTTTTTTTGGTGAAAGCAATGCCATCCGCCAGGACGTCTCGTCTTAAGCGTGCAAATCTGAGAACATATCGAAAGCTATCAGTTTTTGGATCCCAAAACATACCAAGGATTTTTACGATGTCTCCGAATTGGACTGGTAACTGTCCAGCTGATTTGCCATCATCCAGGAGCTCGCTTGAGGCCATGACAGAGTTGGACGACCAGTTGCGGATTTTGAAACCTCGTTCACGGTGAACTTTGCGGACTTGTTTTGACATTTCCAATGCCCCTTGCTCGGTGTCCATTCTGTCAATAAAATGTGCCTTCTGGATAGCTTCGTACAATAGTGGGTGTAGTTGGCGATAGGGGTCGACGTGGTTTTTACGTACATAGTGCGCGATGCAGGGTGCATAACTGATGCCGAATGTCATCGCGTGCATGACGTATGCCTTTGCCGCTGCCTTGATCATACCACAAGAAACGTTGTACCTGCATATCTTCTTGCCGAATGTTGATTCTGTGGAACATTTCGGCGATGTCGCCGCAGACGACAACTTGACCAACTCGGAATGCCAGAAGAACCTCTAGAAGTGGAGTTGGCAGGTTCGGTCCAGTGAGAATGAAATCATTTAAGGCTACTCCATGAGATTTAGCGGCTGCATCCCAAACAAGTCAACCTTTATTAGGCTTATTTGGATTCAGCGTAATAAAAATCGGCATATACCAAGTCAACCTAGGCGAATGTGAAATTTCAGTCTCCGTGAGCTCAATAGCGTATCCCTTTTGAACCAGGTCAGGTTCTCGTTGAATCTTTCTTTTCAAACAGTTGAGTTAAGTAATTTTTGGTAGCTTTCTGGCAGCAATTTATGTTGCGCCGCAATAGTCCAATCTCATACCGCCCGTTGACCTTAGCACAAGTTTTGTCCAAAGTCTCAAAGGCCATTTTGTCATTCTCTTATAGAATACTACAAGGTTTGACTGCCTTCAAATTTAAACTCTCCTTCACCATGTCGTGTAGTTTCTGCCACTGACAGTCACAATGATGCATCATCCAGTTTGTAATAATTTTCGATGTGCTTTGAATGCTCCAACCAACAGAAATTTTGATGCTATTGGTTCGTCATATTTTCCTTCGAGTAGCTTTCGTGGCACAGTAATCTTCCAATTGTCAGCTCCGATGAGCAGTACAGGTCGTACTTCGGGAACTTAATGCTCAATTCCTCTGCGTTTAGCGCGTTACACCAGTGTCGTTTTGTTTCCTACGTGAATGTTGACTGGAACGATACGAAAGTAATTGTTTTTTGTTTCCGTTGTTGTGTGCTGCTTTTGCCGGGGTCATCTTTATGAAGTAACGGGTTATGCTTATGGAAACATCCTTTTACCCCACATGTCTTCTTTATGAAACAGCCCTTGCGGTGGAAACGCAACATATTTTCGACGTTCGAAAGTCCTGGGACCGAAGTACTGTGTTCAAATGTGCTAATAAAGCATGGCCAGTCTTCAGGATCGCCACTGAACACTGTTAGTTCTTTTGGGATTGCATGTCTTGCCGCCAACTGGGAACTAGATGGGCCTCCGGTTCCTGCAACAGAAGATGGTGTATAGCTGAGAAGAGTGCGTTCTTGGCCGTTCATTTGAGCAAGAAGTTTATATTTTTGCTCAATATATCGCTCCTCCGAAGCTCTCTTCTTCTCCAGCATAGCCAACATCAATTGCTGTTGATTGACAGCGCCGTACACATTTAAACTTGCATTGCTGTTGATTGCTGCTGTCTCCTGTTGAGTATGTATGTACGCATACATACACACACATATTCTAGTAACATTTAAAAAATTCACCGAAAATTATGAATTGCTTTGTCTTTTCACGCACTGATTTATTTCGGTGATGAATGAAATATATTTATGAAGTGTGACCGACAAAGCTTCAATATGAGGTTCCATAAAGGGCTATCAAGATTTCTTAGAGCACAGTTAACTCCACAATTAGAACGCAAACACAATGCTTAAAGTATTCAATTATTACTTATTTCGGTGCAATACACTTAACTAAAATTATTAAGCTATTTTCAATATGCGCGAGTTTAACGAGAAGCGAGCGCTGCTAGCTTAAAAATATTTCGTGTTGTTCTTCCCCTTTCTGATCGCTAGGTGACGCTTCAATTAATCGCTTTGGTCCGACCCGAATTCATATTATCGATACTTCGAGATTGAGGTATTAATATATGGGAAAAGCTTAAAGAATCGAAATGCATTGATACATATAAAATGAGATTCAAATTTTAATTAAAAATATTAATTAATAAAATAACAAATATTGGTATCGGCTGCAACAGTAGGATATTGTGTGCCCAGGTACTCTTTACTAAAAGTTGATTTTCGAACGATTGTTCCTATTTTTGCGATGTCTTTAATAAAAACTAGATCAAGATTTCGATCATTATGATTTTTAATGGAATTCATTTGAAACAACGATCAAACAAGCAGGCAATCTAAAAAATTATCTTGGTTACAGGGAACAAGTTAATTTGTGCTACTGAAAAATGACCAAGAAAATTTGGACAGTTAAAAATCACCCAGTACAATAAAAAGGTTATTATCTTTCAATTAAAGATTAATTTCTTCAATACAGGAAAAATGCTGCAAGTAAACTGCAGTAGAAGCTTTTGGAGGGTTATAAGAGTAGGTAATAAAAATTGATAGAGTTGGAAAAGTTACTTTAATAGCAACAATTTTAAAGTCAGTAGTCACATTAAAAGCAATGCGTTCTGACTGAAGTAGCAATTTAGTGGCAATAAGTATGCCACCACTACGAGTCGGTCGATCATTCCTATATAAAAGATAATTACTTGACATAACTTCAGATGCAGATACTGTAGGACTTAACCAAGCTTCTGACAAAGCAATTATATTACAATCAAAGGACACGCTACTCAAATATAGATTTTTTATAATGTATATTTATAGAAAAAATCGGTACTATCGATTAGTATGTAACTTCTTGTTTTCATTACATAGCATTTGCATTTAGCATTTAGTTTTGTTAACAAATCGTTTGACAGCCAAAATTAAAATATTAGAAAAAAAAAGTTAGAGCTTATTTCGCTGCTTAAAACAAAATTCCTAATATTCAAAGGATTATCTAACTATTTCGTATTGAAAACCATTCAGGAAAACCATTGCGAAGCGTCTGAGAAAATATGTTTTAAAAGGGTACGAAATATTCAGGAGTACCTTGTGATGCAATATGCCCCTTGGTGATAAAGGACTCACTTATTCGGTTTGCTTACATTAAATAAAGGAAACAGCTTTAGAATCAACTGTGGAACATCGAATGATTGAAGACAAAGTGCAAGCGCTTCAAGAGCAACAGTCTGAGATTCTGATAATTCCAATTATGTTGTACACAACTTATTGTATTATTTAAAAATTTGCATATTCATAAAGATTAGAATTATTAGCTATAACTATTACTTTTTGTATATATTTTGTATCGTTTCAAATTTGGCGCCATTTATTTATTGTATTTGTGTGAAATCTAGTGATAATACTTTCTTGATATCCTAAAAAAATTCAAAATATCAAATCATAAAGGATGAATATCGCATAGTTTCATTGAAATGTTATAACATTTATTTGAAATGTCCCACCACTAGCTCTCATATGAAATATATAAATGTAGCATTTGCTCCAAAATTCTAGCATGTTAGAATATAGTTTCAGTGAGTACAGGGCTGCCGGCTGTAAGAGAAACAGCCAAGGATTCATTACGCCTTTTTTTCTTAAACTCATGAACAATCATTTTAGATCACAAATGACAGTAAATGAGTAAAGATGCTATTTTTATGCTATTTCACGGGTCGTAGCAAAATTAAATTTAGTGATTGAGACATTAGCAGAAACTTTGCTAGAGATTCACAAGTAGTGTCCGAGGATAACCTGGACACAAATAGTTGCATATGTGGAGCAACAACATTTAAAATAGGGACCTCAGATGTAGAGGCAGCTACGTTATCGGTACTATTGTTTGGCGCTGCATTGTAGGTAGGTCTTCCCTTCCGACCAGATCCAGCCCGCAACGACGACGCAATGACTTGGGCTGATTCAGTTGTCTGAGAAGGTGTAGGATAATTTAATAGGTTAACAATACCCGGAGAGGCCGATAAGGACAACGTTTGGAGTCATGGGAGGCTGAGTAACTGGTATATTAGGGGGAACTGCTAAAAATTGAGAGTCAGGTGGCTAGTTAAATTTTTGTGGGCTGAGAAACTCGAGACTAGAGTCAAGATCGCTCGAAAGAAGCTTAGCCATTTTATTAAGTTTTGAGAATTGGTTTCTCACAGAACTATACATTCTTGAGAAATCAATCAATACATACTGGACAATTTTAAGACTAGTCCTGCTTATATAGCCGATATGAGAATCATCTTCTTTGTGGGACTACATTAACAATATAATGGTTGTCCTTTTTTATTTCAATGCTAAACAATGTTTCTTATTCTAGTGCATTATTATCATCTGTTTTTGAGTGAGAATATTCGGATATATTATTACAAAGAATTACTCCAAATGGTAATATTGAGTTTTTGTACAGTTTGGTACCTACTTGAATTACAGATAAGGACTATCGTATGTGTTGGCGTAGGGCTCGCAATTCCTTTTACTTTTGTGACTGGCCCTTTTCATGTGTTATATTATCACATCTAACGAATATTCTACTTATTTCTTAGCGAGGTCTGTTCTTAATATTCTGAGACTGCTTGCAAGATAAATTACATGTTTATTTATAAACATTTTGCGGCGGGGAATTTTGTTTATTCTAAGGTTGCACGAATTTATAAGTTTATGTTTATTTATAAACATTTTGCGGCGGGGAATATTTGTTTTAATTCCTTCTTATGTAATGAACTGTATTTTTTTTTCTTATCAACATTTTAAAATATGGAATATTTATCTTTAATTTCCTTATTTTGTTATTTTTTTAATTTTTAAACATTAGGGATATTAGAAGTGACAAAATTAATTCTTACTCTACCAGTTGTACAGATTTGAATGCTCACTTAAGCTATGAAAGTGTAGACCCTTTAGGTTAATGCCTGCTTGTTTATGATCATCAATTAATTTTCCTAAATGTGTTATATCAATATTTTAGCCAGGGGAACTGTTTCTACCAATTTTACCCATTCTAGTTTCGTAATGGGAGAGACCTGACTTCGTTCCTTCAGCATTACTTTACTAAGTGGTAATTTTTCCATTTATGCCACAAATGTGCTTTCATTGCAGTCAATAATTTCCATATGTCTAATAATGATGGTATTGGTAAAAGATGTCCTGGTGTCAGAATGTCGTTGCGATCATTGCCATTATCGTTTGAAGATAATGATCTAGAATTTAATACTGCTTTACTTGGAGAAAGTAACGTGCTTATATCTTCATAAGTCAATGTCCTATCTCCTATATCAATTTTTAAATGGTAATTCTTCGATTTCTCCTCCGCCTCTTCTATTCTTCCGAATTGAGGATTTCCTGCTAAGGGAAATTTCACCCCCGCCTCTTCCATTTTTCCGAATTGAGGACCTGCCAATGGAAATTTCACCCCCGCCTCTTCTATTTTTCCGAATTGAGGACTTGCCAGGGGAAAAAAATTACAGTGATTGTCTTTTTTGAAAGTTAGTGGAGCGTTTTCTTTATGTTCCTGCAAAATATGTTTTCAAGTTTTTTTTTTATCGTTGTTAAAGTTTTTGTATATTCCTGTGTATTTTGTTCTATCTTAACCTTTTGCATTTTTTGTAAATTTTCGTCGATGTAGTCTGTATTTTGTCTTTTACGAGTTCTGTTAACTGCCAATCGTTTCTCTTAGATAGTATTAGAGGCATTGCTTGGTTTTTTGACTCTTCCAAAGATTTGTCGTCGACAAAGGGCTTTATTACGGCTGCAGGAAATAAGGCCCCAAAAGAGAAAATGAAATAAGGCCCCAATTTTGGGTTGTTATTTCATAATCAAATGTATATTTCATTGCTTTTTATACAATATGAAATATATATCATTCGGGTAGTGTTCTGTTATATAACGAAAGTTGAAAAAAAAACTCGAATACAGTGCGGTTTATCATGAACTTAGAGATCAAAATAACTTTCAAGACTCAACTAAATTTTTTAAAATTTAATTTTAAAGTTTCCATGCTAAATAAACTTTTTTATTGTTGCTTTGTGCAACTTATCAATATAATGGCCCGTTTACCAACACTACTCTTCTATCTCAATAAAAAAAAAAAAATCGCTTGATTTTTTTAAAACACATTATTGTCTACAGCTCACTTTATACAATATGTAATATATATAATTTGGGTAGTGATGTGTTATAGTCACAGATTGCAAAAAGCAACAATAAAAAGTGAACTTTGTATGGAATCTTTAGAATTCAATAAAAAAAAATTTTTAAGTCCCGGAGGTAAATTTGATTTCTAAAAACCTTCTCTATTTGGACCAATTTTATTAATTTGGAACTTTCGGTATAAAACAACACTTTACCATACTTCCAACTGAAATAACTCCCCGAAAATTGGTTTTGGGGCCTTATTTCATTTCTTTTATTTTGGGAAATAAGGCCCCAATATAAGAAATCCCAAATTTTATAAAAATCGCTGTTGTTGTTTCCTGTATAATTTTTTTGACCCTTTTTTAATTTTTTTTGGGGCCTTATTTCACAGAGCCCTTTATTACTACAACAGCTCAGTGCAACTTCTATTTTTATTCGGAATTTGGATTAGTCCAGATAAAATCCAGCCTTATTTTGTGTACTGTCCAATAATTGATCCTTCTTGGGTTACGCATTGATCAAGTATTTGAGGTAATGCATTTCCACTAATTAAAATATCTATTCCATTTTTTTCATTAAACCGGGGATCAGCCAACACCTTACCTTTCCACTTGTCTTGACTATAAGGGAATGATTTAAAGGGTTATGGGCCTATTATTTTTGGTAAAACAATAGCATCACTTTGAATGCGAGTCTTGGTCTCATTTCTGTTTGCAGCATGGACTTCGATATTCCGACTAAATAATTTCCCATGCCATGAAGTTCAGATCTTTTATTCTGTTTTGGAAGTTTAAGTAATTGAGTTGCTTTTTCTGAAATGACAGTTGACTGTGAGCCTTGATCAATTAGCGCACGTAATGTCATTCATTCACCCGTTCTAGTTTTTACTTCTACTATTGCAGTAGGTAGCAAAATAATCGGTGCTGAATGTGTTGTCAGAGACGCTTGGTGCTCCCTTTCATGATGCAGCAATGTATTATGCTTCCCCTTGCATATGTTGCATGCTGGATTGAAATTGTTACATATCTCCATATATGGGTGGTTTAAAGCCTAAGTTGGCTTTTCTTAATAATGGATGAAAACTGTCGGCAATTCTCAATAACGTGCCCTGAAAATTTGCAGTATGCACGGCTTTGCACCTGCTCAGTATTTATAAATTTTGGTTTCTCTTTTTTAAGAGGCTGAAGAGTTTTTATAGCATGCAGATACTGCTCTACAAACTCAAAGATGTCATCCAATTTTTGGATTTCTTTTGTTTTACGAAGTGTTTGTTCGGACTGTTGCAGTCCGTTTCTATCAAACTTTCTCAAACTTATTCTTGTTAGTAACGTATCTGCGTCTCCTACATCAATTTTCATGCCTTTTATTGCATGTAAACATTGACGAGATATATCCAACATCTGTCTCACGCTTTTTTCAGACTCGCTACTTATCAAAGGCTGATCCAATAAAGTATCAAGATGATTTGTGAATAGCTGCCTCCGGTTTTAAAATCTTTCTAACAAGATTTCAATTGCCCTTTCCTAATTCTCTTCGGAAACCACTAAGTGTCTAACTAGATACTTAGCATCTCCATTAACCGATTCTTTTAAGTAAGGATAAGGATAAGTTTTTTGTTTCTGCTTAGATTGTGGTTATTATCTATAAATTGCTAAACAAATTCTAAAATGAAACCCAAGTCGCAAGATCTCCATAGGGGAGGAATCTCAATTTGTTTTAATTTTAGTTGTTTTTGGGAAACATTATTCCTTGAAATTGATTTTAATTGGTATTGGTAAAGGCCCATTAACTCCTTAAACTCACGCTCGATTGCCTTTTCTTCTTCAACTTCGAGCTTTAATTTCCTTAACTCTTTAAAGCAGGGAGCAACTGCTCTTAAATTGTTTTTCTCACGTCAAAACAGTTAAAATTTTGATCAACTCTGTTTTTCTCAGCACCGAACACTTTTTTTTGAGATCATGTGTTTCTGTCATCTGTTTAAAAAAACTATAAAATTACAAAAGTGTCTCAACATAAACAACTTAGAAAAACACTTTGAGCAAACTCTCAACAAAAAATGAGCTTTTCAAGAACAAAACGAAAATGGGGAATACAAAAGTATTTTGTTTGTTATTTGTTACATGTTGTATGAAATTGTTTTATTTTTAATTTTTTTAAACAAAAAAATAAATAATAATAATGATCAAATAATAATTTATGCTAAAATTCATAAGAGCAAAACAATAAATGAATTTGAATTAATATTATCGCTCGTCATATTGGTCGAGCTTTTTAACAGCAATGATCAAAGCTTCTTCAAGAGTGAAATTTAAAAAATATCCTAAAAATGGGAACAAGTCATTAAACAAAACGGGATATAGTTGACTTAAATCGGACAACCCAAGCCCATAATAATTGGACAAAGACAATTTGTAAGCTTATATTTTGGGAAATGCTCATGAAATAACAGGTTGAGAACATTTTTTTAGAAAAGTGATCCGTTCTGAAGAATCCCAAACTATCTTAAAACAGAATTGAATGAGAAATTTAAAACCGTTTTATTGTCTGAAAATAACATTTTTTTTCAGACAGTTCTAATATGAGGATCAAAACATGCGAGCTCTGCTTTAAAGTCATCTCGAATTAGATCAAACTCATCTTCGAGAATTTTCTTTTTCAGATCTGTATCCTCGGTGGTCATGCCGAAATTAATCGAATTTCGAAAATCGCATGTACCTCGGAAAAATCTTTGGATCTGCCTTTCCCATTGTAAAACTACAACTGGGTCAACTGTCTCACTAGTAATACTCATAAGTATTTATTCTTTAATATTAAATGCCTTCTGAAATGTTTCGTGCTCAAAATAATTGCATTCTGGAACTATTTCCCGATTATCTTCCATTACCCTATGCTGTGTTTCAAAGGATGCCCAAAGCTTCAGAATTTCGGCTGTCTCTTCGTCTATCTTTTTTGTAATCCATTTCTGTTCTAATTTTTCTTTTATATTGTTGTAGATTGAAAATTGATTTTTGGCGATAGTCTTTATCTCTTCTCTTGTTAGAGCCATATTAATTCAGTTATATATATTATTTTTTTTTAATTGCTTGAACTCGATTTGTATATATATATATATACATTTTTTTTTAATTGAATAAATTTGAATTTTACTTAACAAAAAAATATTGTTTAAATATTTTGTGGTGAATATATTTTGTAATGACTGAATACTTTTTTGTTTTAAGATAGATCGATTTTTTCATTTAAGGCCTGACTCCAGCAGGCCAGAATAATAAAATTCCTCTCAAACTTCATATAAAAAAAACTGCCAGGAATTTTCTTTCGTTTTTTTTTTATATGAAGTTTGACAGGACTTTTTATTTCCTGGCCTGGAGTCAGGCCTTCAAGCAACATTTTTGTGTAAAAATTGTTGTAAAAACTACCGGAAAAATTTTTTTCTTATGATTTTCTTTTTAATCGTATAACTCAAATTGTACAGCAAAAATTTAAATTTTTATTTTAATATCTTAATATTAACATTTATATTTATCTTTTTTTTATTGTTTGCTTTTGCTTGTGTATTTAATTGTTTTAGTTCGCTTATACATTTTTGTTGAAGCTCTCCTGTACATAGTGTTATAAAGTTTTTTCTCTGCTTTTTTCTTTGTTTCTTTTTTCTCGATCCCCTTTTTCGAATTTTCCTTTTTTGAGGAAGGGGGGGGGGATTTTTTTATTTGTCTTTGTTTTTCCTGTTCAATCGTTAATGGTTGAGGGGCAGCACCAGGTTCAGCTGCTGCCTTTAAAAATTCAATATTTTGTAGTTTGGAGTGCTTCTGCTCCATTTACAGTCAAGCAAAAAAAAATGTATATATATTTTTTAAACTAATTATTTGTGCGGCTTGAGTTTTGGTTTCTTTTTTTTTAACAATAATGTAAGTTTATTATAAAAATTTGGTTAACAAGAAAAATGTATTTCTTTTTGATGTTGTTGCTGCCTCTTCCTTCTGCGTTGCCCAGCCGTTGTGTATTGCTGAGATTAGCCTTGTTCTGCGGTACCCAGATGTCGTAAGTGTTTGAGTTTTTTTTTGCGTTTTTCTCCTTCTTCCTTCTGCGTTGCCCAGATGTTGTAAATATCTGGGTGTTTCTCCTTCTTCCTTCTGCGATGACCAGTTGTCGTAAATATCTGGTTGCTGTTAAACCTCTTTGCCAATAATTTTGTTGTTGCCTCGAATTTTGATGCTGTTAGCTAATCGGTTTTTTTTTTTTTTTTTTTTCACTGCTATCAACCCAAAATACTTTTGTAATTTTTGCCGTCGCTGCAAGCTACTCGGACTTTTGTAATTTTTTAACAATATAATGGTTGTCCTTTTTTATCTCAATGCTAAACAATGTTTCTTTTTCTAGTGCAATATTATCATCTGTTTTTGAGTGAGAATATTTGGATTTATTATTACAAAGAATTACTCCAAATGGTAATATTGAGTTTTTGTACAGTTTGGTACCTACTTGAATTACAGATAAGGACTATAGTATGTGTTGGCGTAGGGCACGCAATTCCTTTTACTTTTGTGACTGGCCCTTTTCTATATTTAGCTCATGTGTTATATGATCACATGCAACGCACAAGATTGTGAATATTTGAGGGAATATGCAAAACTAAGTTTAGCAGAAATAAAAATGCTTTTTATTAGGACCACAATGCACAAATGATAACAACTTACACGGCAAGTCAATAGCTTGTTCAATTATGCACAATTTTAGATTTAAAAATGTAAAAACGGTGTGTTATAATTCACAGAAAATATGAAAATTTACGATCCAAGTAAAACACATCTGATTCGCTTTAACAAAGAACTCTCACTTACGCACTTGCAGCTCAAATTTTCTAAAATGCCGTCTATCTCCCGATAAAATTGTCATAGTTTCTTGTGGCGAAATTCCAAATTTGTATCGCGAGCGGTTCGTCCTGCACCATGATAATTGAAAGAATGTATGAGGCCAACGAATTTTATATATTTGGATAACTTAGTCGTCTCTCTAAAGATTTTAATGAGTCATATCATAAACGAAGACTTAAGTTATTCTTAATTTAAAAATTAATGGCTACTGCTACTAATTTAAATATTAGACTGTATATTAATGTGTTACAGATACCACAAAAAAAAAACATTTAAAACATTGAAAATAAAAATTAATTTTTGCGCAGTGCCGAATGTAATTTTTTTTTACTAATTAATATTTTTATTTAAAATTTTTATGCGTATTATTTTTTAATTTCGTTCGTCACTAGAGTTTTATCTCGTGAGCAGTGCCGAATGTAAATTTTTTTTTACTAATTAATATTTTTATTTAAAATTTTAATGCGTATTATTTTAATATCGTTCGTCACCAAATTGGATATCAGAAATTTTGGGGCTAGAATATGCTTTCGTCACTAGAGTTTTACCTCGTGCAGAGGTTTTTAGACCCCGTACTTAAAAAAAGTACAGGGGTCTATTAGGTTTGTTTTAAAGAAAAAGTGCGTAACAGGCAGAAGGAGGCGTGGCAGACCCCATAAAGTATATATATTCTTGATCATCATCAATAGCCGAGTCGATATAGCGATGTCCGTTTGTCCGTCTGTCCTGACGTCTGTATGAACACCTAGATCTCAGAGACTATAAGAGCTAGAGCCACCAAACTTGGTATTTAGGTTCGCCTATATTGCAAGCAGATCAAGATCGCCCACAAATCGAAACAAAAATTTCATATCCAAATTATAAAAACAATTTAAAAGCTAGTGACACCAAACTTAGTATGTAAGTTCCTCTATATTGCAGGCATACTAAGTCCATTTCATTTTTGAATCGGACCACTATATCATATAGCGCCCATAGGAACAATCGGTCGAAAATCAAGTTTTAGTATGAAAAACTTTTATGTTTTATGAGATATCTCAACCAAACTGATACAACATACATAAGAATTAGTTTTTTATATCCTGTCCTAAGTTGGTTCAAATCGGACCACTATATCATATAGCTGCCATGGGACCGATCTGGCGAAAATCAAGTCTTAGTAAGAAAAACTTTTTTGGTTTGTGAGATATCTCAACCAAAGTAATATAATATGCATTTAAGTTAGTCTTCTATATCCTGTCTAAAGTTGGTTTAAATCGGACCACTATATCATATAGCTGCCATAGGACCGATCGGACGAAAATCAAGTCTTAGTAAGAAAAACTTTTTTGTTTTATGAGATATCTCAACCAAACTGATACAATATGCATAAGATTTAGTTTTATATATCCTGTCCTAAGTTGGTTCAAATCGGACCACTATATCATATAGCTGCCATGGGACCGATCTGGCGAAAATCAAGTCTTAGTAAGAAAAACTTTTATGTTTTATGAGATATCTCAATTAAACTAATACAGTAAGCAAATAACTTGGTTTTATATATTCTGTCCAAAGTTGGTTGCAATCGGACCACTATATCATATAGTGCCCATAGGAACAATCGGTCGAAAATCAAGTTTTAGTATGAAAAAATTGTATGTTTTATGAGATACCTCAACAAAACTTATGGAATATGTTATTAAGTTAGTCTTATATATTCTGACCGAAGTTGGTATAAATCGGTCTAATATATCATATAGCTGTCATTAAAAAAAGTAGTCTAGCGAGCAAAATATTCTTTAATTATTGTAGTCTTTTCTATTTCTATAGTAAGTACGGAGTCTCTGACAGTCGAGTATGGTCGACTGTAGCACCGCGAGCGAAGCGAGCTGGGGGTTGGCGAGCGAAGCGAGCAGGGGGCGGAGCCCCCTAGTTTTTTGTGGGATATCAGAAATTTTTCCAATTGTTTTTGCTATTAACTTTGTAGCTTTATCACTAATGCAGGCAGATAGTAATATATGTAAATTAATTGGTTAAAATTCTTACAAATTTAACAAAAATTTTCTTTAATAATAACGGGAAAACATCATATAAATGTAATACGCGTTGCAGAAATACGCAACACAGAGTTATCAAAAAAAAAAAATATTTAACTGTCTGCTGTAAGCTTTTAACATTACATAATATGTAAATTTACACTTAAATGGTAATATCTCGAGAAATCGAATTTTTACAGATATATGTGATATGTAAAAAAATGGGAAGTTTCTTTGACCTAACATATTGAAGTTTGATAAAGATGTTGAATGTCAATTTTTCTATAAAGTTAAAACGTCTAAAAGCCCTCAAATCCACCTTCCCAACGATATGTAGGACATATCCTTAGCTTATATGGCTTGCAAATTGTTGGGATATTAGTTTTTGCGGGATCTAGCGTTTTTCCGCTAAACTAGCGGTTTTTTCAAATAGTCGTAGAACAAACATTTCTAGATTTTCGGAGAGGAATAAATCCTCATCATCAAATCTTAGCTTTTTTTTTTTTAGCGATTTGATACAGACACACAAACAAACTGACTTTTCATCTCGTTCGCTAAAAATTTCAAATTTAATTATCTTTTGAACCAGTTATCGGATTTTGGTGATTGAGGTATTAATCGACGCGTATTTTTGATTATAATTTTAAAAAAATGAAAATAAAAATAGGTGAGTTAGAAAAAGTTCTAGTATTTTGTGCCATTTTGTAAGTTAGTACTAAACCTTTCGCTCGGTGTTTAGCTCGATCTGATCGGACATAGCAAATGTTATGTATGCTAGCTGTATATATTGCTAGTCGCCTTTCGCACCCTTCGTGCTGCTTCCGTCACTAGCGCGAACTGCCGTCCGCAGTGATATTCATTAGCTTTCTGAATGCGTCAAGCATTCAATCAATCAAAATCGGTTAACGCATTTTCGAGTAACGATGACATGTGTCAGCCCCCTAAAACACGCTAAGAAAAAAGTCGAGATTTCAAATTAAAACAAGTGGGAAAGGCTATAGTCGAGATCCCGACCATAGGATACCCGTTACTTATTTCAATACATTAGCGATTCAATCCTAATGTCATATTTGCGTTGCCAGAACTAGTTGAGAATTTGAAGCATTCTAATAAGGTTTAACAATACAAAAACTATCGCATACTCTAGGGGGCACCTGTTGATTCAACAACTTAGACACGCAATAACTACTGTTCTACTTGTCCGATCTTGTTGCGATTCAGTGGGATAATAGATAATAATAACAGATATCGGTTATTACCAAAAAATATGTATTATATGAAAAATTGTGGGTGAGGTGGTTTTTCGCGATTTGCGGTGGCAGAGGGGGGGCGTGGCTTAAGTTTGAAAAAAACTTGATCTGCGTGAGGTATATGGAAATCTGTGTGCCAAATTTGGTTACTCTATCTCTTATAGTCTCTGAGATTCTTGTGTTTATACAGACGGACGACCGGTTTCTCGCGAATTGCGGGCGTGGAAGGAGGCGGGTCAAAAATTTAAAACAAACTTGACCTGCTCCAACGCCTTTGTGATCTACGTGTGAAAGTTTGGTTACTCTATCTCTTATGGTCTCTGAGATCTAGGCGCTCACACAGACAGACAGACGGACAGACGGACAGACGGACGGACGGACAGACACACATGGCTATATCGACTCCGCTATTGATGCTGATCAAGAATATATATACTTTATGTGGTCGGAGATGCCTCCTTCTCCCTGTTACATACATTCCAACGAACACAATATACCCTTATACTTATTTTTTATAAGTAACGGGTATAAAAAGAACACCATAGAAAAAAATGAAAATGTGTTTTCTTTAAATAAGACCATAGCTTGCAAATAACTGTTAACCGTTTTTTTCCTTACGCTCTGTTCGCGAGAACAACCGAAAAAAATCATACTTTCTCGCTCTCGCTCTGAGCAAGACCCTTTGGTTGTTTTCGATCCGGTTTTCGGTTGAGCGCTAACAGTTGGGCAATTTGCTTATCGGTCTTTGAGTGAACAGCGCGTAAAGAGTGAAACGATTCACGCTCACACAGTGAGGCTCACCAAAAGACCGATTGACTGAAAAACTCAACGCAAACGGTCTTTTCAACTATTTGTCTTCTTTTCGATGCACAGTGGTACGTTGTGTAAAATTGCGACATTAAATTTCACTTTCGATCTTCTTGAAAAAATTGTATGTATTTCAGACTAATTTTAATTCAAAAATTTAATTTAATTAATTTTAAAAAATTGATGCACTTTTTTATTAGTTTCACGTCCCATTTTGTTAAAATCACTGTGCTCAATCGAAACTCACAAAGCAAATTGACGCGTAAAACCCACGAAACTTCACATACACCCATACATGCGCAAAAGACTTTTTGAATCGTCGTTCAGAAGCAAACGGTCCCGGAATGAGCAGAGCAAAAGAGAACAGAAAAAAGTGATCTTCGACTGAGCGCGAGCAAAATTTATTTACGAACAATCCAATCGGTTGCTCTCAGACCTTTTGCTCAAAGTCTCAGTGAAGAACACTTATTTCGCGACAGTGTGAAACGGTTAACAGTTATTTGCGAGCTATGAATAAGACTCCAAAACAATAAAATGAAAGTGGGTTTGGTTTGTTTAATTTTTTGGCTTTATCCTTGTATAATTATACAATATTGATTATACTCAGCTGACTTTACCAGCTTTCTAACAGAACGTTATTGCCCCACTTGTTAAGGCTTAATTTTTGTAGACACCGTATTTAATATATATATTATGTATTTTTCAATAGTGTATACGATAAGGAGTTGACCGAACCGTCCAATAATCTTATATAGCTTGTATTTTTGATCCGAGATCCGAACCGTATTCGTTTATTGCTAAAATTCAACTAACTCTAAGAAACAGAATTATTTATAATTACAACTATCCCTATGCCTTAAAAGTACAGAATCGGCGTTCCCACGGTGACGCTCATATTCCACTGATGTTGCGGACGTCTATGACCGATTTCGAACTTGATCTGCTGACGTTGGTGTTCTTGCACAATATCGGTCAACGACACTGCTGTTGCACTTTCGCTGTTCTGTATAAGAAACGGTTTGTCAACTCGTGTTAACTTATATATCCTTAAAAGCCGAGTCAATATAGCAATGTTCAACTCTCCTCAGTGAATAAATTTAGCGATTTTGCGCGGTGTAATTGAGGTAACTTCACCTAGATTGGAGAGTAAAGGTTTTCCCAGGGGGTGGAGTCTTCTATTACTCAGTGCGGGACAGGAGCAGAAGAAATGTTCAGGTGATTCAATTTCTTCTTCATCTCTACAGCTTCTGCAGAAATCATTGTATGGAGCATTCAGCCGTGGCGTGGCGTGGTTGCCTATCAGCCAATGTCCTGTTAGTGCTCTTACTACTGCAGAACAGTCTGTTCTGCTCAGTTTACATAGAATACTAGAACGAGTCTTATTCAAGTGAGGCCAGGTTTGCCTCGCGACACGACAGTGGTGCGTGGTTTGCCATCTGTTTTCACTTATGGTTGTAGATTGAGCTAGAAGTTGTAGTTTGCAGGCATACGCGTATCCTCCTTGTTGTTTGAAATGAAATGTTTGAAAGAAATAAAAGTCGTCTTATTGGCTTGGTGCCTTGATCGAGAGTGTTCTCTTGGTTTTATTCAATATTATATTTGGCTTATTACATACAATATTCTAAGTGAGCTCTGCCGCTAAGAGCGTCGGCATGTGTGCCTATGTAGTTATGTATAAATATGTATATATGTACAGATGGTACATACTCAAGAAGTGCTTACGCTAGCGATCTCACGCTGCGGCCAGTCCGAATAAGTGACGGATTCTATTACTGCACTTATGGATGTTTATGATTGTATAAACATAGCAACAAAGTGTCGTTATGTTATGAGTTGTTACTCTTACTCTTAAGTTGGGCATATGACCACTTGTTATACTATATACTCTACAATACTGTGGGCATATGCTCATTTGGCATACAACATACTACAGTGCACTGTTGTACCTTTTCTGGCTAGTTCATCAGCTATACAGTTTCCTGTAATGTCTTGATGCCCTGGTACCCATATTAGGCAAATGTCGAAATGCGTAGCCATCTCATGTAGAGATTTGCGGCAGTTCGAAACTGAGATGGAATTAGTTGTGGTCGATTCTATAGACTTGATAGCTGCGTGGCTGTCACTGTATATGTTAATACGCCCGAATTGACTTGAGATTCCTGAGAGATCAGAAGAGTTTTCCACGATCAAATCTATAAATACAAACTTTACGGACGCGGTATTAATAAAACTTGGCAATTAATGGAATTCAAGATTTAACGTTTATTGATGGCACTTGTGGCTTTTTTTCTTCATAGATTATAACTGACTTGGATGGAATGCCAAGCAGTGGCCCGAACACATAAATTCATATTTAACATAGACAAATACGATCGAAGGCCTTTACAGGGGCCCGACGAGCGTAACATTACATGCTTAAGAGTACTTAAAATTAGTTTAAGAGATATGCGCCAAAAAACAAATGTAATTGTCTACGCAGCTTCGCAGTTCATCTCCTGATGCGCCAACATTCCGGCCCCGTTAAAGGGCTCCAGCTCTTTGACCAGTGGTAGCACTGCCAATTTGTGTATAGGCCTCTGAATTGTGACTGTTGCCGTGCGCACCTCTGCCACTCGAACCTTTCAATCGTTGCCCGTTATTGCGCGCGTCACCCGCCCGGTTACCCACTTCTGGGGCGGCAGGTTGTCCTCGTGAACGAGAACGAGACGCCCTTCTGCCAGATTGGGCGCCTCTTTGGCTCACTGCGGTCGCTGCTGAAGGCTGAGCAGGTAGTCCTTGGACCAACTGTGCCAAAACTGCTGTTTGAGCTCTGACAGCATTCGCCACCATCTCAAAGATTCGCAGCTGGCTTTTTTGCTGGGACTTCCTGGCCCGAATCCTTGCGGCAGCGTAAGGAGTGGCTGACCCAGCAGCAGATGCCCTGGCGTGAGTGCCTCTCCATCGTTGGGATCGCTGCTGTCGGCTGCTAGCGGTCTGCTGTTGAGCAGCGCCTCGATTTCCACCAGATGCGTGCTGAGTTCGTCTTGGGTGAGATTGGCGTTGCCTACGCCTCGCACCAGCCTGTGTTTGGCGGCCTTGACTGCCGCTTCCCATAGTCCTCCGAAGTGAGGTGCCCTGGGAGGGATGAACACCCACTCCACTCCTCTCTCGGCTGCGAATCCTTGCACCTGTTCTTTCTGCTTCTGAAACGCTGCTTGCAGATCTGCTAGCACGTTGCTGGCTCCCACGAAGTTGGTGCCGTTGTCGCTGTAGATCTTCTCCGGCAGCCCTCTCCTCCCGACGAACCTTTTAAAGATATTAAGAAAAGCATCAGTGGACAGATCAACCACGAGTTCGAGATGCACAGCCTTCGAAGCAAAACAAACAAAAATGGCAACATAATTTTTAACGGGTGGCCTTCCACGTATCCTGTAGCTCACATAAAATGGCCCACAAAAGTCTACTCCGCATATTCTGAACGGCCGCCCTTCCCGTCAGCGATCAGCTGGCAAATTACCCATAATTTGACCGAGTAGCTTTGGCTTGTATCGAAAGCACGGTACGCAGTTACGCACAATTGCTATGCAGGCACCTCGAGCATTGACAATCCAAATTTGTTGCCTCAAAAGCGCAACCAATACCTTGGCACCGGCATGATAATGTTTAAGATGCGAATTTCGAATAAACAATGTCACAAGTCGTTCCTTTTTTGGCAGTAGCAGTGGAAACTTCGCGTCATACGGAATTTGACTTTGCAACAATCTTCCACCCACTCGAACAACTTGGAATTTCAACCCATTTTCCTCAAATTCGTGAATAAAGGGATTTAACGATTGCAGACAGGGCGAAATAGATGCAGACTTGCGCAACAAACATATTTCTGCTTTCAGTGTGTCGAATTGAACGACATTAAATGAACGACATTAAATGAACATTTAAGTTCTTGTGAGGTCACCACTTTTGAGCCATAACGATTCCGATTGTAACAAAACCTAAGAACATAAGCCATTATGCGAACAATTTTGGTAAACGAGGATCGTCGATTGATGAGTTCTATAATTTGATTGGGCTCTGCATCTGCACGAGCTACCGTGTGTACTGCTAAACTCTTCTTATTTTCAGAGATTTGAATCTCTGGTGTCAGCTCGAACTGATGAAGTTGTGGCCAATCTTTTGCATCCAACATAAGAAAACGAGGTCCTTTAAACCACAGTGAACTAACAATTTCTTGTATGTCTGTACCCCTTGAGACTAAATCTGCAGGATTTGAGTCTGTTGGCACATGACGCCACACTATTCGATCTGAAGATTCTATAATTTCTGCTACTCTATTGGCTACAAATGTCGCCAGCGTACAGGGATCCCTTTTAAGCCAGTAAAGCGTTACTTGGGAGTCAGACCAAAAATTTATACTTTCAATGTCGAATTTGTTCAATGTAGGGGCAATTTGTTTTCACAGAT
Source organism: Drosophila phalerata (assembly GCA_951394115.2). Classification (NCBI taxonomy): domain Eukaryota; kingdom Metazoa; phylum Arthropoda; class Insecta; order Diptera; family Drosophilidae; genus Drosophila; species Drosophila phalerata. The sequence goes on along the minus strand of OX596005.2, from coordinate 1,768,963 downwards.
TGCACAATAAATGTGCAGCACAAAGTTCGAGACGAGGAATTGTCTTTGTATTTAAGGGAGCTACTCTGGACTTTGCTGTAAGCAATACTGTGTCTGTCTGGTTTTCGTTGCTGGTGCGCATATATATGCAACAACCGTAAGCGTGACTCGAAGCATCAGCAAACCCGTGTATTTGAACATTTTGATAACGACGAAGGCAAACATACCGAGGAATTCGAATTCTATCAAGCTCACGTAAAGTATTTGTGAACATTTCCCATAACGTGTGCAACTGCATGGGAATTGCCTCATCCCAATCTAATTTTTGCCGCCATAGCTCCTGTAGCAGCATTTTTGCCTTTGTAACAATTGGACAAAGTAGACCAAGAGGATCAAAAAATCGAGAAGACACTGACAAGATGTTGCGTTTGGTGGGCTTTAAAGTGACCAAGCAATTGACATCGAGATAGTAATAAAATATGTCGTCCCGAGGAGCCCACCGCATTCCAAGAGTCTTCACAGCATTTGTGTCGTCGAACTTCAACACCTTTTCACCCTTGCTACTTGTGAAGAGATCTGGATGATTATGGGAATCCTCCAAATTCCAATACCTCTTTTACTTGAGTACAAATCTCCTGAAGATCAGCAAGAGTATCAGCACCAGCAAGCATGTCATCGACATAGAAATTGTTTTTAATGACACCTGATCCAATTGGGTGTGATTGTGAATATAATTTGGCCAATTCGAATAAACAACGTATTGCCAAAAGCAGTGCTGATGCTGTTCCATATGTGACAGTGTTAAGTCTATAAGGTTTTAAATCATGACACACACTTTCTCGCCAGAGGATAAGTTGAAATTTACGATCTTCTTCAGCGACATTAACTTGTCTATACATTTTCGAAATATCAGCTGTCACAGCATATTTATTTAATCGAAAATTGAGCAATGTCATGTACAATTCCCTCTGAATAGTAGGCCCAACCATTAAAGTGTCGTTTAATGAAACGGCTGTTGACGTTTTGCTAGACGCATCAAAGACAACACGCAATTTTGTTGAGCTACTCTCAGGCGTCAGGACGCATTGATGAGGAATATAATAATGTTGTCCTGGTGGATAATCTTCAAGAATAGAAATATGACCAAGATCACGGTAGTCTTTCATGAATACGTGATACATGTCATGAAGTGTCTTGTCCTTGGAAAGTTTACGCTCAAGTTGCAGGAATCTCCTTTCTGCAGATTGAAAGGATAAGCCCAGTGCACTGGGATCCATTTTAAAAGGAAAGTTAACAGCAAATCGGCCCGATGGAAGCCGGTGCACTGTTTTTGCAACATTATCTTCACACGCCTTTTGTTCAGCTGTTTGACGCACAGCCTTCGACTCGTCTGGGCTTTGATCGAGTTCCCAAAAACGTTGAACCAATGAGTCGAGAGAACAATCACTGACTTGAGCGGCAACGTTACAACTGCGTTGCTGGCGAGGAACCTCACCCGAAAATTTTCCAGATACGACCCATCCGAGTAACGTCTTCTGGATTAACGGTAGATCAGGGCTCAGCTTTATTTGACCGACACACAGCAAGTCAAAGGTTTCTGCACCCAGCAAGACATCGATTTTAGCAGGCTTGTAAAACTCTGGGTCTGCCAATTCAATATTTTTCGGAATATTCCAATAGGCAGAAGGAACAACAAGTCCAGGCTGACAAGTAGATATAGACTTCAGAACCCAGAATTCGCTCGAAAAATTATACTCATTTATTCGAGACTTGACACATGCAGAAATTTTATGCTTAATTGAAGTGGTGGATTTACCTACTGTGACAATATTCAGTGCACTATTCTCACGAGGCAGCCGAAGCTGCTGTGCTACGTATTCTGACATGAAATTAATCTGAGAGCCAGAATCGAGGAGAGCTCTTGCGCTGTGAAACTGACCAAATCTATCTTTTATGTTGACCACAGCTGTGGCAAGAATAACTTGGTAAGTGCTCCGCACATGACCTGTGTGTGCTTCAGTCATCGGAACCTGAGCATTATGATTTTGGGTGTGTACATCGTACCTATGAAGCAATGAATGGTGTGGTTTTGAACACACCCGACATTTCGACGATTTACACTTAGACACTATGTGCCCCAGGTGTAAACAATTTATGCACATCTTTTGTGCTTTGACAAATTCAAACCGTTGCATTACTGGAATGGCAATAATTGATTGACAAGCCGAAATACTATGGTCAGTTGCGCTGCAGAAATTACATTTTAGATTAGATTTCTGACTATTTTTTACGCACGAAAACGACGATTTGCTGTTACCTTGAGATGTCTCTATCTTAGATTTATTCTTGCTTTTAGTTGCCTCTTCTGCAGCTAAATATTGATAACGCTTATTAAGATTACTAGCACACTCGGACCAAGAAGGCACAGTATCATAATCTAACTTCTCTTCAAAATGGGCCTTTGTAGTAGGATCTACTTTGGTCATGACCAGATAGATGATCATAGCTTGTGCAATGTCCGTGTCACTGCCAAGCGACGATAAAGAGGAGTAAATCGCAGAAACATTGTCAATAATGGCCCTCAGACCTGCAGCAGATGGCTTTGCCATGCTTGGTATATCAAACAACAGGGAAATTGTATCGAGGAATATCAAGCATTTGTTGTCGTACACATTTTTTAGAAGGGCAAGAGCCTTAGTGTAGTTGTAGCCCGTCAGCTCACATGACTTAACTACTCCTAGCGCTTCATCTGACAAACAAGAAACCAGGTGATTGAATTTCTCAACATTTGGAATGGAGCTGTCATCACCGACTAAACTTTCAAAAAGCCCTATAAAGCTTCTAAACTCCGAACATTTCCCGCTAAATTTAGGCAACCGCAATTTTGGGAGATGAGAACGTTCGCTGAGCTTGTTGAACTTGAATGTGGCCCTTGATCATTCGCCTTTTTGTTGATTTTACCTAAATACAACGCCTTTGTCGTAACACAAATGTCTTCTAGCAATCCTCTGCTATCATTACTTGGATTAAGATTATCCAATTCCGCTTGTAGATTCATAGCCTTTTCTATGTACCCTTCTAACAGCTCTAAACGACACTGCATCTGAGTTTGGTCGAAGGAAATTGTTTTTGCCTCAAATGCATCTCGCATGCGAGAAATATCAGCACAAACTTTATCGAATTTCTGCACTGCTGATGCCAACTTTGTGTTGGCTTTCGATTGTTGCGAGCTGCCCTTGGCGGCTTCCGATGACTGTGATTCAGTCTTACTGTCCAT